>JAHWFO010010653.1:1339792-1364874 GCA_023313115.1 Rhysida immarginata
GGCCGGAATAGTGCTCTAAACATTGATAATAAACTCCTACTCTATAATGTCATTGTTCGGATTATCTTGACGTATGGTATGCCCGTCTGGGCCACAATATGTAAGACTAGGTGGAAAGAACTGCAAACGTTCCAAAACGTTACCCTTAGGACTATTGCGCAAAAAGATCGCAGAATTGTTCGCAATTCCTCCATTTATAATGACTTCAACATGACGCATATTGGCAAATACGTTCAAGGGCTCATGGAATTCATGCTGCCCAATATAGAAAATCATAGCAACGAGCTAGTCTCGGGAATTTTAAATCATCCTATGCATAGAAAGAGATATCGTAATCCAAGATATATCTTGATGTCAATTTTGATGACATTGATAATGTCATCTTCACAGATTACTGGGTTTCATAAATTCTTTCGTTTTTTCTGTGGCTTACTATGTAATATACTCCTAGTTCAGACAATCGTCAATCAAATTTTCCTCCACCAAGAGGAGGCAAATTTCTTTCATACTTTGGATGACCTTTGTGGGTACATCAGGCTTCTTTTCTAGTTCAGTGTATTTCCTTTGGAATATGATTATGAAGGGTGAGATTATGGAAGCTATGCTTCAAGTTCCACACGAATACTGATACACTACACTGTTCGATTGTCGACTTTGATAACACTGATGAGCAATTTGGCTTTCGCCCAGGTGACTCCTGCCAACTTCAGATCTGGCGTCTTGTTGCAGATCTAAACACTCCCCTTAGCTATGCCAAGTATGGTGGTCTTGTCTTTTTAGATGTCCGTAAAGCTTTTGGTCAGGTTTGGCATAACGGCTTCATATATAAGGTGATTACTCGTGGTTTTTCAGACGAACTCATTACCTTGATTAGTTCCTTTCTGTCAAACAGGACATTTCGTGTCAAGGTTGGCTGCTCCATGTCTAATCCTTGTGACGTCAATGCTGGTGTTCCCCAGGGTTCTGTCCTGGGCCCTGCACTGTTCAACTTTTTCATCCATGACTTCCCAACTTTTACTAATTGCAAGCTATATCTATTCGCTGACCACGCGGCCATCATGACTACTGACCGAAATCCCGCTCACGTCATATCACGGTTACAAAAAGCCTTACATCAGTGCGAGAAATGGTTTGCAAAATGGAGACTCGACTTAAACCTTGACAAGTGCAAGAAGATGTTCATTACGAAGAAACTTCTAAAGCCCCCGAGACCCGTCTTCTTTTCTGGTAAAGAGCTCGAGTGGGTAAAAAATTATAAATACCTTTGTGTGGTGATAGATGCCAGGCTAAATTGGGGAGACCACGTCTCCTATGTGATAAATAGAGCCAAGAAGGCGAAGTTCAGTCTAGTTGCCTTTCTGGGGCGCAACAACACCCTTGGAATGGATAGCAAACTTTTGCTTTATAAGATGGTTATACGCGTCATACTTCTTAAAGCCTGCCTGGGCTACAATATGCAAATCCAGATAGACGGATCTCCAAACTTTCCAAAACGTTACCCTGAGGACTATCGCTCAACTTGACAGGAGAGTCGCAACTAATATTTCTATTGCTGAAGATTTCCATAACCTCCAATTGGTAGCTATGTACAGGAGTCGCTGAAGAAGTTGCTTCCGAAGATCAAGGACCATCCAAATCCTCTGGTTGCAGATATTATAGAACACCCACTCATGTTTAGAAGTTCCTCAGGCATCGCAGTCCTCGACACGTCCTGGACATCAATTTCGACGACATCCAAAAGGCCATCTTTGCGAATACTGGATCTCATAGCTCGTCAATCAACAATCAACTCTATCGTCCTTATAGGAAAGAACCCCATCTTATCCTCTGGATGACTTTACTAGGTTTCATCTGGCTTCTTGCTAAATTCAGTGTACTTCCCCTGGTTACTTCCTGGATGAGTATGGCAGTGAAAGCGTTGCTTTCGGACCACTAGTCTCGTTTTCCCTGCACTGTTCGATTGTCGGTCGATTTTCGATTGTTGATAACACTAGTCAATACGCATTTTGTAACTAAAACCACACGTAGTGTTCTTAGTAGTAATTTGTATGTAAAAATCTGAATCTGTATTTAGATTTTTTTTATCATGTCACGTTTTCAAGTTATGCACTTCAAGACTTCTATGTTAAAGTAATGGGTGTGAAGAGAAAAGTCTGCAATATTAAACTATCCATATTTTGGGGCCGCAAAGAAATTTATCAGGCCCGAAATACTGAATAATTTTAAAATGTTTCATTGAAAAAGAAGAACTCCGTGCGTGCTAGAGAAATTTCAAAATTATGTTCGTAATCAGCAGAAAAAATATTACCAAAATTCACCCACTTGCATTTGGTTAAAATAAAAATCTAAATTTTGTTGGCCAGTGTAATCACTCAACTGATGAAGGAAATTTGGTTTCCGAAATGTACATCCGAGTCAATAAAAATTATCATGTGGATTAGTGTATTCAGTGTTCTATTAATTAGTATAGATTAAGATGGGCTATTATATGATTATAATCGATTAATCGTAATCGCGATTTATGAGAATAGCCGATTAACTAATCGATTAATGGTATCATTTTAAACTATAAAGCGAATAATCGCGATTATTTTGAACTTTAAAGCTTAAGCATCCGACACTATAACAAGCATAATCTGCACCTGGCTAGTTAATTAGAAATCATAAAAACATGAACAGGAAATATACATTCAAATCATTTATTTATGTAAAGTATGTGTACAAAATATTATTTTTCAATGAACAGAGAAACAATAATTTCTGCAGCCTTTTGCCTTTTAATTAGATTTTACTTTCGTCGCAATTCTTTCAATTTTAGAAAATAATCTCTCTCATGTCACTGAAGTTATTACCATCGACACGTATTTTAATGCTAACTTATAAAACGTTGGAAAGGCTGTTCCGGTTTTCTGCCAGTTCTTCAGTGGACATTGCTTACGAGAATAAACAGGCTGCTGTAGATGCAGCCGCAAATCGACAGGCTACAATTCCACTGCCAAACAGTTTCATTCCCACCACCAAGCTGTGAATAAACTAGTTAATCATGACAACTCCAGAGACTATCGTTGTCATTATGTGATAATCCCTGTGATAATTCCTGATGATTCCTGAAACTGACGGCCATGAAACGGAACATGTTACTTTAACTTGTTGTGTTTTATAAATATTGAACTTGATTAACTGTTGTGCGCGTGTGGCTAAATGTGTAATTAGTTAATAAACCGCTCTCTGGTAGCGAATTTTTTTTCGCTGAAACGTTAATTTAAGTATCAATTTTGCAAGGCGTTTAAGATGTCGTTTAGGATTTTCGGGTTCATTTTTTAATGGTTTTTCGGTGGTGGCTATTACTAGTACGTGTCTTTGATGTCTAGAGAGTAAGGTTGTGTTTGTTGGGTAATTGACAAACAAAAAACCAGGTTTTCAGTAGGCTCTGCAATTAGTGGAATCTCCTCCGAAATCTTACAATATATAAGCCATGCGCTTTTACTAAGGGCTGTTTACCTTGGAATGAAAAATTGTGGGGCATTTGCCGTTACCTTAATCTCTCCACCTCCATTTCCAGCAGTGCTACCTCCTTTATCCTCAAATTAATCTGAAACTGACTTGCTCTGCTTCGGAGAGTCTGCTTCATTAACATTCCTATATCCCCCTCCCACTTCAGCTGCTATTCCCTTATCTGTCGCAGGCCTTTCTGGCCTTTGTCTTTCTCTTTCAATATTTCCCTCCCCCTCCCAACCCGCCTATCTTTCTTATCAGTTTTTCCACATTTACGTCTCTCATGTTTTAAAGTTCAGCCTTCTCAAATATTTCACCTTTTCCAATGTATTATTCTATATTCTTTGAAAAAATTTTATGTTTATTTTTATGTACGGTCGCTTTTTTGGTTGTAGTCGTACTTGCTTGTGAAAGCGCCGTTGGGGAGTAGATCCGGAGCTCTTATATGACGATTCGACTGCAACATTCCTAATCTCTTTCAGAATTACTTGGATTTTATGTGTTATCCTATCGCATTTTTCCCGCTGCCCTTTTATCACCTCCCATTGGTCCTCTTTCATCTCCTATACATGTCTTCTAATTCATTTTCATGCTTCCGATTTTGTTCCCTTAATGTGTTCCCAACCAATAAGCTTACCTTATTTTTCCCCCTACGCTGTCTATATAAAATTTATCTTCTATTACTCATTTTATCACTTTCAGGAACAGTTCTCTAATATTCTCCTTGCTTTAGAAAATTTCCCTATCTACAAGTGAAAATAAGCCAAAAACTGTGGACACACTATCAACTAGCAAAAATAACGCAACCATAAATCCACAATACAAAATTTTTACAGCCTCAGATGTACATTTGGTACATTGACTCATTGATGAAGGGATCGTGGACCCCGAAATATACATCTGAAGCATTAAAAATTATGTAATGTGGTTTCATTGCTTTTGCTGGTTGATGGTTGTTATCCTCTATACTTTAACAAAGAATATCCTCTATCCGAAACGTCAGCTTTTTATTTTTCATTTATCTCTTTTGTTTTATTTTTTCTTTAATATTTATTTGTTACAATATATAGACGATGAATACATCTCCAATCTTTTACCAATATTTTATATAAAATTTTATTGCTCGTATGTTGATAATATATTAACTATAACCGAAAAAAACGACAACCCATCCTCCTGCTTCAATAACCTTACAAATACAATTAACAATAGCTTAAAATTTACTGCTGAAACAAAGAGATAAAACCATAACCTTCCTAGATATAAACATTAAAAACCCCTTCCACTCAACCAATTCACCTTCAACATACAGGGTGATTTGCATCGAATGTAAAATACTTAAAGGGGGTATTATAGAGGTTAAGATAAACACAAAACGTCCTATGAACATGGGTCCGAATTTGAACGATAACTGAGATATGAACAGAAATAAAAATGCAAACACCAAGTTCAACAAGTTAATAACTCAGGTTCCGTAAGGCCTAGATTAATGAAATTTGGAGAAATAACAGGGTTCATAAGACTGTGTATACCGTTAAAATTTGATCTAATTCTAACAAGTAGTTTCCGAGTTACTCATTCAACATCATAACACGTGCTCACTTGTGAGTACTAACTAGCACTTGTTACAATTTTGACTGTGTAACTCGGAAACTTCTCGTTGGAATTCAATCAAATTTTAACGGTATACAAAGTCTTATGTACCCTGTTATTCCTCCAAATTTATTTAATCTAGGCTTTACAGAACATGAGTTTTTAACTTGTTGATCTTGGTGGCGGCATTTTTATTTCTGTTCATATATCAGTTATCGTTCAAATTCGGACCCATGTTCATAGGACGTTTTGTGTTTATCTTAACCTCTATAATACCACCTTTAAGTATTTTACATTCGATGTAAATCACCCTGTATATAGAAAACCAGCTACAACGCAGAATGCTTAACATTCCACTAACAGATAAAAAAGAAAAAAATCAACACTATAAATTCAGTACCTACATGCAATGGATATAGCTAAACCTTCCTTAACAAAATCAGGATGATAATTTCCCAAAATCAGTAAAAATTCACAAACACATCACTAACACATCGACAAACAAAATGGAAATAAGGTAGTAATTACTGGTGATTTTCGACAATGCTTACCCATAGTTCCCAGAGGCCCAGCAACAGAATTTATTGAAGCATGCATCAAATCATCAATTTTATGGCAATATTTTAAAATAATTTCGTTCTTATCTAACATGAGAAGTGCACATCAAGACGATTTCAATGAGTGGCTACTTAATATTGGTTCTGGAAATTTTTCGAGAATTGAAAAATTTGATCGTGATTTAATTGAAATTTCAGATGAAATGATAGTCTCACCTGAGACTGATATAATTTCTACATTTTTTGGAGATGATGTACAATCACTCTCATCTAATGATTTATCAATCAAGTAATTTCATGCTCAACAAATATTGTTGCTTTCACAAAGAACAACAAAACTAAGATCGAATGGAAGGAAGAAAACTTAAATTCAAAAGTAATGACTCAGTTGTAGCAGATCAAGTGATCAAGTTAAGATAGAAATGCTGAATTCATTGA
Source organism: Rhysida immarginata (assembly GCA_023313115.1). Classification (NCBI taxonomy): domain Eukaryota; kingdom Metazoa; phylum Arthropoda; class Chilopoda; order Scolopendromorpha; family Scolopendridae; genus Rhysida; species Rhysida immarginata. The sequence goes on from JAHWFO010010653.1 coordinate 1,345,876, forward strand.
GCACTCGACACTCAGGACGATCAGGACGGACTAGCTCTACAAGGTATCACCTCTACTCTCTTTTCAGATATAATCTCATTGCTCTCATTTCACGGTGCACCCTTTTCAGGACGATATTCACCTTCTGTTACGTCTTATGTGCTGGTCCCTTGCGTTGGAATTAATATTCCCGTAAACCAGTACATCAAAACACCCACTATCCTTCTGGATCCCTGGCGTTGGGATTAATTTCCTCGCAAACCTAACTAAGGACATTTCTCATATCATTTATCATCCTAATCATTCACAAGTGGGTCCCTGGCGTAGAATTAATCTCTCGCAAACCTGACTTGTTCTTTTTCTTAAAGCTAGGTGCGTCCTTCTTAGGACGGCCTCCTTAGCACACACCTAGCTTTATAGAATATGACGGCTTTGTCCAAATTAACGACGCTGAAGTCGGCAAAGGAGTCTTTGTTAGCGCCTGACGGTAAAAATGTGTCCTGCGAAAGGGCCTACAGGGATGCTTGTTTTGATCCTCGGTTTACTGCATTTGACCTAATATTTAATGAAATGCTTCTCTCAGGAATGACATAAACACCAAGTAAAATGCACTGGAGGCGAAGGTCGACTTCTTACGAACGTGTTTAATGAGAAATTCAATGGAATCAACACGGAAATTTGAAACTCTCGTACAGATGTCATCAACATGATAAATGATTTTAGAAAAGCCTTTTGAAAAATGTCTCCAAAGGCGGGAAACTCCAAGAAAGAAAATAAGGTAAGAGAAAATTTTCAACCTATATCCCTTACTAACAAAGTGCATGGACTGGAGTCCGTGGAAATAAGTGATGATCACGAATGTTCGACAAACGGTGGCAACAAAAGAAGCCATTCCGACGGAAGTCATGCAGAAGTGGAAGACAGTGCCTGGCCATTTGTTCATAACAAATAACCCAGAAGGGGGACAAGGAATGAAATTCCCAGATTAAGGTAAGTGAAAAGAGAGCTATTTATTGTTAGACATCACGGAAAGCCGATTAGGAAGTGCTAAATGAGATAAAAAATCACGTAACGTTAGATAAGATTACTGCACATACCAGAAGCTCAGACACTATCAAGATAAAATGCCATGATGAGGAAACTCACAAAACCCTCGTGTCAGGAATCAAAATGAATAGTGTGCTTAAAATCCAGCATCATCAGCTCAAGCCCAAGAAGCTTTTAAAATACGTTGTCCGTAATGTGGATATAACCTATGTCATGGAAAATTTTTGCGCAGACTTTAGAAACGCTAACTACTTCCCCGATAAGGCAGTTAGATTTAAAAAAGCAAATGATACAGTTGAGATGCCAATGGTCTTTGTCCTCCTACAAAACAATGAGCACAATAAATCTTTCCTAAATTTAAAGCGAATTTTTCCGTTTTCTGTAACATTTGAATTGTTTAGGGGCAACAAGAAGCTCTTAACAATGTTACAATTGTTTACGTATTGGGCACGCGTCCCAGGGTTGCACCGACTCACCGCGTTGCAACACGTGCGCGGGCGACCATCAGTCAAGGGACTGCACCAATATAAAAGGTAAAGACCCTCCTAAATGTATTTGATGTGAAGGCCAGCACACATCAGGTTATACTAAGTGTCCCAAAAACCCACAAGTTAAAAAGAATAGAACTTCCAAAGTAGCTGAGGGAAGAACTTTTGCTCGGTTGCTTCTGCTTCTGTTGGTAAGGGAGTCGCTGACCACGACGAATTGACTAAAATTCAAAGGTATCTGGGCAACCTAATGAATATGTTAAAGGATTGTGGCAAAGTTTTTCCGCAGACCACTCAAACTGGGACAAAGAAATAATCATGGATAGACATCCATACAGAGTTATAAATCAAGGTAAGCTACGTTGCAGTATATGGAATGCGAGGGGAATCCATCGCAAGCGTTTCGAACTTTGATTTCCTTACAAGCTGGAACATCAATGTTGCCTTCTTGTGCGAAACCCATCTCAATTAGGGCTTTCAATCAACCAGAGTACTATGTTTACCGAAAAGATAGGCCTCCTACAAAAGCTTCAGATCCAGTCTCTGGTGGGGTAGCCTATAGTTGTTTAAAAAGGTATTAATCACACAAAATTTGTCACACCTAACCTTGTGAATATGGAAGCAGTTTCCATTGTCATTAAAGATACTGACGTTGGAGAGATCAAGTTCACTTCCCTTAGACACTCGCGACTTAGATGAACTACTGTCTGGGCCCACCCCAGTCGTTATGGCGGGTGATTTAATGCGAAACATCCACACTGGAACTCCAGATGCACTAATAAAAGTGGCTCTGTACATTTTAGGTACATGGTAGATCAGATCGACACTTGCGTTATTGGCTTTCTTGTAGATACATACTACTGTCATCACTCACCCGCTAGTGACGTGCTCGACATAGCTGTTCTCAAGGGGTTTTTCAAACCGTATAATATTTTTACAGTGAATGCCTTATCATCTGATCATCTACCAGTTGCACAAAATTTTGAGGAGATAAATATCGACCTGAGAATAAATCTTCGTTACAAGCAGGACTGGAAATTTGTTAGAGGACTTATGTTTTACAGTAACATTCCCTATCAAGATCCCGTCATCAACAGTGACATTGACGTAAATATCAAAAACGTCACTCACTCCATCAAGATGGCTACAAATGCTAGTGCTACTCCGGAGGATTGCAAGCGGTTAGACCATCAGGAACTTCCTGCATCCATCAGGCAACTCAGCCACGAAAAAAACACCTTCAAAAGACTTTGGCAGCGTACCAGGTTTCTCCACTTCAAGAAGAAGTACAACAGGCTATCCCGCAAGGTAAGTGAGCAGATTAAGGATTTAAGGAATCAAAGATGGAACGACAAAATTAAGAGTCAGACCGTCCAGGATAACTCTCTCTTGAGTACGGTCAGGGCCTTTAAAAGCAACAGGAGTATTGTTCTCCCTCCTCTGCTTACAGAGGGTGGCGATTTTGTTAGCAATGACCAGGACAAAGCAAAATTATCGCCGATTCACTGAAGAGCCAATTCTCTGCGCTCAAAGAGGATGGCCTCGTCAATATTACTCGTGAGATCAAAGACGTGTGTGACAAGTATGGCCACATCCAGCGCGCTCTTGCCTCTCCTGATGTCATTGGTACCTCTGAGATATTGGAAATCACAAAGCAGAAAAACAGCCGGCTTCGGCACCATTACCTACAGTGCTCTCAAGAACTTGCCTCCCAGCGTTATCTGCATCATCACCAAAGTCATGAATGACTCCAGGCTTAGCGGCCATTTCCCTAGTGCCTGGATGAACTCAGTCATCATCACTGTTTCTAAACCTGGACTGGATCCTGCTCTTCCCACAAGTTACAGGTCCATCAGCTTGTTGCCCATGCTTTCCAAGGTCTTTGAGCGCACTATAGTCAACAGGTTCAACAACTACTGCGAGGCAAACAATCTCATTCGTAGTAAGCAATTTGGCTTCCGTCCAGGCCACTCTTATCAGCTTCAGTTATGGAGGCTTGTTGCTGATTTAAACGGTCCACTCAACCTCTCCGTTTTCCTCGATGTCCAAAAGACCTTTGACCAAGTCTGGCATGATGGAATCATTACCAAATGATTACCAACGGATTCCTTGACGATCTAATTGCTCTGATTCGCTCTTTTATGTCAAAAAGGACTTTTCGTGTTAAGGTTGGGGACTCCTTGTCTGAACCCTGCGATGTTAATACTGGTGTACCCCAGGCTCTGTCTTGGGGCCAGCCTTATTCAATTTCTTCATCCCTGACTTCCCTAAATTTGCCAATTGTAATCTTTATTTGTTTGTTGACGACGGTACATCATGACTTTGGCACGAAACCCAGCACGACTCCAAAAAGCTTTACATCAGTGCGAGAGCCGGTTCACTAAGTGGCGATTAAAGCTGAATGTCAAAAAGTTCCAAGTTATGCTTATCACTCGCAAACTCAAAAACCCACCAACGCCCCTCTTCTTATTTGGCCAAAAACTTGAGTGGGTAAAAAGCTATAAATATCTTGGTGTCATGATCGACTCCAAAGTAAACTGGAACAACCAAGTCCAATACGCGCTCAACAAAGCAAAGAAAGCGAAGTTCAGTTTGATTGCACTTATGGGGCGAAACAGCGCTCTTAGTGTGGATAACAAACTCTTGATATACAAGGTTGTGATCCTTACTATTTTGCTCCATGGAATGCCTGCTTGGGCTTCTATTTGCAAAACTAGGTGAAAGGATCTCCAGACCTTCCAAAATGTTGATCTCCGATATATTGCCCAACTTGACAGAAGAGTTGCCAAAAACCACTCTATCTATAACGATTTGGGGATGACCCACATAAGCACCTTTGTCCATACACTTATGAAGAATATGCTACCCAAGATGTAGAATCATGAAAATACTCTGGTTTCCGGTATTCTGGGCCATCCACTCGTTATTAAGGGGCCCCTCTGGTTTCGAAGACCCCACCATATCCTTGATGTCTGCTTTGATGACGTTAACAAGGCCATCTTCCCCAAATATTGGATCTTTTTAGATCCTGCTGATTTTTGGGGATCGATTCGTCAATCTACAATCTGACTCTCATCCCTTCTGGGGTCTTCTTCTCTGGAGGACTAAAGAGGTTCATCAGGCTTCTCTCCCAGTTTAGTGTACCTCCTCTGGTTTACTCCTTGGGCGAGCGTGCAAAGTGAGCTTGTGTCAGATCGTCGAACGGAGAAAATAAATAAAAGAGAAAAAGTCGACGATCTAACTCGAAAACCAGACCGAGGGAGAAGTAGGAGCAAGAGAAAATAATATTCGCTAAAGATATCGGGTCCCCTGCCACCCCGGGAAGAAAGTAGAAGATGCGCGCGAGAGAGAAGGAAGAAACCAAGCCGCGGATTGGTGGAAAGGGGGAGGTGCAAGAGACGGAAAAAAAGAAGGAATAGAGAGAGTTCTGGAACCAGAGAGAAAGGACGGAAAAAGTAGGAGACGAATGGAACACGTGAGCCATAGGGAAAAAGGGAAGGAAAGCCGAGAAGAGAGGCAGAGAAAAGATTCTCATTATGTTACAAGGAACAAGGTGCTTTCCGTGAACTCAAGTAGAGGGAACGAACGAGGGAGAGACGGGAGAGACTTCTGAAAAGCGAAGAACGTGGACGTCTCGAGCGTGAGCATTTCCAACCGGCCTATTCTTACAGAGATTGAATCTCCGGCCCGTGAATTGAAAGGACAGCGTTTCCACACCATTTCTCAGGCAAGTGACTCCAATTTTAAATCCTGGGAACGAACATTCGTAAACTCTAATCGGGGTTATACCTACCGACGAAGGACACCCGCGCAAGGTCGACGAACCCGCTGTCAGCTGTGCCCTTCGCTGCCAGACTTTGAAAGAAGGAATTACGTGAGAATTCTGACACAGCCCGAGGGACCGACCAGGGATAGTGACTTGCCATTGCTGGACGGCGGACCCGAGCCCGTCCAGCCAAGCTTCGTAAGAGTGAACGACTGCCCCCATTCCGACGCGACGTCGAGCCCCGACGACGCCGCCGTTTGCTCATCGGCCTCCGAGGACCACGTAGCGAGAGATTCGACTGGCCAAGGGAACGACGTCCGAATTCTGCAAGCAACGGAGCGAGCCTACCGAGCTCCTTAGACCTCTTGTATTCGGACACAGATTGCTTCGCGAGCGCGCGCCAGGCCGAGATCTCGAGCTGCGAGCCGCGCTCGGCTTTAGCGTCATCGGCACAGGTACTGGGCAACGCTCCAATAAACCCCCATGGGTCGCCGCTTACTTCAGTAGCGGTGCCATTCAACCCAGGAACTCGACGCCATTGGCAATTCCAGCAAATAGTGATCGAGGCCTTCATCCCGAACAGGACTAGAACGAATCCGATGTTAACTGAACCTTAAAATTTTCATATAATTTTGTCAAATACTTAAACAAATGAAAATTTTGACATTTGTGTGTAAAATTTCATTATCAAGTACATTAAACGTAATGATTTCAATTACCCAGTTTCGTCTCTCTCCCTTCTCTTTACACTACTAGTGAGCAGTTCTAATTATAGTAAGCATTTAATTAAAGTCAATATAAAGTCGTGAAAGCTTGGCTCCTGGACCACTCGCGTCTTTGTTTTCACTTCGCTCTTCGATTGTCGATTGTTGATAATCACTCCCTGATGAAGGAAATTTGGTTTCCGAGATGTACATCTGAGTCAATGAAAATTATCATGTGGATTAGTGTTTTCAGTGTTCCTTTAATTAGTATAGACTCAATTTTATGTTGTTTTTTTATATTTTCTGTAATAGCATTAGGTGCAAGTTTCGCCCTTAGGAATGTGATACCTGTAATAAAAATATAAATTTATGTGCCGTCACGCAGCAGCTGTTACCTATAAAACCGATGAATATTCGCAGAGATACTGTGTTCAATGTGTATGCCCCTCACTGACGTTAAGTTTACGAGATCGCGCGTTTTAAGTGAAATTGTTTTACCAAAACCATAATTCCACAGTAGCTGATCTACGGAAATTTCGGACTATGAAGGGGATGCGAAAAGGTCCAATGAATGTAAAAACGTTCGGAAAATAATAGCAAAATTTGAAGAAACAAGATCATTGTCCGTTCGTCCTGGCATAGGAAGAAAACCTGGTGTAGCAGTCGTGTAGCACAGGCGTTGGATAGGCCAAGTTCAAGTGTCCATAAGATCATGCAGAATATCCACCGATATTATCCGTACAAACTTTCACTTGTGCAGCAGGTGCTTCCATTTGATTGTGACGATCGATTCCAGTTCTCAATTCAGTTTCTTGCTCGCGTTGAAATTCGATGCAGATGGCCGTGGAATATCCTCTTGACCGACGAAGCGCATTTTCACTTAGATGGCGCAGTGAATACTCACAACTGCCGCATTTGGGAAACAGAATATACGCAAGCTTTCTTGGAGGTTCCGTTGCATTCCCCAAAAGAGACGGTATGATATCGATTTACGGCATTGCTTCTTCAAGGAGTTAAGTTCTAGAGGTCCAGTGACATGCTTGATCACCAGGCAGCGATATACCTCGCTGTAAGAGAACGAAATTGTTCCAATTCTGCAAGCCCGTCAGTATCTTGCATGCACAATCTTTGTGCAAGACGGTGCTCCACCACACATTGCACTGTTAAGGATCCACAGAAGACATTATACAGAAGAACGTGCCATCAGCTGCCTTTTCCATTTGTGTGGCGTGCTCGATCCCCAGACCGCACTTCATGTGACTTTTGGCTTTAGGGACATTTGAAACATCAGGTAAGTCGTGAAAATCTAAGAACCTTACCTGATCTTAAAGACAGCATTTCAGACACGTGCGCACACACTTTCGTCAGCTGTGGAACATGCAATCTTGCGATTTCAGATGCTATCTGAAAATGATGGCCATCAAATAGAACATGTTATTGTAACTTGTTGTGTTTTACAGATGTTGAACTTGATTAACTGTTGTACGCGTGTGGCTAAATGTGTAATTAGTTAATAAACCGCTCTCTGGTGGCGAATTTTTTTTTTCGCTGAAACATGTCTTAAGTATCAACTGTGTAAGCCTTTTAAGATGTCGTTTAGGATTTTTGGGTTGTTTTTTAATGGTTCTTCAGTGGTGGCGATTACTTGTACGTGTCTTTGATGTCTAGAGAGTAAGGTTGTGCATGTTGGGTAATTGACTAACAAAACACCGGGTTTTCGATGGGCTCTGCAATCAGTGGAATCTCCTCCAAAATCTTCTTACAATATATAAGCCATGCGCTTTTACTAAGAGCTGTTCACCTTGGAATGAAAAACTGTGTGGCATTTGATATTACCTTAATCTTCCCACCTCCATTTCCAGCAGTGCTTCCTCCTTTATCCTCAAATTAACCTGACTTGGACTTCTCACAACCTAATATATCTCTTACATTTCAAAATGTATCAGAAGCTTTGTGTCGGAGAGTCTAGTAAGCACCATTCCTTCATTAACAGTCGAATATTCTCCTCCCACTCCAGCTGCTATTCCCTTATTTGTCGCAAGCCTTTCTGGCCTTTGTCTTTCTCTTTCAATATCCCCCCCCCCCCCCCCCTCCCGCCTATCTTTCTTATCAGTTTTTCCACATTTACGTCTTTCATGTTTTAATGTTCAGCTTTCTCAAATATTTCACTTTATTCTTCAGTAAGGGATCCATAGTGCTGTTTCTATCGATAAAATTGGTAGAGACTTTACAACACAACAAAGGGAGAACAGAGTTTCCGACTAGTTTCGCCATTTATTCCCGGCTTTATCAAGGATATACACAAGAGGACATAAGCCTTTATATACAGAAAATATGGTACAGAAAGACGAGATAATAATTCATGGATTCCTTCAAAAAACGAGATAATAATTCACACTACGCGATCTACCTTGCCCGCACGGGACATGCCCCCAAAGAGCAAAGTGAAATCATGACCGTTCTCCATCTATGCAACGACCCATTCAAGACTGCTACTCTCGAAGCTATTGAGATCTTTAAAGCTAAGATCTCCTCTCCAGAGCATCTCCTCAATTGCCAAACCGTTTTTGACATTTATTCAATTTTAAATTCTTTATCCGATATCTTGTAATTTTTCAAATTTGTATATTTACTTTCCTTTACATTTTTTATTGATACCTTAGTTTACGTTAACTCCGGATGAGTCTTCTTCTAGGCCCGCGTTTTCGATTTTGTTTGCGTTATGACATCACTTTTTCCTTTATATTTCAATTAATTCTCCTCTCAAGATTTCCTTATATTTTCACTGTTATTGGTTCCTTATCCAACCATTCTCCTTTCAATGTCGCCACTGTACACTTTATATTATTTACTATTTGTTATTTCATCATCCAATCATGTTCTCTTTCTGTACCATATTTTCTGTATATAAAGGCTTATGTCCTCTTGTGTGTATCCTTGATAAAGCCGGGAATAAATGGCGAAACTAGTCGGAAACTCTGTTCTCCCTTTGTTGTGTTGTAAAGTCTCTACCAATTTTATCACCTTATTCTATATTCTTTCAAAAACATTTTATGTTTATTTTTATGTACGGTCGTTTTTTTGGTTGTAGTCGTACTTGCTTGTGAAAGCGCCTTTGGGGAGTTGATCCAGAGCTCTTATATGACGATTCGACCACAACATTCCTAATCTCTTTTACAATTACTTTGTTTTTATGCGTTATCCTGTCGCATTTTTCTCGCTGCCCTTTTTATCACCTCATTGGTCCTCTTTCATCTCCTATACACGTCTTCTACAGTTGTAATTCATTTCTATGCTTCCGATTTTGTTCCCTGAATGTTTCCCCAACCAATAAGCTTACCTTCTTTTTCCCCCTACACTGTCTGTATAAAAGTCATCTTCTATTACTCAATTTATCACTTTCAAGAAGGTTCTCTAATATTCTCCTTGCTGTAGAAAATTTCCCTATCTACAGGTGAAAATGAGCCAAAAACTGTGTACACACCATCAACTAGCAAATACAACAAAACCATAAATCCACATTACAAAATTTTTAAAGCCTCAGATGTACATTTGGTACTTTGACTCGCTGATGAAGGGATCGTGGACCCCAAAATGTACATCTGAAGCATTAAAAAGTATGTAATGTGGCTTCATTGCTTTTGCTAGTTGATGGTCGTTATATCTGCATACTTTAACAAAGAATAGCCTCTATCTGAAACGTCAGCTTTTTATTTTTCATTTATCTCTTTTGTTTTATTTTTTATTTAGTATTTATTAGTTACGATATATAGACGATGAATACATCTTCAAACTTTTTACCAAATTTTTATATAATATTGCATTGCTCGTATGTTGATAATATAGGGTGATTATAAAAGAACTTCACACTTTTAAAAATTTATTCCATCAAAGCTGTGCAGAATATAGACACACCACACACGGATTCTTAAAGAAAAACTCTTGGAGTTTATTGTGACACAGCTAAAGATGTTCAATTAGCCCCCCTGTCGTGACAATCCCACATTAACATATCTCCATCAATCTCACGTATCGCTACCGTAATGCGTTCTTTCAGCTCGTCTAGGTCACGGTTAAGGGGTAGGGTGAACACCTTGTCCTTTACACACCCCCATAAAAAGAAATCACAAGGTGTGAGGTCGGGGCTCGGCGGTGGCCACTTTGCAAGTTCCAGGTTTTTTGTTCGACCAATCCTCCGCTATGGGAGAGTGGCATCAAGAAATTCCCGCACCTCTTGATGCGGGATTGTCACGACAGGTGGGGCTATTGAACATCTTTAACTGTGTCACAATAAACTTCAAGAGTTTTTCTTTAAGAATCCGTGTGTTGAGTGTCTAAATTCTAAATAGCTTTGATGTAATAAATTTTTAAAAGTGTGAAGTTCTTTTGTTATCACCCTATATATTAACTATAACCGAAACAAACGACAACCCGTCCTCCTACTTCAATAACCTTACAAATGCATTTAACAAAATTAAGAATAGCTTAAAATTTACTGTAGAAACAAACAGGTAAATCCATAACCTTCCTAGATGTAAACATTAAAAACCCCTTACACCTTCCGCTCAACCAATTCACCTTCAACATATATAGAAAACCGGCTACAACACAGAATGCTTAAGATTCCAGAATGCTTTTTTAACAGATAAAAAAAATCAACATTATAAAATCAATACCTACATGTAATGGATATAACAAAACCTTCCTTAACAAAATCACGAAGATAATTTCTCTAAATTAGTAAAAATTCACAAACACATCACTAACACGCCTATAAACAAAACGGAAATATGGTAGTTATCACTGGAGATTTTCGACAATGCTTACCCATAGTTCCAAGTGTCACAGCAACATAAGCTATTGAAGCATGCATCAATCATAAAATTTATGGCAACATTTTAAAATAATTTCGTTCTTATCTAACATGAGAAGTGCACATCAAGACGATTTCAATGAGTGGCTTCTTAACATTGGTTCTGGAAATTTTTCAAGAATTGAAAATTTGATCGTGATTTAATTGAAATTCCAGATGAAATGATTATCTCACCTGAGACTGAAATAATTTCTACAATTTTTAAGATGATGTACAATCACTCTCATCTAATGATTTATCAATCAAGTAATTTCATGCTCAACAAATATTGTTGCTTTCACAATGAACAACAAAACTATAGATCAAATGTTAGGGAGAATACTTACATTGAAAAGTAATGACTCAGTTGTAGCAGATCAAATGATAAAGTTACAATAGAAATGCTGAATTCATAGACTCCATCAGGAGTTCGACCACATAACCTTCACATAAAAAGAAGAATGATTGCCATGCTAATAAGAAATTTGAATCCAAAAAAGAATTTCTTACAGGGTGATTTCTTTACAGGAAAACAATAAAAAGCCTATCGAAATTATATAAATAAGGTTTTTCAAAAACAAAAGATGAAAACTTGCTTTATCCTACTTTTATTATGGGTTATACATTAAAATCGATTTAAAATAGGGTGCAATGTGGAACTCGCTTAATAGTCGCATCATATCATAGATATTTAATTCGAGCAAATTGTCTACGAGGCAGGTAGAAATGAAATTGCTATAAATCTAAGAATCGATATGAATCAAATTATTTCAATTGGCCTTTCGTACTCAAAAGAGCTCAATTTCTAATTATTTCTTCTTTTGCTATGACTATGAATAAGGCTCAAGGACAATCGTTTTCTCACGTAAATAAACTTGTGTTTTCTCATGGTCAACTTCATGTCGCCTTATCAAGTTCACAATTGATATTTTTTTTTATTTTTTTCTGATTTGATTAATATTCGTTCAAAGGATACATGTATTTCATATCTATCGATCTGCCACAGAAGAAAAGGATGAGTATTGCTCAGAGAAGAGAAAATATTATCCGGGGGTCGCAAACACTTGAACAATGAGAGCTCCTGCTACAGCAGGAAATTTATAATTATATTTATTTAGAAACTAGCAGACGCACCCGGCGTTGAATGATATTACAGTTGTAGGTAAACGGAACAATCTCCACAAGTTAAATAACTCAAATTGGTTTTCAGAACATTAGGCAACAAAAGCAAATGCTAATGTAAAAAACTTTGCTATTGCTGCATCATCACTACATCAGTATCCATGGCAACAATATTTCCCTGGCGTTGATGTGAAAATATATGAAACATTAATTTCGACGAAAAAACTCTTGGGTGGCAGTGATCATTTTTGACTGTAGTTAGAATTTTATTTATTTGTTGGGTGGACATTCTCCATATAATCGGCAGTGTAAGCTTACCCACCTTATAGTAGTTTCATGTTTTGATGAAGAAATTATTTCGAAACGCGTAGGAACAATAAAACGCTACCAAATTACTATTCTTGGACCAATTATTTTATTTGATATATTCAGCAATTTTGACCGCAATGCAATTATTAGACTTAATCCGAAGATACTACAACAAATTCAGTAAGTTGGCCTTTACACCCATGAATATTTGGTTTAGCAGAACATGCCTGCAACTCATGATAATCTCTAACTACGCCACTGATTAAGATGCGAGAATAATTCCAAGCTGTTTGACTTACTAAGGCGTTTGTGGAGAGAAGAGCATCGTAGAAGAATTACGTTCCTTAAACAAGACAAAGGTGCACCTGAAGCAGACCGTGATGCAAATACACATAGAGATGGTTAGTTATATATATAGACTGGGCGCCAAAAAATGTGAAGCACTCAGGAGTGTCCAATATTATCCTATTTCGGTACACATGCATACCAGTGATGTGAGAGTAAACTAATAGATTCACAAGGATCTGTAATGCGTAGAACGCTCACCAGAGTGCATTCATGATGTCACCACCATGTTGTTGATAAATTGTTAACAGTAAATTGCTGTGAGTCCGACAGATACGCAATACGTTCGGAGAGGATAACTATACTGTACAAAGCACCCGCGATATTTCGCAGACGTGTTAGACAACCTATCCACTAATTGACAGCATTTGACAGGGGCCGCACTGTGGCACTGCATGAGGCTGGTTGGTCGTATCGGGCAATTGCCAGGCATGTGGGCCATTCAGATATCATAGTGGCCCGATGTGGAATAAATGGGTACATGAGGGCAAGCATACAAGTCGTGCAGGTTCGGGTCGACCAACAAATATCATCCCAAGGGAGGAACATCGTATGGTGCTCTAAGCATTAAGAAATACCATGCTATCGGCAACCGGCACCCGCGAATAAGTACTGGAGATTATGACAAACCGCGAGTTCTGGCACAGTGTCTCGACGATCCGCATCCACCGGATAGAGGTCCTACTGCCCCATTCGTCGGTTGCCATTAACATCACAACACCAACGCCTGCGTTTAGAGTGGTGCCTTGCCCGGGAGGCATGGACAGAGGACAAATGGCGTCGTATCATGTTTACTGGAATGTGTGGAATTCTAGATTCATGCACAGTATTTCCCAATTTTCGTGTTTTCCACCAAAAACCACCCAAATGTGTGGATTTCCAATTTAGTGACGGCAGACTTTGACGGCACAGTGATACGTCAGATACATTCTGCATCCACACGTCTTACCTCTTCTGGCACAGTGCCCTGAGACATGGTACTACAAGATAACTTACGCCTACAAGATAACTTACGCCACGTGTGTATGGACTGCCTACAGCATCTTGAGGTCCTCCAGTGCCCAGCAAGATCCCCGGACGTCTCGATCATTGAACACGTGTGGGATGACATTAGAAAGCGACTCCATCCCAGCTTCAACATGCGGGATCTAGAGGGACACTATTCTAACCGCATAAGGGCATACATTGGGATACACCCTACTGACCTAGCGCCAATATTGCACCTGTATTGCCAACGGGGTTGTCTGTTTCATCCCATATTGTAATCAGTACAATAAAGTCAGATGCTCTTTCATCATATGTCGTTTCATTCACTTTCAACCACTCCTTCTGGGAGCTTCACTTTTTTATAATCAACAATAGGTGTGCTGGAATGGGTGACAATTAACAGTTGAATAAACCTACTCTTGAATAAACATAATTTTGAATAAATCTACTGCTGAATAAACCTATTGTTGAATATACCTATTGTTGCAAAAAACTTACTGTCCTGGGTCTAAGAAATTTTTCAGTGGCGACCTTTCTTTTAGTCCACCCTGTATATGCAACCAGATATTCTCATGAACACTAGTGACAAGTGAAATTTTCCCTCGGTAACGAAAAAACTCGAGAAGTTTGAGATTTTATGCAGAAAAGTGGATTGTTTACAACGGAGCAGCTGTAACACCTAAGTCAGTAAATTTTATTCCACAAACATGTGGTCAGTTCAATTCCCATTAACTTTACGGAGGAAGAGATGGATTTACTAAACAAAGGCCTTAAGAACAACTTAAGGAAACGCCCCAACAACAACGACTACTTGAATCAACTAATAGCATCAACTCTCCTACAGATCTTTTAGCCAAGTTTATGCTTAAAAACTTCCTCATGAAACTACTTGAAATTAGCTTTTGAATTTTAATTAGCCTTTTACAACTCCGATTTCGACTATATGGTCCGTGATTTTATTACATATAATGGATTTACCGCCTGAAGAAGGACCCAACTCTTCCTTTTCAAAGAAGTACTAGATCAGTGGTCAAAGACTTACGCTCAGATATGTTCAAAAGCTTCGCCAACAGATTCATCTGCAGTAAGCCCTCTATTCTCCTCCCCCGCATTCGGGCCGTTATAAAAGTACATAAAGCGAGTCACCCGATTGGCCCAGTAGTTAACTGTACCTCCAGTACTTTTAATAACCTTACAAGAAAGTGGCGTGTCTCATAAATAATCTTTGTCATCTAGAGAACAAATTTAGGCAAAGTTGATTTTTAGGGACGGATGCTTCACTGCAGTGCACGCAGTGCTCGCAGTTCCTAATGGTCAACTTTGCCCGAAGTAAGAAGGTCATTAACATACGTAAGGCCCATTTGAAGGGAGCGTTATGAATGTAAATGCTGGATGAGGAAGACTTCTCAATATGGAAAAGCAAAGTGAGTATTTGATCTTGTACTGTAAACTGGTGCTCTAAAGGGAATTAATTAAAGTAGTGGATGGCAGTCAAGGTTTGAGTTACATAAGTCATAAATAAACAAAAAATCAGTATGAATTCTACTTATTCTTAGTATTTTATGCTCCATCAGGTCACGGAGTTTGTCATAGTTTGGAAATGTAGAGAATATCACCATTTTCTATGAATGATATACAAGAAATGACTTTTGATACTCTCGATGATATCAATATATTTTAAGAAATGTGGGGACCAGACAGTGGATGCATATTCCAAATTAGAACGAACTAGGGAGCAGTATAAGGTCTCTAAGGCCAAAACGGATATAAAAGATTTGGTATATCTGTTAATAAAACCAAACTTTTTGTTGGCTTTCTTAGAAGTAGTCAATGTGATACTGAAGGGCATTCTGGAATCAAACATGACACTAAGGCATATATAATGATATATAATGAGTGCAAAGGATTCTTTCTAATGTTATATGTGAAGGTGACAGGATGTTTCTTCTTGGAGAACAAGACAACATTACACTTTTCAATGTTCAACTTCATATTATCTGAGCACTACAAGACAAATGAATCAAGAATTCTGTAAGATGACAATCATTGAGGTTTTTGATTGAGCAGTACAGCTTAAGGTCATCTGCAAAGAGAAGGAACTATGCGTCGTTTAGATACCTACCGACACCATTGATATACAGGGTTACAGCGAAAGTCGACCTAGATATTTAAAGACGTTATTATTTAGGTCGTTGTCGATAGATTTGACTCTATAACCTACTATCCAGGAGTTAACCGCTTTCTAGAAACTCGACTTTTAAATTAAAAGAAAATATATATCATTTTTTGGTCTAATTTCAACTTTTTTTAATTTCCAAACTCTAGGGTCTAATATTTTGCTGTTTTTACGTAGGAGATATGCCAGTTTTTAATTTTCCCGAATATTGGTCAGAGAAAATCTGCAGCTAAAACAAAAATCTAAACGGGTATTGGAAACATCTGAACAACGGGAGTTTCGAATAGAGCAAGAGGGTATAAGAGCTTCTACGTCAAGATTAAGAAAAACTAGGTTTAAAGTATCTAGTGATGGTTCCCGGTGGTGAAGATGGATATCATTTTAATCTGAGGCAAGTCAACAAGAGGTAAATAAAGTCCCGTTATATTACCTAGAATTCCTGTTTTCGGATTTTTCATAGAATGGGTAGTCTCTTCGCTCTGTTTTATTCGCCGGCCAGGTGGCCAATAGGGCGTAGGCCTTCTAGTTCTCGAGTCCGCATGGTCGTGGGTTTGAATCCCGCCGTAGGCATATATGTTTGTGTTTGTCCCGGGCTGCGTGCAGATATAACGTGTGTAAAAGGCGCAAAATGACCTTAGTAGTCGACGCCAAATTTCTAATAAACCAACCAACCAACCTGTGTTTTATTCATTGAGATATTATTTAACCAATTTGGAGTTATAATCTAACTTCTTGAGATTGTACTTTTTATCTACATGTGTAATTACCCAGAGCAACACCGGGTCCTCTGCTAGTAAATAATAAAAATTGAAACAGCTTGCTATGGGTTTAAAGTAGCTGCTCGAAAACTATTTGAATGGTGATGTTTTCACTAAGTGTTCCCAACTTTGAAGCAAGTTAATAAAAAAAGTTCTTTGTGCTAGTTTCTCAATAATATGCCTTGCCATAACCATGAATATCGATTTTTTATCGATATTTATTTTTTTTCCGAAATCTGAGGTAGACAGTGACCTTCCTCATGCTTTGAAGGTCATGTATGCGAAATTTCCTCAAGATCGGAATAAGTTATCCGGCAAATTATTTTAATAACTAATAACTCGCAGTTAAGTAGGCAAATCAAACACAAAATGACATTGAAAACTGTCCCAGATCGCACAGAGTAAATGTTTATCGAGAAGCTACTTTAAACTGATAGCAAGTAGCCATAATCCCGACACACACAATCCCGACAAGCCAAAATCCCGACAGGCCACGAATGCCAGTTATTTCAATTATGTTTTATGGGAGTGCTCGTACATGCGGAGTGTTATTTTATGCGAAGTTGGACTTTAGCATATTTTTTTCAGTAATTCTGTCATTTGGATTCTGTATGTGTACAATTTTATCATTGATCCTTTTTCTTGTCCTATCTCACCTTGTTTTCATTTCCAGGCTTCCCATTTGTTTCCTCCAATATTCACTCGTGCCCCCCCTCCTATTAACGTTGTCTTTATACATATGTAACGTTGTCGATATAATGCACACTTCACTGTTTGATTGTTGATTGCCATAAAGACTCAGGGTTCCAACGGAAAATCTATGTCTCATTTCCCTGACAAATGCATGAAAATACCCCTTCTTCCCTGACTTTCCCTGACCACGATTCATTTCCTTGACTATCCCTGACTTTCCAGAATGTGGGAAACCTGTAATAAAGCTAAACATAAAATGGGATCTGCTTTGTCGGGATAATAGATTGTAACCTGTCGGGATTTTGGCCTGTCGGGATTGTGGGTGTCGGGATTAAGACCCTAACCCGTTTGAAGTTTTTTTAATTTTTTTATAAAATAGAACATCCCCTGCGTAAAAACAGCAGAAATTTGGACCCTAGAGTCTTAAAATTAAAAAAATGTTGAAAAAAAAGCAAAAATATTTTTTCAATTTAAAAGTCACATATCTAGAAAATGGTTAACTTTTGGATAGTAGGTTATAGGATCAAATCTATCGGCAACGACCTAAATAATAACGTCCTTTAATATCTAGGTCGACTTTTCCTGCAACCCTGTATAGTAAGAAGAGCACAACACCTAAGTGGGAACCCTCGTGAACCTCATTTTTTACTTTAATTGCTTCAGAGACGGAAAGTTTTAATGCACATAAACCAGTCTGGAAGATAAAAAACTAGAAATCCAAGACAGAAAAGGATCCGTGATTCCAAGTGCCTTTAATTTGGGACATAATATATTGTGGTCTACCTGATCAATTGCTTTGGCTAAGTCAGTGTAAATAGCGTCGGTCTGAAGCTGTGTGTCCATATTGTCAAGGATAAACTTTTCAAACCTCATAGAATTGTAATGGCAGATCTACCCTTACTGAATCCATGTTGTTGAAAGATCATAATATTCCTATATTTCCCCTGTATATATTTCTGAACAAGAGATTCCATGATTTTAGGGAAAACTGATTGGATAAGTATAGGCCGATAGTTGGTGATATCATTCTTATTACCAGATTTATAAATAGGGGTAACAAAGTTTGATTTCCAGATGATCGAGAAGGCACCCGAAGACAGCGACTTAGTGAAGATGATTAGGAGTGGGAGACAGAGGCTAGGTCCACAGGAACTTATAAACAGAGGATGTATACCATCAGGAACAGGGCTTTTGTTGATCTTTAGTTTTAGTTTTTCTTCAGTTTGTGCTGCAGATATTTGAACACTAGACAGATCAACATGTCTGTCATAGGTGATATGCTTGAAAGTAGAATTTAAATTACTATTTGCAAAAGTACTCGAAAAATATTGTTGGAAAAGATTATATATGCCAAAATGGTTTGTTCTTAATACCACTGTGGTAAAATATATATGAGGGTAAATCATTATCAGATTTCTTAGCATTGATGAAGCTCTGATACTGCTTACAATGGATGTCTCCACTGACGAAATGTACTGGTTATAACAAACTTTAGTAAGATCTTTACATTTGAATCTAAGAACAGAGAAGTAAGCTCTGTTAATCTCTTATTAGATGGGAAGATTTATATTTACGATGAGCATCCTTCTTCTCGCAGATTAATTTCCCTAATTCTGGTGTCAACCATCTTGGGAAAGTGTTACTGATTCTCTATCTTGGAACAAGTTCATTAATGATAGAATATAACAGCCCATAGAAGTGATCAATGGCTGTTTGCAAGTCCAGCTGATCAAGAACACACCAGTCAATATTGCTTAAGACTGTATTAAGATA
>JAHWFO010010653.1:1404874-1456551 GCA_023313115.1 Rhysida immarginata
TGGAATATTCAGGTGTAGAAGAGAAAACGCACGAAATTGTTCCTATTAAATATTTGCCGAGTAGAAAATTGGATAGAATTAAAAAAAAACAATCACTAAATACCATTTTGGTTATTACCTCCCACCTATACATCGATTGTTCTGTAAGTTTAGATATAAAATTTATCCCTTAAACATTTTACAATAACAAGAGGAAGAATAAAAATATACTTTTGCACTATGCATATCTAATCCATTTGTGTTTTTTATAAAATTTACAACGTCTTAAATATCAAAGCAAAATTAAGGAGCTGACAAAAGTCGGTCATTATTCGAGAAACCTCTTAAAACATGCATATCGAAAATATGGTCTAGAATCTTGAAGATAATTGTACATAACTGAGTGGAACTTAAACATTTTATTCTCATGATGCAATTCGGTTCAAGTTGCTCCACCAGCACATAATCTGAATTAATTTTGTTAAACTATTTCCACGGAAGGTATGCAATAACAATAAAACGTTGTTCCAGGGGGGATTGTGAGAATTCGACCAATTTCCCATGTAGCATAACAGACACGATGAGTTTTTCTTCATTTTGGCTTCAAAAACAATAAGGGATCATTTTCTATTCATTTTTTATTTGAGAAAAATATGCACTATTGAACCAATTTTTGATAATTTTCTGGCATCCTAAAAGGTTGAAATTTAGTGATTGTTTTGTTTGATTTTATCTTCCATTGTGGCAAATATTAAACAGGAGCGACTTCGTGCGCTTGTTGTTCTACATGTAAATATTCCAATGCACGGTATCCAGTAGGTGTCCAATATATATGGTTCAAAATCAGAGAGGTGAAGAATTCACTTCGAAAAAAGATTTTTATAATAAAATTACATGTTAATATTACAACGTGGGGTTTAAAACATAAGTATCATTGGTAATTGTCTGCACCCTGTGAATTCAATGGTAATATTTTCAAATTTTCTGTTTTTTTTTATATTTAAAATATACTCCAAAACTCATTTCGGGAACGCGTCGATTCAAACAAATAAAAAATGACATTAAACTAAACAGAAAATTATGCCTTGATATACACTGAGTGGCCAAATTATTATGACCATCTGTCAGTTTTAGGAAAATGAGCTATTGCGGGCTAGATAGCTATAAAAAGGGAATGCAGGTGAGCTGAACCATCAGCTGCACTGTGTTTTTTGCGACGATGTGGGCAAAAAACGTCATTTAACTGAGTTTGAACGCGGGATGATCGTCGGCGCGCGCAGTGTCGGAACCAGTATCAGCAAAACAGCTGAACTTGTAAAGTGTTCAAGAGCAGCAGTTATTAATGTTTACAGAGAGAGGACTACCAAGCAAAAAACCGGCTCTCAACGTCAAGCATGCGGTCGTCACAGGCTCCTCAATGCTCGAGCTGAAAGGAGATTGGCCAGAGATGTCCAGGGCGACAGAAGTGCAACAGTTCGTCAAATAGCGGCAAATCTTAATCAAGGACAAACTGTGACCGACTCTGAGCGAACTATTTGCCGCTCATTACACCGCTTAGGCTATGAAGCCGGCGACCAGTTCGAAAGCCTCTACTGTCAGCCTTAAACAAGAGCAGACGTCTCCAGTTCACCAAGGAGCAAATGGATTGGACAGTAGATGACTGGAAAAGGGTCATGTCGTCCGATGAGTCACGATTTCAAATGCATCATGTAAAAGGCAGGGTTAGAATATGGAGAAAACAACACGAAAGCATGGACCCCACCTGCATCGCCACAACACTTCAAGCTGATGGCGGCAGTATTATTGTTTGGGGGATGTTTTCTTGGCATTGTTTGGGTCCTTTGATTCCTCTGCACGGACGTGTGCGTGCCCAAGATTATTTAAGTATAGTCGCAGATCAAGTACATCCCGTTATGTTAATGGTGTACTCTGACGGGGATGGATATTCCAGCAGGATAATGCTTCTTGTCATAAGGCTGGCATCGTCCTCAGATGGTTGGAAGAACATGCCGGACAGTTTACCTTGCTTCGTTGGCTTGCACAATCGTCAGATCTCAATCCCATTGAGAATTTGTGGGATGAGATCGAACGGGCCATCGGGTAGCGGGATCGAGCACCATCAAATCTGCAGGAATTGGAAGGTGCAGTTCTTCAGAGTTGGTCTCAGATTCCTCCTACAACCTACCAACATCTCATAGAATCCATGCCCCGAAGAATGAAAGCAGTAATAAGAGCGAAAGGTGGCCCAATACTATATTAACGGGTGGTCATAATATTTTGGCCACTCAGTGTATAGCTTTATATATCATTTTTTTATACAAATAATGGAAAATTGTATTTTTATTACTTAAGATTTTCATTTATTTGCTTTTTAAAAGTTGTTCGACAGTTGTCCTGAACGCAATAAGCAGTTTGGCAAAATGTTTCGAAATTACCGCTCTAGATAGTGCTTGTGAGAATGCACGTGAAGTTATTTTGATAAGGCAGACAGTATTTTTTGCAATCTATATTTCATTTTGCTGGTTAAGCACCTTTACTTACTTACTTACTTTTCAAACCTGCTTATCCGTTAGGGTCGCGGGGGTAGCAGCCCTATGGAGGATCTCCAGCTATCGCGATCTTCCGCCATCAGGCGCATGTCCTCCCTGGTAATATCCAAGCGACTCGAACCCAGATTCTCCATGTAGTCTAGCCACCTGGTTCTAGGCCGACCCCTTGGTCTCTTACCCACCGGCTTGGAAAATAACAACTGCCTAGGAAGACTAGTTTGCGGCATCCGTATCACGTGGCCATACCAGCGCAACTGAGATCTCTCGATGCGGAGAAGTAGCGGCTCAACTCCTAAAGATTCCCTTATTGTGCTGCTGTACACTCTATCTAGTAGGGTAACACCTGCCACACCTCTCAGGAATCTCATTTCGGCCGCTTGTACCCGCGATCGCACTCTTTCGGTCATTACCCAAGCCTCATGACCATAGGTGAGAATGGGGACAAAGATAGATTTGAAGACGGAGAGCTTGGATTTGTTACCCAGCTCTCGTTTCGTTACCACGGATCGCCACAGTTCACGTCTGACACAGCTTGCTGCACCGATCCGAGCATCCAATTCTTTCTCCTGCCGTCTATCACTCGTGAATGCAATCCCGAGATACTTGAATTTCTCCACCTGTCTCAATGAGGCTCCCCTAACATGGAGAGCGCACTGAGCAGGCTGTCTTGAAAGAACCAGAACTTTGGTTTTAGCCACACTGATCTTCATCCCAGCTTCTTCACATTTGGCTGCAAACCGGTCTAGTGCATGCTGAAGGTTCGTGCGAGAAGACCCGAGCAGGACAAGGTCGTCCGCAAAGAGCAACCTCTCCACCAGGCAGTCGCCCACACAAACACGCTCATCGCCTCGGCTGCCCCTGTCTATCCAGTCCATAAAGATAATGAACAAGATGGGCGACAGTACGCACCCTTGGCGGAGTCCAACACCCACGGTGAACGGTCTTGACTTAATGCCATTAATCCGGACACACATCTCAGAGCTTTCGTACAGAGACATGATAACAACCAGTAATTGCCCATCCACTCCATACTCTTGCAACACTTACCAGAGCTTCTCCCGAGGAACTCTGTCATATGCTTTTACGAGGTCCACAAAGCAAGCGTAGACCTCTTTTGCATACTCCCAGGATTTCTCAAAGATTTGCCTTAGAGCAAAGATGTGATCCGTCGTGCTTCGGCCAGGTCGGAAACCACACTGCTCCCCCGACAGTTTGGAGTCGACTATTTCCCGACTTCTCTTCTCCAGACACTTAGCGTACACTTTCCCAGGAATGCTGAGCAAAGAGATGCCTCGATAGTTGTTGCAATCTCTCTGATCTCCCTTTTTGAAGATAGGGACCACAATTCCTGTCTGCCATTGCTTAGGGGCCTGTCCAGATATCCAAGCAACCTGACACACTCGAGTCAGCCACAGGATACCATCCTGATTTAAGGCCTTTAACATCTCGGACCGGATTTCATCATCACCTGCAGCTTTGCCAGTCTTCAGGGACTTAATTGCCTATCTGACTTCTGTTTCAGTGATACTACCGTGACTATTCTCCGCTCCAAGGTGCACCTCGTATGCCTCAGTTGTTGTTGTCACCGGATTAAGAAGAGATGCAAAGTATTCCTTCCACCTATGCAATACGCTCTCCTCCATTTTCAGAAGCCTCCCATCTGAACTCCTAATAGTTTGTGATGAAAGAGACTTCTTTCCACGGAGGCGGCGCACGGTCTGCCAGAACACCTTGTTTGCCGAACCATAGTCTGCCTCCAATTTCTCCCCGAACTTCTCCCAGGCCCTGGCTTTAGCTGTTGATACTGTCTTTGCTGCTGCTTTTCGCGCCTCAGTGTACCGCACTCGACTCGAAGTTGACTTATTTGCAAGCCATAGCAAATAGGCTTCCTTCTTTGCCTTGACAGCTTGTTGGACTTCACCGTTCCACCATGCAGTCCTTTTCTCACTGCCCTGCGCCACACTCAGCCGCTTACGACCACAGCACAATCAATGCAGCCGAAGTAATCACAGCAGTTTTAAACAACAGCCACTCCTCTTCAACAGTACCACGATCACTGGGTAGTTCTTTGAAACTTGAAGATATGCTATTTGCAAAGGTCTTCCTCACAGCTCTATCCTCCAGTGCCTCCCATTTGATGCGCCAAGTTTGTCTGAACCTAGTATTTCGCTTGGTTGGCATGGATTCAGAGAACCGCAAAGTGCAGACAACAAGGTGGTGATCAGTTGATAGTTCTGCCCCTCTTCTCACACGAGTATCCAACACTGATCGGAATAAGTCGGCTGAAACAATTACAAAATCAATCAGTGACTTCTGGTCCATTGCATCCCTGTACCAGGTATACTTATGGACATCCCTGTGCTGAAAGAAGGTGTTTGTGATGGAAAGTCCATTGTTGCAACAGCGATCCAACAAGCACCTCCCATTCGCATTTAAATCGGGGTCACTATTCCTCCCAATCACGCCCCTCCACGTTTGGTCATCAGCCCCTACGTGTGCATTGAAGTCGCCCATCAGGATGACAGAATCTGCACTCCCTCTCCTGCTAAGAGCAGCATCAACTTCATCTAGAAAAAGTGGGTACTCTGTGACTGCATTCGGAGCATATGCAACGAATAGAGAGAGAGACCGTTTCCCTATCTGAAGCCTCAGGAGACATAGTCTTCCACCTAAGGGGGTCCAATCTGCAACATAATCTGCCAGCCGGGGACTTATGAGTATCCCCACTCCCGCCTGGGCAGTCATGTTAGGGTCGACACCAGAGTAGAAAAGCTTCCACCCTCCTTCTAAGTCCACAGTTCCAGAACCCGGACGTTTCGTAGAGGTAATACCTATGATATCCAGTCGATACCGTTTGGCTTCCTCCACTAACTCTGATTCCTTTCCTGTCATTGAGAATACGTTCCAAGTGCCGATTGACAGCACCCGATCCCGTTGTCGCTTTACCCGTTTCTCCTCCTGGGCAAAGGCATGCGCTGCCCCCGACCGTTTCCCCAAGCGCATAGCGAGTGCACTGGTTGGGCTTCTCGGAGGCATTGCTCCGAGATAACAGCCGGGAGACTGTCGACTATTTTTCGAACGAGAGCCTCTGCCTAACTCCCGAACGCGGGTGACTTTAACCTGCGCCACACCCGATGCAGTATGAATTCTTTCATTTGTTAAGCACCTTTCAGTTTAAAATTTGTGTAGCGTACTTTAATTCCTTATCATTTCGGAAACGCCATTATATATTTCTTTTGCGGTAAAAGCACATACTTTTAGCGTAATTCTTCTAAATAATACGGTTTACTATCGAATAACCCTGAAATCTGGCTTCCAGGGTGGGGTCGATGCCGTATAAACAAAATCAAATAATCATTTTGGAACGTTCTCGGACTATGACGGGTGTTACCGAAATGATGACAGCATTCTCTACATAGATATAGGTGATAGATTTAGATGTTTTAAGCCAATTTTTGTTTTTTTATTTTAGGGAATTTATATACACTACCTTGCCAAAAGTCATGGGACACCACCAATTTAATTTAAATTTATTTAATTAATTATAATCCTTTTGGATATAAATAGTTTCGACCGCTCTTCCGTATTGTTGATCATATGGGTTGAATTCAAGGACTGTTGCCTAGACACGACATTGTTGCTGTTCAGCGAGGCTCTTCATTCTTGTCCCACCGAGCGAACAAGACATTCATCGCCATTGATTGATCTTAGCCCTTTTTTATGTATATGTAAAATAAGACAACTGTAATCAACATAATGGACAATATAATTGTTATTCCTTAATGACTGTTTTTGGTGTTTCCTTTTCAACATCCTACACCTTTCAAAATCCAACAGGTTATGGGTCCAGACATCGTCAGACACTGCGCAACTGCATACAAAAGGTAGGATGTTCAACCCTAACAATTGCTAAAGAGGTCGAATTCAATTTGACTGCCTTTACTGCGTGTGATATATCTCAACTCCGACGAATTGAGGTTTAATGTGCGAATAAATGATTATCAAGTGATAATTCCAGTGCACGTTTCACCGAATTAATTGAATCAAAATTGTTTACCGGACTTTTTCCGACATGGCGAGTATGTTTAATGCGACCCGTTTCGAAACTCTCTCGAAGGATAATTCTGATACGTGGAGGATGCAAGTTCAAGCTCTCCTCATCAAAAACGAAACGTGGGATTATGTTTATGGTGAGAAACCGAAGCCAAAAATAATTGAAGGAGCGACAGAGTCGGCGACACCGGCAGCCCTTGATGATTAGATCAAGCAGGACCGTAAAGCCAAGTCAGACTTAATTTTAGCCATTAGTCCTTCTTAAGTAAGACAAATTCGGGATTGTGACACCTCGAAGGAAATTTGGGACAAGCTGAAGACCATATACGCCTCCAAAGGCCCCGCTCGCAAAGCAACTTTGCTGAAGCAACTCACTCAGCAAAAGATGCAAGAAGCTGATGATATCCGTGACCATCTCTCTAAGTTCTTCGATGCTGTCGATAAACTGCAATCTATGGACGTAGACATTAATGGAGACCTCCTGACTATCATGCTTTTATACAGTCTGCCTGACTCCTTTGAAAATTTCAGATGCGCAATAGAGACTCGTGACAGACTTCCTACCGCTGAATCACTTCGAATAAAGATTATTGAAGAAAGTGATTCCAGGAGACACAAGTCCGTTGTCAGTGATTTAAACGCCTTACACGTCTAACATTCTTCCTTCCGGCCCCAAGTCCAATGCTCCGGAAGATGCGACTCCAAGAAGCATAAAGACAGACGGAAGCCAATCATATGTCATTTTTGCGGGATTCCAGGCCATAAAATTGCAGAATGCCGAAAAAAGAAAAAGAGTGAAAGTCAACATCGAGATCATACTGATGAAACTCATCATGCTGATGCGCTCGAGGCAGCATCGACGCCATTGTCAATCAATCCTCTAAAACGCAATATATGGTGTCTAGACAGTGGAGCCACTTCCCACCTGTGTAACGATATGACGCTCTTCACCAAACTAAAAGAAATAAAATGTGCACTTCGTTTGCCCGATAGCACCATTACCCAGATCTAAGCCAAAGGAGACGTTGCCCTTTCAGTTGATGCTAATGGACGTTCGAAATCTGTTGTGCTGCAAAACGCACTGTTTGCCCCTGATCTTCGGACAAATCTTCTATCGGTCGCAAAACTGGTTGACAGGAAGAATGTCGTAATCTTCACCAAGAATGGAGCAACCGTTAAGGACACTCATGGGAATGTTCGATTTAAGGCTGATCGTAATAGCGATTTATTCTACGTGAGTGACAAAGCACACGAAACTAACGCAGTTGCAAGTGAAAAACTTTCTGCCATAGAAAGATGGCATCAACGTCTTGCTCACCTCAACAATAATGACTTACGATCCTTAATCCAAAAAGGATATATTGACGAATGTAAATCCACCTACGACCAAGTTTCATCTACATGTAAGATATGCATCACCGGCAAGTTGGCCTGCTTGCCTTTTCCAACGTGCCACACCAGATCCTCTACACTATTAGAAGTCGTTCTCTCGAATCAAGAGACGGTTGACAGCTGCGTATACCCCACAAAAGAATGGGTTGGCGGAACGCAAAAACAGAACTCTCGTGGAAGCAGCACGCTGCCTCCTTCTACCGTCAGGATTGCCCCCGTCTTTCTGGGCTGAAGCAATCGCTACTGCCAATTATATCAGAAATAGTTGCAGTACTAAAGTTCTAAAAGGTGATACCCCTTTTGAAAGATGGCAAATCGGCGTCCGAATCTTAAATACTTCAAGTTTTTGGATGTAGAAGTTTCGTTTTGAATAAAGGAAAGTTTCATGCAAAAGCTACCGAAGGCAAGTTCGTCGGTTATTCGGATACACATAAAGCGTATCGAATATGGATGCCGAAAGAACGCAGGATATGCATTACCCGAGATGTTAAATTCCTGAAGGGGTCCAACTCATATGATTCAATGGATGATATAATCGACGAAAACACTATCAACGGACGTTTTAAACTTTTGAATGCCTCCCATGAGTCATATTCACCTAAGGAATTTAAAACCGATCAAAATGAAGTGACACCGCCAGAGAGTGATTTACCTCGATTAACTTCGTCAGAAGATATTCCTTCAATAAACGATGAGAAGAAACCTTCGTTCCAACCACAAGCAAAACGAGCTCCTGGACGACCACAGAAAATTTTTACAGGGAAACCTGGAAGGCCCAAAAAGGAATATAAATTGGTTACAAATCCTGATGACTATAAAGACGAAGATTTCCCTGAACTTCCGATTAATAATGAAAGAGAACATGAGGCCCACGTGGATGACGACTCATCTCACGAAATATATGAAACAGAGTATGCTGCACTCGTAAATGAGATTTCACTATCCAATGCAATGCTAGGAGACCATTGTGACGAATGGAGAGAGGCCATTTATCGAGAAACAAAAAGTCTTTTGGAAAACGATGTGTGGGACTTGGTGGACCGACCAGTGAACCAAAAGGTCATCGGCACCACGACCGTCCTCAGAAAGAAATTTCGAAAAGATGTCACCTTGGAACGACGCAAGGCTCGAATCGTGGCCAGAGGATATACTCAACTCCAAGGGATCGACTTCTACGATTCGTTTTCTCCTGTAGCCAGACTCGGCTCGTTCAGGTTACTGATGGCCCTCTCGGCTGAATTCGACCTTATAATTTCCCAATTTGACGTCACAACGGCCTACTTGTATGGAGACCTCGACGTGGAGACTTATATGGAGTTGCCACAGCTCTTGGAAGAAACACTCAACAAAATGGCTCGTGAAGAAAAGGACATTAATATCCGCTACAAAGCGCAAAAGATGCTACGTAGTTTACATACAGGAAACCAGGTGTGCAA
This sequence comes from Rhysida immarginata, assembly GCA_023313115.1. NCBI lineage: Eukaryota > Metazoa > Arthropoda > Chilopoda > Scolopendromorpha > Scolopendridae > Rhysida > Rhysida immarginata. Next base: position 1,414,284 of record JAHWFO010010653.1, read on the forward strand.
ATTAAAACGAGCAATATATGGATTACGCCAAGCTGGCCGTCAATGGCATATAAAGTTAACCGACGTACTTCTGGGAATTGGATTTCATCCTACAAATTCCGACCCCTGCGTGTACACTGATGAAAAGAAAGAAACGTTCGTATTGATTTACGTCGACGATTTATTGATTGCTACCAAGAGCAAGCACAAAGAAAAATTGCTAAAGGATACCCTATGCCAAAATTTTAAAATTAAAGATTACGGCAAAGCCACATCCGTATATCCACACAACAAGGGAGAGCTTACACCTCTCACAATCCGGATATATTCGCAATATACTGGAACGATTTCACATGACAGAGTGTAAACCTGTATCGACCCCACTCGCTTGCGGACTCAATCTCATTCACTCTACAACGGATGAAACCATGACACTGCGAATCTACCTTATAGAGAATTGGTTGGCGCGTTAATGTACCTAGCCGTCGGGACGCGCCCAGACATCGCTTTTGCCGTAAGTGTCTTGAGCCAGTTTAATGAAAAACATGATGACACTCATTGGAGTGCGGCAAAAAGGATCCTGTTACTTAAAAGGAACAGTTCATTATGGAATCACCTATAAACGCACAGGTAGAAATTTGAAAGGTTTCGTCGATGCAGACTGGGCCAATTGCCTCATCGACCGCAAATCCTATACCGGATACGCCTTCGTGCTGGGCAACGCAGCTATCTGTTGGGAGTCTCAAAAGCAAAGTGTGGTAGCCCTCTCTACTACTGAGGCCGAGTATTTGGGACTGTCAGCTGTCGCAAAAGAAGCAATGTATTTGATCCGTTTCCTGAAGGAGCTTGGTTTCGACCACATTGCTACAGCTGAAGTTTATAACGACATCCAAGGAGCTATCAAGTTGGCAAACAATCCAATCCATCATTCACAAACGAAGCGCATAGATATTCGGCATCATTTCATCCGACAAGCTCTCATTGAAGAACCCATCACGTTAACTTACCTGGACACAGACTCAATGATCGCCGATGTGCTCACGAAAGCGCTACCTAAACGGAAAGACATATTTTGCATGCACCATTTGGGGATTACCCCATCCAAACGATGAAGAGACTGTCTTCAACTAAGGGAGAGTGTTGGATATAAATAGTTTCGACCGCTCTTCCGTATTGTTGATCATATGGCGTTGAATTCAAGGACTGTTGCCTAGACACGACATTGTTGCTGTTCAGCGACGCTCTTCATTCTTGTGCCATCGAGCGAACAAGACGTTCATCGCCGTTGATTGATCTTAGCCCTTTTTATGTATATGTAAACTAAGACAACTGTAATCAACATAATGGACAATATAATTGTTATTCCTTAATGACTGTTTTTGGTGTTTCCTTTCTCAACATCCTACACCTTTCAAAATTCAACAAATCCAATACGTCCATCTAGAGCCTGTATGGCCAGAGGCCGACGAGTTGGGTCTCTGGATGGATCTGGATTAACGACTGCTATATGATGGTCACAGCAGCGGGGGGGGGGGGTAATGAGCGTGAGTCGCTGATGGGTCGTCCATCCAGTGACTAGCCGTGCCTGGCGTTCCTTAACTTCACAGAAGTTGTGAGTCAGTGAAAGCCCACCAGGCCACGGCCTCCCCCATTTATAATGGAAACACTTATAAATATACTTGCGTTAGTATCTAGTTGCTCCACCTTTTGCTGCTATCACATCCTCTATTCTGTCGGACATATTGTCCACAAGTTTTTGATATGTTTCCGCGGGAATTTTTCGCCATTCCGCCAAACGTGTCTTCGACAGTTCAGTCAGATTTCGGGCGCTCCGCTTCTGCGCGCTATCGACGCTCCAACACATCTCAAAGATGTTCGATGAGGTTGAGATCGGAGCTCTCTACAGGCCAGTCAAATTCTTGCACCGCCATTTTATCAAACCATTTGCCATTTCATCAACCCTTGCTTTGTGGCAAGGTGCGTTATCTGTTAAAAGAGAAAAGGTCCATTTCCAAACTGTTACCAGAGGGCAAGGAGTACGGCGTTGTCCAGGATGTCTTGGTTAACATTCCTCGTTCAGATGGCCAGTCATAGAAATGATTGGACCAAGACCAAACCATGAAAAGCACTCCCGCACAATCACTGGCACTCCTCAAAACTTCACTGTGGGCACTACTCAGCTTGCCAGATGACGTTCTCCGGGCATTCGCTATACCCACGCCCTTCAACCGATTGCCACATGGCGTATCCTGAATCGTCACTCCATTCAACTATCCACCATTGCTCCAGAGTCCAGTTGCGTCTCTCTTTTCACCATTGCAATCTTCTCGCTGTGTTGACAGGTTCTGATTACGTTGGGTGTATGGGCCGCAGCTCTGCCATGAAAACTCAGCGAATGCGGATCCTTGCGAAGCCCTATAGAGTCAGTAAAGGATCTTGTCAGTCCATCAACCCGATGTTTTATGGTTTGCACTAACCACCCTGCGAAGTGCCCTTCGGTGTCTGCCCGACATAATCTTGTGTCTTCCGCTCCTGAGCTGAATATTTGTCGGACCCTTCTCCTTCCACGTCCGGATGATTTGGAGATGTTTAGCAGGATTGACGTCTCTCTAACACTTTTACCTGCAAGACCCAATAATTGTATTCCTAGGAAATTATAAATGTAAACTTCAGATGATACTATCAGAAAAAAAGGAAGGAAAAAGACTGTCAGATAGTCAAGATTCGTAGTTTCTGGTGAAATTTTTCCTTCCATTTTTTCTGATAATATCATTATCTTATGATTGGAGTATCCCCAGTTTCATCTCCTATTTCCATTTATAATTTCTTAATGTGCTCATCAAATGTTTTAATGGTTTGGAAAGGAGAAATTACCGATCTGCAAGCTGGGTGCCCGTTCAGTAGCCTGCATCTTTACTAGCGGGTAGTTTTTAAAACACCGGGTGATAGCCTTGCTGTACCTTCTTCATGTTGGTCCAGGAACCTCTCACGATTGGTAGGGGCAACGAGCGTGATACTCATGGTTTCTGATTCGAATCCAGGTCGTGGAATCTTCTTTCCATTTTTTCTGATAATATTAATTGTATTCCTCTCAGTCTGAAAGCTGCTTTCTTTGAGCCATCCCTACAAGCATGCAAGCGATCTCTGTTGTGTAGTGTTGAGATGAACGATAACATTTAAATTGCATGTGAATGCCTCATTTTTATGTTAAATTGGTGTGTACCATGACTTTTGAGAAAAGTCCCGAAAAGTAATGTATTTGAGAAGTAAAAAAAGATTGTGATTCTTTATTTTTGATTTCCTTGTAAGACTGAATTGGTATATTATTATATTAAATATTGTGTAATTAACCAAAAGTCGTAATTTCTAAAGTACCATAAAAATTTAATACTGCTGAAAAAGTTTTCTTTGTGTCATTTGTAAAGAATGATCCTGATAATCATTCAGGAAACGCGACCGTCGTTTCCGGGAATATCAGAAAAAAAGAGTATTAATGAACATTACTGTCGGCACGCCACGAGAAGACCGCTGAGTTGCTTAATGTGCTCGTATGATGTCGCTGCATTTGCAGATGAATCTATTCAGTGTTGGGGGACAAACAGCCAAATTTGAGTCGATCCATGTTTCATCGATATACACAATAAGACGATTTTCTTCTCTTAGTTTTTTTCATATTTCTCAGGTATTTACCTCTCCATGCAAACATTTTCATTAGTTTGGCAACATAGCCAGGACTCATTTTTGTGCTACGTGATTTACGCGCTTTTCCTCCCTTCATAATTATAGTCTGATCCTCAACTAAAGCGACACCATACGAGCACGTTAAGCAGCACAGCGGACTAATCGTGGCGTGCGAGCAATAGTTTATTTGGATGGCTGGATGGATTTTCAGCCTGCATCTCCCCTTTTATCCAGTAGACTAGCTGTTTGGGATGAAAGGATTATGGTGAAAATAGACAAAAACCAACTTCCATGCCCTCGGCGGGATTCGAAAAAATAAATTAGTTTCCTTTGTGAATTCACACCTAACACGATATCACAACAAATAATCGTAAAAATCCATATTTGAACGTTTAAATATCTTGATCAAAAATATTATCTAATTGAAAACTGCGTTTGCTTTACTTTTTAAAAAGAATAATAAATTAATTTCATCATATTTTATACAGTTTCAAAAAACGTTCCCGAAAAAATATTTACTTCCATTTGTGTTTTGTTATGGCATAACTAAAAATAAACAGGTTTTTTGCGTGCCCCTTTTCAGAACCATCAGAAAACACAAGGGACTATCTATGTAAATTGTAAACTAATTTTCTAATGCAAGTTTATTTTTTCGAAAACTGAAAACTGAGAATGCTCACAGAGCATTATAGCTTATTCAAATGAGCCATATAGGCATTTTTGCCCAGTTTACGAGTTTTATGCTATTTTTTTTCTTTATGCAAACAGTGAATTTCTAAAAAATTGGAGGCGCTCTACAACTTTTTAATTGGAACATTTTCTCTATCTATTATTGTTCAAAAGTTAGATCGTTTTGGATTAGTTTTAATTAGTTAACTCACTGTAAGAGCGCTGAGAATACTTTTATTCAATTGGGCACGACCACAGATTACTTATTACACAGATGGGACAAATGATGATGCCCTTATGGAGAAAATGAAAACAGATCACGTGATTGTGTCCCACTGTATCGCCAGGTGCGCTGCAATCGGTGACTGTACTAAATTTTATTATTTAAGAAAAAAACATGAATCTTGCACTTTCCATCACGCAAAAAAATAAATAGCATATACTTTTGAAATTTTCATACAGAATTCTTCATTAAACGTGAAAAACATTGCTTCGAAACAGCTCACCCAGCGGTACAGAGGGACTTTGCAACAATCGATGACCTCAAAACAATGAGCCATGGTGTTTCCACTATTTTAACATTGATTGTCCGATCTGTGTAATAAGTAATCTGTGGCACGGCTGTTTTGTTATAGATAGAGCTTACTTTTATGGCTCTGGCATTTGTTTTAAAGTTATTCCTCCATTGCGGGAAGTTACTCTACACTTTATATATGGGTATTTAATGTGACTATAAAATTTTTGAATATGAACCTTGGCACGCACTTTTTTAGTAATTGATATATTATTGGATATAGTTTTTAACTACTAGTTTCGCTACGGAGTTTTTTTTTATCACTTCATGAGGTTCCCTAGTGAGTAGACAAAATATTAGAGATACACTACCTACACAAAAGTAATTGGACACTTTCGATTTTAGACGTTTTGTGGAATATCTAGTAAATAACTTGACAAATTATCCTGAATCTTCATGAGCATAAAGTGGATATTACACCTCATACATGCATATCACACTGAAGGTTTTGTCTGCAACGCAAGTAGGGCATTGCATGGACCAAGTTTAGATTTGGCTATACATAGTAGTCGATAACGGGAGGGCGTCAAGTTTTCGGCGTTATGGTTGGGGGAACTACGTAATTTCTGTCTGTTTATTAATATAAGATCTTTGTGCAGAGGCGAGGAGAATTGTAGCAGGATTGGTCAGGACTTGTCAGGGATCGATACGAAATGCAGTTGAAATTGCTGAAGGGTCGAGTTGAAAATCAAGTTTTGAGGATAAGAGATCAAGAGCTGGTGTTCTCTGTTGGGGTCTCTATTAAACAGTAAATTCGTACGTTGCAGCGCCTTCCATATTGGTCGTTGTCATCAATGTGTTGCAACACTTCAGAACGAGAAACGTTAGGTGGTGAGGCGCTTTGAAGTTTGAGGGGATCAAACGGTGTGCTGCGCTGAGCAATTGTTGTATCTGGTGACTGTCGATTTCATCTAGGCGAGCCTCAGTTGGCGAAACATGATTAATAAGGTCGAAGAAAAGATTGTCGATATTTTTGGTGAGCCGCTGAAGAAGCGTATCAAATAGACTGTCGAAGTGGGTTAAATTTTCAAAATAATTAGAGACACCCTTCTCGATGGCAGAGTAGATGGAACCATCGAGAAAGGGCGACGAGGATGAGATCAGTGATGCACTGTAGGTCCTAGGCTTACCAGGCGCTCCTTTGGGCTTTTCTCCGTGCAAGGGCATGGCTTGTAAAGATTACGTTGACCTAGGAGTATGTTACGAAAACTGAGGACGAGATGATTTATAACGGTACGGAATGGGTGGGTGAATTCCAATCTATCTCAATTCAAGGAGAGGAAATTACAATTGTTCTGATGGGCTGGCCATCATAAATGCAATTACAAGGAGACAGAACTTATTAGGATGCTACTTGCAAAGTGGTGGACACCTGAATGTATAGAATACAATGAGAGCGGTGAGCAGTCTAATTAAGATCTGCGCGAGTAGGCTAGTGGGACTAGGAACTGCAAAAAAGTCCGAAATTAAATTGGAAGATTAAGTATAGTACACACGCTGTTGTTAGTAGACACTGAACACTGGAAGGGCAGCGCTGCTATTTTTAAGATATGTAGGAAGCCAACAATGGAATAAAGGACAACAGCAGGATTACTTCATAACAGTTCCATCCTGGATAAGGACGTTAAAACCAACTGATTGTTTAAAGTTAAAGATCGCATGCCAGTATGAAATTAGAAGTACAGGATTTAAAATTATAACTCACAGATTGTATATAAATCGACCTGGAGGTTCATGAAACTCAGAGAAAAATCACAACAGTCTTATCAATAAACAGTATCAGATATAAGTGTCAATGCCGGGTTAACGAATCCAGAGATATCTTGAGTGTCCAGGAGCTGATTAATTAGCGTCTGATGCATTAGAGATTATTAAGGTGCATTATGTGTTTATTTTTTTATTAGGTTTTCGATACAGGAGCTGATAAATAAACCAAAATGCGTTTGGATTAACTTAGTAGTATTAGAGCTGAGCGTACTAGATTTTGGGGGAAAAAACAAAAAAGTTGTGTTATGGCACAGCCTATCAAAGGAAAATCGGGTTTAGACAAGTCAGTTCTCAAAATGCTCTGAGACTGCATATGTTCTTCAGAATATTCATTAGTTAAATGAATGGTATATAATACTCACTAAGCAACTATCTAATTGCTCTGAGGAACAAAAATAGAGTTATTTAATAAAGTGTTCCCCAAACAGATGCGAAAGCACTTATTAGAGAAGGCACCAGCCCAGTTAGAGCATTCTATGCAATATACCGAAATGTTATCTAGCATTATCAAGTTTAAAAAGAAAAATCTATATAGTTGGCTCAGGATCTGGAAAAAGCTATTCCCAATAAAGCCCAGAGTTTTGGAAAAAAGCCACATAGTTTGCAGCTACTGTTTCCTCTTGGAAGTTAGAGGAAGGCGTTTTGAACGATATTAAGTGAGCATATTCCAGTTGTGACTTTACAAAGGTTAAGTTAGCAAATGTTCAGATAGCATGTTTTCTTGAGGATTGCACACTATATAAAAGGTGGGGAGTCAAATAAAAATGTTACTTTTTAGTGTTGTTAAAATTACCAACACCATTATTAAATCTTTCGTAGTCCTACTTTAGATCGTTTGGGAATTTATAAAACAGTAAATAAAGTAAAGCCACTATACCGGGTTTTACAAAAATTCTGTTACACATGTGAGGACCCTCACCGTTTGGACGCAAATTTGTTTGTGGTGGAGTTAGATAATACCGCCTAGATAGAAAGCCTGCTCAGGGAAAAAATCATGCATTGTTACGTCACCTATGGTAGGGACAATTTCAGGCTTATTATTGTATGACTAGCAAAGGTACCCGGCGTTGCCCGGGATAATTACACTTGGATGTAAACAGAACAAGCTTAAAAAATTAAATTAAATTAAATTAAATTAAATTAAATTAAATTAAAAATTAAATTAATGGTTAAATTAATTTAAAAATTAAATTAAATTTTGAAATATCTTAAAAATAAACACATGAAAATGCTTAGAATTAATACAGTAAAAATTCTTAATGAAAATTTCGAAAAAAATCTTCTTAAAGGCTCACAATGGTGCTGGACCTCTCCAAGGATGCCAATGCTAGTCTAAATAATTTCTTACTCACGTAATCTTACCTCAGATGTATACTTAGTGTTGTTGCAATTTCCACTCTTCTCTCGATGTGTTGAAGCAAAACTTGGCCATTCATCACTTTGTGCAGTCTAGCGGTCCCCGATTCTTCTATTTACTTGCTTCCCATTTGCTCAATACATCACGGAGCTAAAAGAGTGCTTCCTCTGTCGTCTTTCCACTCTTTCTCAATAGTCTGCTAACACTCCATTATCTCCAGTTACTGAACATTTTTAAAGATTTTCAAGAAATTGTTAAGTACTAAGAACTCTCTTTTCTAAGAAAAGCCTGAATAACAGGAATTCTATGCATTGTTACAAATTGAAACTTATCCATATTACATCATCATTTTATGTTCATTGTAATAATTCTTGGAAAGATTGCTTTAACATTATATCATCATTCTGTGCTCATTGTTATTGGTGAATTGCGCGTTGATACCATTGTTGATGCGAACACAATGGGCCTATTGTTGCACAAACTTTGCCTTGCATTGTTAGTCATGAGATATATATTGTTGGTTCATGCAGTGTGTTTGTGAATTGCGTGCTGATACCATTGTTGATAGCTATTGTTGTACAAACTTTGCCTTGCATTGTTGGTCATGAGATATTTCTCATTAATATGCCTTGCCATAACCATGAATATCGATTTTTTACGATATTTATTATTTTTCCGAAATCTGAGGTAGACAGTGACCTTCCTCATGCTTTGAAGGTCATGTATGCGAAATTTTATCAAGATCGGAATAAAACTGTAGATTTGTATAAAATACATACAAACCCACAAACATCCTTCTTTATATAGATAGAAGATTATTATTGTATGACTATTATTGTATGACTTACAATGTATGACTTTTTCGCGCTCAAGCTTTGAGTAGAGATGGTGTTGGTTAGACACGGTTTTTATTGTCAGAGTTGATACTGGTGTGTAAACAATGGATATGAATTGATGTAAACGCCATCAGCGCCAAGCCCACGCTCTAGGCGCGGTCTAAAGGCCCGACAAGCATTACAGATGCAGTCTTTCTCTCATGGCTGTCCACACACGGTTCACAAATGCTTTCAGCTGGTCGACGTTGCTGTGACGGATCTTTCAGGCCTTATTCTCGATATGCACCCATATACTGAGTCAAGAGGATTGAAGTCAAGTGATGAGGTGGCCAAAAGTCCTTTGACCAGAAGTTCATGTTCGACCCTAACCACTCTTGAACGGTCTTGGTATTGTGAGGCGGGGTATCTTCCTGTTGAAAGACGTAGTCATCTGTCCTCGTCAGCTTTTTCACCCAGGGCAGATCGACCGTGAAGATTTTTTCATCAGAAAGGATGACAATGCGATCGCCATGCCTCTTCAAGTCGTTCAGAAGGTGAGTACAACGCTCCCGACGTTTATCTCGCATGCTATCTGTCAACAAAGGTCTTGCCATGCACCTCAAACTCTTTCCACCCTATGCCTTGATGGCTCTGGACACTGTGGCCACAGAAATCATCTTTTTCTTTGCAAACTGTGTAATTCTGAGAGTCGAGTCACGTTCAAAGGTTTTTCTGACTCTCACACGATTGATAACGCGAGGTCTGCTTACACTGGGCGATCAATAAGGTCTTTCCCTTTCTTCAGCCTCTCTGCGACTCTGTGGTCAGTCATCCAGCTGATTGGCCTCGGTGGCTCAGGGTTACGTCATCGCCTCTGATGCCTAAGGATGCGGGTTCGACCCCGGTTGAGGACGACAAGAATTTTTTCAGGGGGAAATCCTGAGATCACGCACTTCCTTCGGAAGAGAATTAAAGCCGTGGGTTCCATGCAGTCGTTTGCCGGCTGCAAGTTAAAGAACCCTTGCGAGGCAAAATTTGTGGCCCCTATAATGCCGTCGTGAAATGACCATGGCAGTTGAAGAGGACGTTAACACCAAACAAATCAAACCAAACCAATCATCCAGCTGATATTGATCTGCTTAGTAATGTCAGATATGTGGCTCATGCAAAGGAGCACAGAGATCTCAATTCTTTTATGTTCTATCACAATATACTTGTATGGGAATCGCATTCATTACATTATGGTATCGCCCACATCTTCAACAGTACCTGCTCCATAGATGTTTCCACTCCCAGATCTCGACGCTACCACAGATGTAATAGAATTTTTGCCAAAGTTGGTATTCTAGGTTCAACTTTGTCATCTGATATTGTTTAGTTTACTAACCAGTGTGAAGACTGCCAGCCAATAAGACTAAGGAACAAACCCTACAGCTATTGCAGCCACTGGAGGTACCACAACAAAAGCGGCAAACTATAACGATCAAATTCGCCGTGCCACTGCCTGTACCTTGTTGATCTTTGTGGTGGCGTTTTTATTTCTGTTCATATCTGTTATCGTTCAAATGAGGACTAATGTTCATATGAACTTTTTTGCTTAGAAGCACCCCCTACTACCTCCCCTAAAAGTTTGTTCAATGAATTTTGAATCACCCTGTACAATAATATAGTAGTATAAAATTTATTATTAATTTAATAAAATATAATTATTAAGTGTAATGAAATAGTAATTCTTTCTTTTAGGTCACTACTCAAGGTTTTCCATATCCAGAGCATTATAATGACAGTGGATTCAGCTTATTCATGGGAAGTATTTTGCCTTTGTGTTTGTGCTTAAGTTATGTATTTATTGCGCCAACATTGATACAAAGAATAGTTTCTGAAAAAGAACTAGGAATAAAGGTAGTTAACATTTCCTTATATTAAAAGTCTCTGTACATCATTATGTAAAAACTCTTATTATATTAACTCTATGCTTCTATTGCCTTAATTTCACCTTAGACGAATTTAATCGATCATCAATAGCATACACTCACATGCCAAAATTCATGGGAAAGCACCTCAAAATGTGTGGGACCTCCTCTAACTCGGCGAAAAGCCACAGTGCGACGTGGCGTTGATTCCACAAGTCGGTGGAAGACATCTGAAGACACTGCCAACCATTCCGACTGAACAGCTTCCCACAATTGTCCATTATAGAGCCACTACTGGCTTGAACAGTCCATGCTTGACAACTTGGGTCCATGGCCTCATGGGTTCTGCGCCACACTCGAACCCTGCCATCAGTTCGTATCAGATGGATTCGAGACTCATCAGACCAGGTCACACATTTACAGTTGTCAAGTGTCCAGTCGATGTGTTCATGTACCCAGGAGAGACATTGCTGACGATGTTCTGTTGTTAGCAAGGGCACCCTCGTTGGACTTCTGGTTCCATAGCCCATGGACACCAGATTCATTGCACAGTTCACATCGATGCAGCTTTACTATCACCCTGGTTAAAATCTGATGGCATCTGGCATATGTTAGTTGCCTGTTAGCGGTGACCATCCTACTGAGACGCCGTTGGTCCTGTTCTTTGAGAAGGTGTGGTCGACCACTGCGTTGTCCATCAGATAATGCCATAAAGTTTGGTACTCTGGTAGACTCTGTTTACCATGAGATGTTGAATTCTTGAGGTACCTCTGATAATGAATGTCCCATACGTGCTCCACATAAAAGGCCACGTTCGAAATCTGATAGCTCTCGTCATGTAGTCTTTGTCACAATGAACAACTCGCCCCTTACTCATGACAATGTAACTAAACCTACTGACACTGATTTGCATATTTATACTGTTTGAATATGATGCTACTGCCACTTGAAAAATATTCCCCTGCTATACCATGACTTTTGGCATGTGACTGTAAAGGTGAGATGGTGCTGATAGTACCTTATTCTCTTATTAATTATATAAAAGTTGAGGTTTATAAGATAAATGTTCAACGTTAAATAACTGCTATGCACTAATCTAAAAAGAATATGCAAAACTAGAAAAATGCTTAAAATAAGATAAAACTTGCACATAAATAGATGAAAGATCTATGAACATATTGTTTTCTACTACAATATTCCATCTTTCTGCCTTACCTACAACTATTTTTATGAAAGTTCTGTCAAAGCATCTGGCGATTTGGGAAGCTTTTCCACCTTTTAAGCCAGAATTTTTCCACTATTTGGTCACTTACAGGGGAAGTTTCATTCAAATATCTTAATATATAAAGTGTTTTGTCAGTCTGTCATATCATGCAAATCCGGACTTTTCATTGGCCAGTGAAACAACTGACTCAACGAAAGTAAATTACGCAAAAAAAAGTAAAAAATTAAAAATCTCCTTTCTTTTTACAATATAACACTGTTAATTAAAATTAACAGTTCAAACTCGGAGTTTTCATTGGCTGTTAAGACCAGTGAACAATAGTAAATCGTTTTCTACTTTAACTCTGCATGTGAGAGATTCGAAAAAAAAACGTAGATAATTGTTTGATGCATGTAATAACTATTACTAAACAGTGTGATTAACGATGCTTAATGATTAGGGTATTACAGTCAATGAAGCGAAAATTTCAGACAATGGCAGAGGTTGAAGTAGCCTATGCGAATCCAATGGCGTATGGAAATCGATAGCATCCATTGGTTTTCTCTGTTCGTGGTACAAAGCCATTTGAAGATCATCAAAGAGTTTTGATATATTCCGAGAAATTTTCTAGAAGACGGCAAAAACGCTAGGGCTGCTAAAAGAGGATAAAGATTAGCATCATTGCATACGTGAAATAATTGGTTTTCAGATGCTTTGACAACCCGGACATCTATTGGCAATCATTTTGGCTTACGCTAGACCCCAGCAAGCTAAGCAAATGTGGAATAATTGTGCAAACGTGTGGCCAAAAGAATATCAGCATCAACTCAACTCGGATGCAACCAGTCTTTGATGGCTGTACATCAAATTAACAGATTTGGAAAATATCTGACGAATTATGAACGCCGATTCAGGGATTATCCAGAGATGTCTCAGTTGCATCAGTTCGCCGATCAAGAAGTGAAGCGTTCAAAGATTCAAATCCACTAGTATCGCTGGAGACTGCGTAACTGTGGAATAGATCGCCAGATTTGGTGAATCGAAAATCGCTCTTAAATGAATAACAATCTGTTTGTGTACAATCATATATTAAATGCCGTACACAACGAGACGTCAGAAGGGTGACTACTTTTCTTGGACGGTCCTGGAGAAATCTGTAAATCATTTTTGCTAGAAAAAGTCTCGCGACTGTTCGACTGGAACGCAAGATTCCCCTGGAAACGGTAAGGAGTAGACTTGCTGCACCTTAATTAGAGGGCGGGCAATAGTACATTCAATGTTCAAGCTGCGCCTGGATCTAAATGTGACTTCAAACTGTAATACCCCAATTCATTCGCAACGTGAACCATCCCTACCATGTGAGTTATTAAATACACGGTAAATATAATTAAAGTTCAACTTTCAGAAAGCTGTAAAAAAGAACCACAACTCAGAATAACCTGAAATTTGACCTGAAAATACGCAAAGAAGAGGGAAATGTATGGCCTATGAAAAAATGACTTGCAAGCTACGATGGTTTTTAATTGGTTTTTAATTGATTTTTAATTGTCCTGAGGCCAAAAACCGCAGAAAAAAGCACCAACGAAACGGGTTTTCATTTATCAAATAAAGTAGGGTCTGGTAAAAGCAACACGGTAACATTTATTTTCGTTCGACACATTTCAAGTATAAATTCATCATCAGGAACAATAAATTTGTTCACTATAATGCTGGCATATATGAAATAATTTATTCTATAGCTCATTCCCACCAATCATCGGCGGAAACATAGTGATGTCTTAGCAGCAATCATTCTCTGGAGTCTCAGAAGATTCCGTGACTACGGCAGGGTAAACAGGCTCTTAGATGTCAGTAGAGGGAGAATGTATGATTTAATAAATCTCACCTTGACATACATAGAAATGGAAAAAAAAGGAAGTTCTTGTTAAGGCGAGATAGATATTTCTCTACTACCTTATGCTAGTGACTAGAGTCCATTGATGAAAGAAACCAGAATACATAACCCAGCACCGTAACTTGGCCATACCATGTAATTGGAATGCACTAAGCAGGATGGGGGACCAATTCAAAATTGCAATGCCCTTCCACTTCGAGAGATTGATCGTGAATCCTATCGAAGCGCTGAAGCAGTCGAAGGATTCTTTATAAACACCCAGGAAATGAGCGTCCGATGAAATAACACTATATCGTCTGAATAAGCAAAAGTCTTGATATTAATTGACGCAGCAGGTAGTTCATAACCCCGGATGTCATGGTGGCGATTAAGATATTGTAACAATGGTTCCATGTAGATGACATAAATGAGGGGGACAGCGTTTGGATAAGGTAACTGACATGAAACCATGGATCGTAACGCTTGATGTGGTCAAAGTATACAGCACTGAGATTATGGCAACGAAGGACCGAAGACGAAGATGACCGCAGCACCTGGAATAGGAATTGATGATTCACCTTATCAAAGGATTTTTCTTGGTCCAGACTTAATATGGCTAGAGATTGCTGGCGGGCGCGAGCCTCCTCCATGGCACATTAGATGGTAAGCAAAATAAATGTCATCCTGCTCGAAGGAATCAAACAGGAATGCCCCTGGATCACAGAAATTATCAGCATAAAGCTTTAGACGGTTTTGAAACACCCCAGTGAAGATCTTATTATCTGTGTTTAGCAGAGTCAAGTGGCGGTATAAAAGAGTATGGGAAGCCACCCATTCCGAGGCTAGATGACTTCCGGCTATCCGTTGTCATAAACTTTCTAATTTCGTCTTCGGAGAAGGGACGAGAGACAAATTTATCGGCCTCCTCTGAATAGGGTTCCAGTGCCCATACCCACTGCTCCGTGGCACCTGATGGAATGATAGGATGATCGAAGAAGTATGAAAAAAATGTGTGAATGGCTGAAAGGATGTCAGAGTCGGCCCTCACTTCATCATCCTTCACCACAAGACGTTTACATATTTTTCTGTTGGCACGCCGTCTCTTCTCTGCAAACAGAGAGGATGACATGCTGCGAGTGTCGGCAGCCCAAGAGATTTTGGCTCTGAGTGGCGCTCTATTGATTTCACTCTTTATCTGGCGGATCTGGGTGACCATTTCCCCTTGCGGAGAAGATTAGACATATTGTGCAAGACGAGGAGAGACCGCCGTTTACGCCTAGCTTCTTGCATTCCAATACACTTAAAGAAACAACGAATTTTCTTCTTAAGAGTGAGCCACGAAGCCAGTGAGGGAGACAAGCCTCGAAGCTGACTATCGATGAACTGAACGAACCTCCCTTTGTAGTCTTTGTTGTCCAGCAGAAAAATGTTTAAGCACCAGTTCTTAAACGGTGAAAGCCCTGTGCCAGATGGTGGAGATAAAGTTGAAGAAAGATCCCATGACCACACGATGGCACTATGGTCCGAAATGGAGCACGGGACCACTGCGATCGAACCAGAAATGTCAGCAAAGTTACAATCAACGAGGAATAGATCAAGGCGAGATGACACATGACACAAAGGGTCCTCGATGGAATGTGAACCCTGGAGAATTCCTTTGTAGAGGATTGTTCCATAAGTCGAAGAGAGAATTTTGTTGACAAAGCTGGTATATGAACCCGGACGAAAATTGTTATTTATCTCCGGAGGACAGTTGAAATCCCCAGCTATAATGATGGGAAGAGAAGAGCACAGGAAAATCTCGATATCGCTGAAGAAAGACTTTTTCTCTGCTGAACTGCACGGAGCGCAAATATTAAGCAGTCTGAAGCTAACATCGGATAAACAGATCTAACGCTATTACTCTATCAGCATTGTCACATACACAATTCTCAATTTGGAGAAAGGGATCTAAGATGGTAGCGACCCTTTGACCGAATGGAGATAATGAATTGATATAAAAGCAATGTCAGAAAACATGATGTGAATACCGGAACGAATAAATAGACCACTATATCATATAAGAATTTTTAATTGACAGATACGTATTTCGGCAGCACTGCTGTCTTCTTCAGCATCCAACTATCGACCACGACAAGTAGAGGTAAATAACTCTACTAATAATGAAAGGGACAATCCAATAATGAAAAGTGAAGTGTACATTTCTTCAGATGAGACGAAAGCAGCGCTTTCACAAAGCTCATCGAACCAGAATAAATTCCAAATGAAATACACTGAGGTAGTCAAGAAGCCTAAACAACCCAAGTGGTCTTCCATATTATACAAAAAAGATTGACGATTGTCAGAAACAAAATACAAACGAAATAAAAAGAACAACGAGAAAGATTATCACATCTTCCAGTAGTCCGGGAAAGAAACGTTGCTGATGTCTTCAAAGTTGATGTCAAGAATGTGCCTCGGTTTTCGATACTTCATATGCCATTTCACATCCATTGAGTTCTTCAGCATTCCAGCCACTAGGTCATTGTCGTGAATCTTCATCATCTGCACCATAGTCAAAAGCAGGTCCTGTATATAATTTCCTATGTGGACCATGTTTAAATCTGAATGGATGGATTGGTTTTTCACAGTCCTTTTTTCGAGCTGGGCAATGGTCCTCGGAGTAACCTTCTGGAATGACTGTAGCTCGCTCCATCTGTTTCTACAGATACTCACCCAGGCAGGCATGCCATTGAAGAGTATGATCTGAATAATCAACTTGTACAGGTGTAACTTATTGTCGATGCAGAGGGTGCTGTTCCGGCCCAGGAGAGCTATGAGAGTGTACTTAGCCCTCTTCACTTTGTTCAGAGCGTAAGTCACGTGACGATTCCACGAGAGTCTTCAGTCGATGATATTTGTAGTTTTCTATCCAGTCTAGTTTCTTATTGAATAGAAGAAGGGAATCTGGGGGACGCTTGAACTTTCTGTTGAAGTACAGAGCCTTGCACTTTCTGACATAAAGGTTCAGCTTCCAGCAGTTAAACCAGTCTTCGAACATCTTCAAGGCGTGCTGTAGATGAGTGATAACTTGAGCCGGCTTGTGTGCCCATGTCATAATGGCAGTATCGTCAGGATAGAAATATAGATTACAATTTATGGGTTTCGGGAAATCATGCACAAAATAATTAAATAGCACCGGCCCGAGGTAGGAACCTTCAGGGACACCGGCCTTTACATCACGGGGCGTGGATAGATTTTCACCAACTTTAGCTTGGTAGGACCTGTTGTTGAGAAAGGATTTCACCATCAAAATCAAATCGGGTGGAAACCCGTCTCTAATCATCTTGTAGACAAGGCCCCCAGGCCATACATGGTCAAAAGGAATAGCATCGAGGAATACCTGGAAAGTTTCAAGTGTGCTCAGGCCTTCTAAGAGCCTCCATATTTGCATCTGACAAGAGTGGGCGGCACGAAAGCCAAACTGATTTTTCCGAAGTAGATCGTTGTCGAGACAGTGGTCTTGGAGTCTGACGAGGATCGTTTTCTCCAAAACTTTATACATGGAGAGGAGCAGACTAATAGGTCGATAGTTCGAGGGAATTGCTAGGTTTTGCCCCTGCTTGGGGATACTGAAAACAATAGATGGTTTCCTAGATGCAGGAAAGTAAGATAATTGCAGCAGTCACTAATGATATTGGTGAGATAGTGAATAAAGTTCTTCCGGAGATTCATAAGGGCGTTATTGCTCACCTTGTCTCTTCCTGGAGTCTTTTTCTTTTTCAGTTTACCTATGATGGTGGCAATCTCTCCGGCCTCGATGTTGTTCTTCGTTAAAAGCTGCGGTTCTACGTCCAAGTTGACAAGAGTATCTTCCACAAGCTGAGACATGTTTGGCAAAGCTCTTTTATCTCCTCTTGGATTCTTCGCACTAGCCTGTTGTACTTGGTTTTGAGCCAAGGTTCACGATAGCGTTGCTATAGTCTATGGGTCTTGTTTCTTTCAGCAATTAGGCGTTTGATTCCAGTAGTGAGTTGGATTCGATGAGGAGGTTTATTCTCTGAGGAAGAGTTACTAGCTTGTATGACACTGTTAATACATCTGGTGATGTACTCAACAGACATTGATCGATGTCCTCCATACATTATGCAATGTCGGGATGGCAGCGACAGTCCTTCAGAATATCTTTGTAGAGCTTCCAGTTTTGATGATGTATGAGTAAGGGATCGTATACCTTCAAATGCTGCAAGATGTGCTTCTGGGGGCGCTGCGATCATCATTAAGAAGGGAATTCAACACCAAGAATTAGTCTCCAAGTCTTATGCAGGTATGGAATCGGCTTCCGTCTTTATCAATGACGTCTGCTTTGGTGCAGTGAAGTTCCTGGCGCTCTACAATTCACCTAAACATTATCTTGACGTTAGCGAGCTTGATGAACTCTTCAGGGGTGACACTCCAGTCGTCCTGGTTGGTGACCTAAATGCCAAACACCCAAGCTGGAACTCCAGAACGCAAAACTACAACGGCTTGATGATATTATCACGGCTGGAACCTGTGGAGGACACCTATTACTGCGACCATTCCCCGACCAGTGACGTTTTGGACATCTCGATCTTGAAATGTTTCTTCAAACCGTACAATATCTTCACTATTAATGACTTTTCTTCTGACCACAAGCCTGTGGCGTTGAACTTTGACAATATCGACATAAATTTCAGAGAAGAACTCATACATAATGAAAAAGACAATCGACAATCGAACAGTGTAGTGCATCGGTATTCGTGTGGAACTTGAAGCATAGCTTCCATAATCTCACTCTTCATAATCATATTCCGAGGGAAATACACTGAACTAGAAAAGAAGCCTGATGTACCCACAAAGGTCATCCAAAGTATGAAAGAAAATTGCCTCCTCTTGGTGGAGGAAAATTTGATTGACGACTGTCTAGACTAGAAGCAGACCACTAGTATTAGATAAAACACGACCTGTGAAGTCCAGTAATCTGGAAATATGACATTATCAATGTCTTCAAAATTAATATCAAGTATATGACTTGGATCACGATATCTCTTTCTATGTAAAGGATGATTTAAAATTCCCGAGACTAGCTCGTTGCTATGATTTTCTATATTGGGCAGCATGGATTCCATGAGCCCTTGAACGTATTTGCCAATATGAGTCATGTTGAAGTCATTATAAATGGAGGAATTGCGAACAATTCTCCGATCTTTTTGCGCAATAGTCCTAAGGGTAACGTTTTGGAACGTTTGCAGTTCTTTCCACCTAGTCTTACATATTGTGGCCCAGACGGGCATACCATACGTCAAGATGGTCCGAACAATGAGCTTATAGAGTAGGAGTTTATTATCAATGTTTAGAGCACTATTCCGGCCCAGCAGAGCAATCAAGCTAAACTTGGCTCTCCTGGCCTTATTCAACGCATAAGTTGCGTGGGGAGTCCAGGTAAGTTTAGAGTCAATAACAACACCAAGATATTTATAAGTTTCAACCCAGTCCAGTTTTTTGCCATATAGTGTTAGAGAATCTAATGATCTTTCTCTTCTTGGAGACAAACATCGCCTTGCATTTGTCTACATTCAATTTTAGCCTCCACTTGCTAAACCAGCTTTCACACTCCTTTAGAGCCTTCTGTAGCCGCGAGACTACTACGGCTGGTTGACGAGCACAGGTCAGTATAGCAGCGTCATCTGCGTAAAAAAAGAGCTTACAATTGGAAGGACTTGGAAAGTCTCGCATAAAGTAATTGAATAATACTGGCCCCAGGACTGAACCCTGTGGGACACCAGCTTTTACTTCATACATAGGAGATAGATTATTGCCAAATCTGGCCTGAAAGAACCGGTTGGAGAGAAACGAGTGTATCAGAGTAATTATGTCTTGAGGAAATCCATCCATAATCATTTTAAAAATAAGACCATCGTGCCAGACTTGGTCGAAGGCTGTGTGTACATCGAGGAAAACGACCTTACAATACATAGAGAGATTAAGGGGCTCATTGATGTCCGCTGCGAGCCTCCATGTTTGGAGTTGGCAGGAATGGTTTGAGCGAAAGCCAAATTGTTCATCGCGGATGAGATCGTTGGCATCACAGTACTCAATGAATCTCTTGAGAATTGTTTTTTCCAGGATTTTGGAGATTGATGGTAACAAGCTGATGGGCCTGTAACTAACAGGATTTGCAGGATTTTGTCCTGGCTTAGGTATGCTTAAGACAACTGATTGCTTCCAAGCATTCGGGAAGTAAGTGTTCTTCCAGCAGTCGTTAATCACTTTTGCAATATCTTGAATTGTATTTTGAGGTAAATTTTTAAAGCACTGTTCTTAATAGAGTCTTTACCTGGAGCTTTTCTCGTTTTTAAATTTTTAATGATGCTTTGGATTTCATTTATATCAATGCTATGTTTTGGGAATTCATTACCGTGAATATTATAGAAGCCAGTTATGCAGGATTTTACTTTCTCAGACATATCAAATCCTATTTGCCGACCATCAGTAGGCGTGACAAACTGTTCTGAAAGTGAACTTGCAATAAGCTGCGCTTTATCATCATCATTCGTGATGAATTTGCCATTTTAGGCTAACAGGGGTGGGATATTAATGGCTTTCTTTTTTGCAAGGGTCGAACCATGCACCAAATAGTTATCTATGTCGCTCGTACTATGTACGTTATTTAGTGGGTCGTCATCGTTTTTGAGAATTTCTCTAAAAAACTTCCAGTCTTGTTTGAGCCTCAGTTTTTCTTTGAGATCAATGTTTACGTTGTCAAAATTTAGTGCAACTGGTTTATGGTCTGAGGATAGATCATTGACAGTATAGATACTGAATGATTTGTAGAAGCCCTTCAACAACACAATATCAAGTACATCGCTTGAAGGAGAATGATCACAATAATATGTATCATCCACAGGGCCTATTGCAATAATATCAGATTGCCTTTGCACGTAGCCATACAAAAGGACACCGTTTTGGTTATGGCATCTTGAATTCCAGTGCGAGTGTTTAGCGTTCAGGTCTCCCGCTATAATAACGGGAATATTCCCGGAGAACAGCTCGTCAAGCTCATTGGCATCGAATTTATGCTTGGGCGCATTATATAGAGCCACTAGTTTCACTTCTCCCAGTATGGCATCAGTAATGATAGCAGAGGCAGCTTCCATTCCCATATAGTCTCGGGTTGGTTCCTCCCGATGATGAATGCCTTTCGTAATAATAATTGCTGACCCACCTGACGGGGACTTTACTGTATTGGGAAGAGTTCTGTCTTTACGATACACACAGTAACCAGGCAGCCTGAAGCCGCGGACTGGCCTTAAGTGTGTCTCACATAGAAAAGCTATGTCTATATCCCATTAGGTTAGGAAGTTGTAAAACTCAATACGCTTCCGGGGGACCCCCCTGGCGTTCCATATTACGCAACGACGTTTACCTCGATTTGTAATAGAATAACATTGATCAGCCATACTGGCATTGCCTTTTTACTTATATAAGGAGAATAAGCCAAAGAAAGAAATAACACTACTCTAACTCACTGGACCTCCTTATACCGTGGCCAATAGCAAACCGACAAATACAACCAACTGGATAGAACCAGTCAATACAATTAGTATTAACAGAAAAACTACTTGATTACAACTCGATTACAAAACTTCGGTTATAAGAGCATAAGGTTAAACCTGATTACTAAACTTCGGTTATAAGAGCATAAGGTTAAACCTGATTACTAAACTTCGGTTATAATAGCATAAGGCTAAACATTATTACAAAATCCTAGAGGTGAGCGATTGTAAAACCATCATCGATGGAACCATCGTTGGTTCTAACCATCATTGATGGTTTTTGAAAACAATCGATTGTACTGTATCGATTTTTATACAAAAATAACTCATTTATTTTTAATTTTTTGCCTTACCCTTTCTCAAAAATTAATTATAGTAAAAATAAAAAAGGTATCTAGAGTAATAACGTAAATGATTTCTGTTATTTTTTATGAATTAAAAAAAATAAAAGTGCCAATTTACAATTAGTCATATTAACTTGATGCAAAAAAATCATTAAGTAGAGAATTTAAAATTAATAACTATAATAAATTAAGAAGTCTTCCGACGGAGAAATTTCTTTTTTTCAGTCTTCCAACCTGATCCAATCGACATAATCATAGTCCAAGTCACACTGTTGATGGCACTTCCGACAATTGACAATCGACCAGTGCAGGGAAGAAAAACAAAACGAGCGGTCCGGAAGCTATCCTTCCACTGCCATTCTCATCCAGTATTATAGCCAAAACAAATACGCTGAATTAGCAAAGAAGCTAGATGAACCTGGTTAAGTCTTCCACAGGATACGGAGAAGTCCTTTCCTAACAGGACGATAAAGTTGATTGTTGATTGACGATAGGACGTGGAAGAGCTAGGTGATCCAGTAGGGTGGGAAGATGGCCTTTTGGATGTCATCGAAGTTGACGTCTAGTATGTGACGAGGCCTGCGATGTCTAAGGAGGCTTCTGAAGGTGAGCGGATGCTCAAGAATACCTGCAACCAGAGGAATGGGAAGGCCCTTCATCTTCAGAAGAAGCTTCTTCAGCAACTCTTTGATGTGGTTTCCAATGGTAGGTATACCGAAATCTTCAGCAATGGAAGTATTAGTTGCTATTCTCCTGTAGAGTTGGGCAATGGTCCTCAGGGTGACGTTTTGGAATGTTTGTAGGTCCTTCCATCTGGATTTGCAGGTTGTAGCCCAGGCAGGCCTTCCGTACAGAAGAATGGTTCGGTTTACCAATTGATATAGCAAAAGTTTGCTGTTCACTCCAAGCGAACTGTTTCGTCCCAGAAGGGCAACCAGACTAAACTTCGTTTTCTTTGGCCTTGTTGACAGCATAAGAGAGATGGTCGCCCCAATTTAGCTTGCATCTATCACAACTTAAAGGTATTTGTAGTTCTTTACCCACTCGAGCTCCATGCCAGATGTAAGATTGGCTTCGGGGGTTTTCTAAGTTTTTTGGTAACGAACATGGCTTTGCATTTATCTACGTTCAGGTTTAACCTCCACTTAGCAAACCATTTCTCACGCAGATGCACAGCATTTTGTAACCGAGATATGACATGAGCGGGATTTCGGGCACAAGTCATGATGGAAACATCGTTAGCAAACAGGTATAATTCGCACTTTGTAAATGCTGGGAAGTCGTGAATGAAGAGGTTGAACAAGGCAGGGCCCAGGGCAGAGCCTTGGGGAACACCACCTTGATGTCACAAGGGTTAGACATAGAGCAGCCAACTTTGACACGAAAAGTCCTGTTCGACAGAAAGGAACTAATCAAAGCGATCAGCTCGTCAGGAAAGCCACAAGAAATCATCTTGTATCTCGGGCCGTTTAGCCAGACCTGATCAAAAGCCTTCCGTACGACTAGAAAGATAAGACGACCGTATTTGGCGCAATTTAGGGGAGTGTTTAGATCAGCAACAAGCCTCCAAAGCTGTAGTTGGCAAGAGTGACCCGAGCGAAACCCGAATTGCTCCTCACGAACAAGATTATTGGCCATGCAGAAAGCATTAAACCTCCCTAGAATAACACGTTCAAGGACTTCGGGCACTTCCACTCACTTCCAAAATTGATATATAAATAAAGTACTGGGAGGCCAGCGCCAAATCTCGAAACCAGATGGGATACTGTATCCGTTACAATAAGAACATAGGAGCAGAAAAAGTGATATGACATCATCTTATATAAAAGTTTAATAGTACTTAGTTGGAACAATGGACCATTAGTAATAGTGGTTTACCCATCGATCGATTCATTGATTGTTCAAAACTATCGACAGTTCCGTATCGATTAGTCAAAACTATCGATTGTTTCTACATCGATTGTTCAGATCCATCAATTTTCGATGGTAACATCGATGCATCCCTCATCTCTATCATAGACAATAGTGAAACAGCTCTAAACATTAGAGAATAAATCACAATAAGAATGAAATAATAAAAAAATAAAATAACGCAAAAAAATGTTTTCAATCGACGGGTCCAGGAGGGTCTAGGAACTATTGGTAGCATCTTCTTGGTTTTGGAAATTTGGGTCAAGTTGAGGGGTCCTGCGTCGCTGTTGAGAACTTTTGGTGCTTCCTTGCTGACGGCGTAACTTTCTAGGAAGTTCAGGAGTTGTGGGTCGCCTGTGCTGTGGCGAATCGAAAACCTGTCTCTTGTAGTCGTGTCCGCTTTCTAGAATGTGGTCCCAGAATCAAGAGATTCCTGCTCTTTCATTCTTTATATAATTGAGGTGTTCCTTTATCCTTGTGTCTACGGCTCTGCGTGATTGACCGTGATTAACTGCATCACAAATGCCACATTATAGTCGATATACTCTTGGACTCGCTTCTGCTGGTATAGTGTCTTTCGGGTTGCCTAGTCTCTTTCTTAGGGTGTCCTGGCTTCTGTAGGCTGTTTCTAATTCAAAGCTCCGAGCTATTTTTAGCTAGTTCTTACATTTAGTCTTCTGTTGTAGGGTGGAATTAGTCGTCCTTTGTGTTCCATAGCTTTTTCTAGTGTCGTGGTGTTTTTGATGTGCATCGTTCTTGCGGGTGATGCTGTCAATCATTTCCGGTGGATATCCGTTAATTTTCGCGAACTCCTTTATAATCTGGATCTCTTCCTTCGTACTATTGTGATCCATAGGGATGGAGTATGCTCTGTGGATCATGTGCCTGAATCCTGTTATTTTGTGTGCCTGGCAGTGGTTGGAGTCCTTTGTAATGTAGTTGGGGACGAAATTCTTCTTCCTATGCATTCCAAAAAACAATTTTTGTTCTCTTCTGGTGATCGTTACATCAAGAAACGCTATTTTAGCTTCCTTCTCCCGTTCTGAGGTGAATTTAATGTTACGACTTCTCTTGTAGTATGGGAATAGATTCCCCTGGTGCTATGGCAAAAATGTCATCCCACGTGGTCTACACGATGCTGAAGAAGACAGCAGTGCTGCCGAAATACGTATCCGTCAATTAAAATTATTATGTGGAATAGTGGTATATGTATTCTTTCCGGCATTCTATGTTTATCTACAGATTCTGGCGTAATATTCTCCTTTTAACATGATGCGAATATTGGGCAAATCCTGGTATCTCTATGATGAGGACAACTTAACTTCCTGAAGTAGAAGACTATCTGGCCTATGAAGAGCAATAAACGTCTATAGTGCAGACTGGAATGTACCAAGGAAGAGCAGCATGGTATGATTTGTTTCCTACACAGTGAAGGCACGAAAGCAGTAGAAATCCATCGACGCATTTTGGCACAATGTGGTGGTGCATTTGTATCGCAGACTCGGGTGTACGAATGGTGTAAGAAATTCAGCAGCGGGAGAAGAATTTGGTGGGCGTGCCGAGGCAACACCACCTAGACAGAAGGCCTGCGCACAGAAACGTCATACATTGTTACATCATACGAAAGTGGCTATTGTTAATCGTATTTCTACCAATAATAACCTCTAAATTTGGCCGTTTGATCATGACGTAACAATGTAAGACGTATCTGCGCAGGCTTTCTGTCTAGGTGGTGTTGACCGAGTCCAGGCCCGGCACACCGTATTGTGAGCCGAGGCAATTGCAGCGGCGGAGGAGATGATTCTGCAGGATAGACAGGTCACCATTGATGACATTGCAACGGCATTACATGACAGTCATGACTATTATTATTATTATTATTATTATTATTATTATACTTTTGCACCCCAAAGGGGTAAGTGACAAAAAAGCAATCAAGAAAGTTACATGTAGCTATTAAAAAATTGGCTTAAAATATGAAAAACATGTTTGTTATGATCAGAACAGTGTATTAAATCACACTTAATGATCTTTGTCGTATATTTTTGAAACACACAGTAAAATAACGGGAGGTAAACAATTTGTTTAATTGTTTGAATAATAGTTTTACAAGAATAAATGATATTAAGCTAGCAAATAGCAAGTCCACAAAGTTCGTTAGTCCAGCTCATTAACATAAGCAGAGTCCTGCTGGTCACGCTTCGAGTCTGATGCGGAGTCAAGTCCTGAACACGATTCTCTAGGAGGCTCAGTAAGTGCTGTCGTCACAGGTAAGGGGCGATCGGTCCGAAGAACACAGGCATCAGCTCGGCTTAGTTGATTTGTTGCTGGTACCGCGACCCCTGGAGGCAGCGACCTTACTAGGTTTGCCATCCGTGGAGGGTGCACTGTAGGGAATAGAACGGGAGTATTAGTATAATATACCAATGTAAGCTGAGGGCAGTAGAACTCTTGCAAAAGAATATATATAGCGTTACGATCTATCTTAATCAACAAGGTACCGTTCGAAGCGCGTCACTGTCCAAGCGCGGACGTTCTGCAGGGCGCCCCGCGAGAATGCCGGCTATGCACTCCAGTGGAAAGACCACCTCGACGGAATCGATCCTCCACGGGAATTTTGAATGAGATGAGGGCAAGGCTGATGCTTGTAGATGATTCCTATAACGTCTACAGTTGGGCGACCTAAACATCCGGTCGTCCGAAATTTGGAAGTCCTCGGAGTGTAGCTGGGAGTCGGGGTCGAGCTTGGTCAGGGCGCTTGAACTATCCAATATCGGCTTGGCTTCGGTTGAAGAGGTCGAGGCCTTCTGTTCGGTCCCGTCCGGGGCAGATGCCTTCTCAGTCCCACGTAAGGCACCACTCATTTCCTCGGAATCAATATGGCTGCCGTGTCTGACTGGATTAAAGTCCGAAATTAATCCAACAACATTATGCAAGTTCGGTACAATATGATTTCGCTTACTTGGGAGATGCTGTGGGGGCTCGTAGTGCCTATATGAAGTAAATAATGAATATAAAGTAAAATTAATGATAGTCGAAATTGTTTTCAAAGAACCTGGTTTAGTGGAAGCATTATGGCTCATTGGAACTTTCAATGCTAAAATATGGCATGTAATATATCAAACGACTTTTAATGATGTATCATGAATGAATATAACGTAAAATTAATGATAATCCAAATTGGTTCAAAGGTTCGTGGTTAATGGATCATAATGGTCCATTAGAAACTTAAAATATTAACATAGGGCGGTTTAAAATATGGTTACGAAAATGGTAACCTTTCGGTACTTGGTTATGTCATTCCTTAATGGTTTATTAAGTATCGAAAGGTGCTTTATGCTATCAGTGTGGGGAAACGTGTCTGTCTGTCTGTCCGTCAGTCTGTAACTAACTCCTTCGAGGCTATGAAAGATTTTCAAAATCTGTTTTCGTCAGTCGATGAATATGGTTCATGGCACGAACCATTTACAAATATTATCTAAATCGGTTTACTGGCACGTGCACAAATGGTACCTCTATTTTCCTGCCTAGCAATATTCAATGGGAAGGTATATCGAGTAATATATCAAACAAATTGTAATGACGAGATAGGGGAAGGGCAAAAAATAACAGAAAACTAGCGCTAATAATAAAAGATAAAAAGCAAAAGAGAGGGTTAAATAAATATTAGTAAGAAATCACGGTAAGCTTAGCCTAAACCAAACCTGGACATGGTACCTCGGACAACAGCAAAGGCTATACAAGCGTAGACGAAAAATAAATCAATTGCAGATTGTGGCTTCATGGCGGAGCTAAGGAGACATGGAAAGACGAATGCAGGATCCCGGTCCAAAAACCGTTCGGCGACGGTCAAAAGTTGAGGCTGGCAGCCACTGCTGGAACCCAAGATGACCCTAGCGCTGTCGGCGCACTCGACAACGAGAAACTGAAGAAATCCAAGCGAAGCCAACTCGCTGTTAGGTAAGAAGATCATAAACCTCCACTTTTGTGTTTATAATTGTCATCTCAACGCCCGATAAAAAACACACAGTCCATGCTTGACAGTAAAATGCTCGAAATGATAAAAGCAGAATAAGGGAACAATTTCCATTTCCAAGTTGCAGTCCCAACAGGAAATTTTGCTACACCCAAGTAGCTAGTTGAGCCACCGACTGTAAACTGAATCAAGAAGAGCCAAAGCGCAAACGTTAACCCAAGCGGAAAAAATTAACATGCGCCTAACAAAACAACCTGAATGCGAGATGCAAGCCGCACGCTCGCGAGAGAAGAACACGACAACAAACACCGAATATAAAAGCATTGTTTTAATTACAACAAAAACTGAAAAAGGCTTAAAGAAGGGAAAGCACTGCAAACAGAATACACATTAGGCTTCATAATTACGCACGAAAAAATAATACAAAAACGAAATCGATATTTTCACAAAAAAAAACCTCGTAATAACTGTTATATGTTCAGAAAGGGATGATTGTGCTAAAATGAAATTTTAATTTATATTATAATTCTTATTCTTAAAAATCGTCTCAGCTAACTCCCCCTGTTTAAGTTTTTAAAGAATGTTTGTTATTGTATAGATTTAAAACTCCCAAACGCACACTCCAAATAAGCAAAGGTTTTTTATTGAAATATACAAAAAAGGCAGTCTCTGCAAAGACTAACTACTCAATTGGAAATGAAAAGGTTGTGAACATAGAATGTGATTGTAGAAGAATTACACAAACTGATTCAGAACCATCCAATAGACAGGCATTTGAGTTTTTACTTCTATGTGGCAAAAAATTCCGGTCAACAAGCAAGAGTATATCAGGATAAGTCCTTCAAATTGGCAACCTGTGTAAATGAAATGGATACAAATCTGATTTTCCAAAGTTTCAGTTTATTCAGTTAAGGTTTTTTTTTAGAAGGAAGGGCCCTATGTACTACACCAATCTACATCAAAAGACGATTTTGATTCTCAGAGAGGTGTCACTGTTGCCAAGATAGATCCTCAACCAGAAACATCCGACGAAAGCTGTTAGGAAAATTTTCAGGTGGGAGTGTGCTTGTACATTTCCTCAACTCTCCAGAGGTCAAGAGTGAAATACCATGTACAGTTTGTGGAGGGGAACAAAATTTTTCCTATAAACATGGGTTCGGAAATGCATCCTTGCAGAGGTAATGCAATTTGTACGAGGTAGGAATGGCATTACAATAGGTGTTCAAAACGCCAACCCTGAACCTCGATGTAGATATTTAGTCTGCGGATGAGATTCTCGCGATACTCTGATGAAGATGACCGGTGAATCACTGACTTCTCCACACGCTGTTGGTAAATACTATCCGCTTCAGTAGCATTACCCTGTGCCTCGCGGTAGACGAGATGCATGTCCGCCAGCTCCGCATTAGTCAAGCGATCCACTGTACGACAATGAGTTACATGTTCCGTTTCCTCTCTTTTAAAGAAGAGAACACGAACAATTTACATGTTTAGATCCTAATTTACATTGACCCTACCATTGTCGTCCGGGTAACACACATCCATTCCTACCTCGTAAAAGTTAGGAATTATTAATTAATTTCGTAAATCCCTCCAGTTTTGGATTTTTTTCATCATTGTAGTATTACACAGCTGTGTGTTAAATTTCAACTTTATTACTTACTTTTAAAACCAGACAAATATGCATTTATATTTACATTGCGCTTTATATATACAGAGAAGAGAAGATACAGAAGAAGATTACAGGTATTGTTCAGAGAAACTCTGCAGCTAAAAGACAAACAGCTATTCGGGCATCAGCATTATCTGAACAATAGGAGCTTCGTCTAGAGCAGAGGGTATAACAGCTTCTACGTCAAGGGCAAGGGAAATTCCAATGAAAGATGGGTTGTAAGGATACTCCCCGGTGGTGAAGATGGATATCAGGTTATCCAATAAAAAGATTAATAACGCTGGGTTATCAGCTAGTTTATTATTATTAGTTTATTAACCTTTTTGAGTCATATTATAATACAAATGATGAGCTCACGAAATACATGGGGGCCTCAATCCCTGAGACCAGCTCGGCAAATTTTTTATTGGTGTTCTAAATTTTCACGTCAAATTGCTAATCAAGAAATCCAGTTAGATTTTTTTTTTTTGGTTTTTTTTTGAGGAGCGCAATTCTTTGAGATATTTATCTTCAACTCTTTCAAGACAAATGAAAATCCGTCAGGAGTTTTTTCAATTGTTTTAGCAATACTAACCAATCTCGGACATCATGAGCATCGTCTAATAGTCTTAATTTTAAAATATTACGATCTAACTACGTCAACAACACGAATTTGTCCTATATACAGAGGACCAAGAGTACCAGCGACTGTATCCGATCTTGGCAATAATCTAGATTTGATCAATAACTTTTCTTCCAATGCCAATGGACACAACTGCGAGCGTCCATATAAGTGCTTATTCTGCGATTTCTATTAACATGTGCTTGACTAATTTTACCCTCCAATTCCAAGGAAGCGAAGTCTCCTGGGGTTAAAAACCGCTTTTGTCATGCGTCAATTCTCGCAACGTCTGTAAACGACGCTGTATGTGGACCTCTCAGTCGCCGAACGGTTCCTCTAGCAAACACAGTCGAAGTTTCTTATTAATACATTCTTATATATTCGTTTTATCCGATTTGTGTCGGCAAATTCTATGACTTGCAATCCCCGAAAATACAAGGTGTTGTCCATTAACATCTTTTCGAGACACCCGAACCGTGCTATATTCCTCTCAAAGAGAAGTTGTACGCCTGATTGCGTAATTTTTTAGAACCAATGTATCCAAACAACCAGTGAATGCATCGACACATTTTAAGATATATTTGGACCTAAGGTGTCTAAAGTCCATAAAGAATAGGGCCCACTAATTTTGTGTCGCAAAAACTGTGCGCTAAATGGTTTATTTGTGTTTGCATTTCTGACAGGTAGGGCATCGAGGAATTAATTGTCTTACGTGGGTACGCATATTCGGCCAATAATCCTGCATGGTCAAAAACATGGTTAACTTTTGAACCTTAGGGTGTACGAATGGACCTTGGAGTATCAGAATTTTATGGTGTAATCGCGACATTGCAAGGGGACCAAAATTCTCGAATTCTTCATCCTTTGTTGACACCAACAAAGTTCTTTTCTCTATTGTACATTCTAGTCATAGGGTTAACTTGGTTGATCTTGAAATAGACACCAAGACAACAAACCTCGGATATAATTTTATTTGCCCATTTTATATTTAATTTCAAAACTATAAAATTGTAGTTCTAAAGACCACCTGGTTGTACGGCTGTTTTGATTTTGAAAGCTGTACAACCAGGTGAGCGCTTGGGAGTCACAGTATGCGGTAAAATATCTGCACTGTCGACATATGGGCTGAAGTGCTTAATGCAATGTACGACAGCCAGAAGCTCCCATGCCAAAACTGTGTGTAAAATATCCAACTGCCCCCAAGCGCTGTGCCAACATACTTGCCACACTTTTTTTTGCAGACATCCGTGTGTATTTTGAATGTTCTTGTAAAATCAGGTTGGCACAAGGTTGGAGGGCTGATGAGGAGCCTCTATTTCGAGAAAGGCGTGCTGACACTCTGCGTCCACCTCCAAGGATGATCTATATGCGCTAATTAACGCATGAGATGGTTCAAGGCGTTTAAATTTGGAATGAAATCCTTATAAAATTGAACCATCGCTACATAGCACTTTACATCCTTGGCATTATTGGGCACCAGAAATGCCAGCATTGGAGGTACGTTTTTTGCATATCTTACCCATCTTGGTCGATCTTATAACCGAGAAACTTGATCGTGTTTACCAGAAAAGTAGATTTGAAGAAGTTTACCTTTAGACTGTGCCGCATTAGGCATTCTAAAACGATTTTCAAGATGCGCAGGTGTGAGGGTTCATCTGGAGTTCCCACTATATCATTCATTCAGTGGAAACTCCAGGGTTCAATCGATGAATCTAATTCCCTATCAATTAGCAATTGTAATATCTGCATGCCGTTTTAATTCCAAATGGAATTACTCAACAAATGAGATTTCATCTTGCAAAACCTCATAAATGCTGACCTGCCAGTAGGCAAACTTGAGGTAAACAATTATCTTGGAATATTTTCATATACAGGGGAAACCAGATCAATTAACTTATACGTCAGGAGGAAAAGTTGTACAATCTTCCAATTTATTTGAGAACTATCCTACGCATACTACAGGCTGGCTATTTGCTCTGAACATCCATCCTGAAAGCTATCGAAGAAGACTATGGCTCTTCACCAGCTGAAAAACCAAAACCTTTTTCATACTCTTCAAAAATAAAATCTAAATTCCAAATTTTTTAAAACCACACTCACACAGCCAAGATCAGCTCGATTTATCCTATTTTTAAAATGAGAAACGCAACATGCCCATTAAAGCCGTATAAGAGCATCCCGAACAATACCTTCTACATTTCGCATTATTGTAATACACTGACTTAAAATATTCGCGCCAACAAACGCATTTCCAGCAAAAACTAAATATTAGGAGAAGTATTTAGTAATCTGTAAATATTATGTGCTTTCTACAACAGTTTTACCCAGCAAAACGCGATAAAACCCGAACCGATCTTTTAGAGAATTTTACTGATATACATAATTATCTAAATACCTGCAAAATTGAAACCCTGAGCACGATTATTGGCCCTCATCAGGTATTGTCAAAATTTATCATTAGTGTGCTAAGTCTTATTAATTCTCATTATACTACGAAGGATGAGCTCAGCAATCATGGGGGCCCCAAACCGCAAGACCAGCCCGGCACGGGGATATTAAAAATAAACATCCTTTATTTTTCTGAAAACCTTAAAATATTGACCTGTACTCATCCATAGGTTAACACGGCCATAAACGGATCTTTTAGTCTTAGAACACATAACACACATAAGCACTATTTGTTACATTTCAAATCAAAACTTTAAATCTATATAAAAAAGCTTACATTTTTAATTTGTGAAAGAATTAAATGGGTGCATATTTGGGTCCATTTACAAGAGCAAGTTTCTGTTCAGTTCTGCAACAAGATATTTGCATTTTGCATGTTGATCATTCTATTCCAAGTCATGTATGTATGTATGTCTTCTTCATGATGGCATCCATTGAAAAGCCATGTGCTGATAATTTCAGAAAATGCAGTCAGTGATGCCCGTAGGTATCTGCTAGAGGGCTTAGCACCATTCAATTGTAAAATATCTATTTTTCAGCTTTTCTAAGCATGAATGAGTGGAATTAGTCTAGGGATAATATTCTGAAAGAATCAAAGATGAATTCTTCTTTATCCAAGGGTAGAAAGAATGCTATCCAATGTATTCCTAGTCTAGTAGAATCATCTGTGTTGAGTATGAGTGAATGGGTTTGAGTTGAGGAATCACGTCGGCCGGATAGACACTTCTTGCCAGAGGAAATTTGAACCCATCTCTTTTGATTGCATTCCATAAGTGTCTGGTGTTCATCGGATATTGATTTACAATGTAATTCGTAAAACCAAACTAACCGCTCTGTCTTTAATGAGTTCCAAAAAATTTTGAAACATACAATAAGAAATTAGATTCACAGATGGCTTCAGAGGTTGAGCGAATTCAACTTACACGGTACGCGTATTATTTTTGATTAGTTTACGTAATGTGAATGTGTTCATATTGGTTGAACGCCAAAAATTGTATAGCTATTGGCATAATGCTATTGTGACATTCCTACATTGCCGTCGTGTTGCCATAGGCCCAAAGCTTCTAGGATATTCTTGGAAGTTTGAACCCTTCGTGAAATCTTGGGTAAAAGAGAGTTGAGGAATTGTTTGCATGTAGTGTCAGAGAGAAATAAGACACGTTAAAGTGTTGTATGGATTGGGTCTGATTTAAATGAGCCATTTTGCGCTTCGCTCTCAACAAAATTGAAAATCAACCTGGCGGGTATCTGCCCTGAATTGAGTTTCTGTACCGGGTGGTTTCTAGCAACCTTAGGAATGTTTGCTTTTTTCATTTCCATGCGACTGAAGGGATAAAATGCGTTAATACTTTGGAGGTTTTACATGTGAAATTATAGTGGCTGCGTTCAATTAAACCATTCAATATTCAAATTGGCATCTTCAATCACTACTCGATAGTTTAGATTTTCAGCTGCTGATATGAGCATGAATGGTGTATTGCTGTGGTACAATCTTAAACAAATCCATGAAGTTCAGTAATTAACATTTTTGGCAGGAATGCTGGCATGAAGCACACTCTTGATCTGAAACGTGGTTCACAAGGCAAATTATATTTGTAGCTTCAACCCTTCATTTTCATCATTTATGCTCTCCAGTTTCCCTGTAATAAGTGGGAAATTTTATTTTGTTAACCCATTTACGCCGAAATTGGTAAAAATGGAAATTGAGACTTCATATCTTAAATTTTTTATTCTGTAGCATGTAAAGACATAAAAAATAATTTACAAAAACACGAAACCTGACATTGTAACCTGCATCACTTTATATTGACCACCATAATTCAAAAGAGCTTCCAGGTATGCACGGTATGGATATAATTTACTGCTATGACTAATTAACATGTTGTCAAGGCAGCAGTCAATTTGTGAGAAAAGATTCACAGGTCCAGTTGCGTTATCTTCGGGAATGAGCTCTTGGCCCTCTTTAACGTTTTTCTCAGTCAAGCTGAGAGTTGTTTGACTAAGATCAACGTAGTAGTCAGCGAGTCCCAGGACAAAGAATACCAGGGGCCAGGCATCTGTAATAACTGCCGACTGTTGCTATTCAATTATGTATCTTTTCTCTTATTGGCTGCTCATATGAGGAACCATAAAAATATCCAATTCGCATTTTAGATATTCAGAGCTATTCTTACGAATATGCAGCCCATTTTAAAAAATTTAGATGAATGCTGAGTCAAGGGGTTGAATGTTTAATCTTATTCTTTTGCTTTGAAATATAGGAATGGTCGTTGTCCTTAAGAATTACCGTTTCGATCAGGTTCTGCACCTTCCAAAATTTATGTACAGTATGGTGCTTAACAGCTGATTTATGCTTATTTTTACTTTCACCATGATGTCGTTGTATGCTCGAGCCCAATTCCTAGAGTGCACTATTGCCTGCCTCTTTTATTCACAAAACCAATGACTTTTTGAGATTTTCACTGTGCATCATATCATTAAATACGGACACCACACCTTTTAGGGCATGTCTGCCAAATATTTTAGCCATTGCTTTGAGTAATGGTGTCATCTGGTGAAACAAATTTGTTAAAACAGAACCAATACCACTGCCTGTCTGAAACAGCATACCACTAAACACAGGTGAAGCACGACCTGTCTGGTTTAGATAATGTTATAAAAGTGCATCGTCGTTGGTACATATCGGACATGCATCTTGAATTAAACAATCATGATGTTGAGGTTAGACCCATAAATTGAGATGTCTGTTAACTACAACTGTTACTTGCAGAAATGAAGTTTTCTAATAGTCTTTCCTATAAAAATGATAGCAAATCGGCTTGGTTTGAATGAACAACAATGTCAATTTGTCCATGACATTAATACTTACTGAAAAGTAGTCAGGTGAATGAAAAGTTTGATTAATCAACTTTCATCTTGTATGTGATTCTGGAATGATCTGAAGGAGTGGAACAAATGTGTTTCCCACAACTTCAGGTTGGATGATGTCTATATACAGATAATAAGCACATATACCTCTTGTCAGCTCGATTGGTATCATCCCTTCACCGTTTCAGGTCATAACCTTTGCTAAAACTATTGTATCTCCCCTCTGTGCATTTCCAATGAAAACATTTATTAGGTGAGAGACTGAGGCTGTAAAAACCCAGTTCTTTCAGAGGAGATATTTTAACGAGCGCCTCAAGAATGTTATTAAGACTATCATAATGCTCCTGGGGAATTTTTAAGATGTGCTGTTCTGGGATGTCAGGTGGGTGAAAAAAAAATACAGCTGACGAACTCGTCATCTGTGTCATTTAAGGCTATAGGAGAGGAAGTCTTCAATTTCTTATTCGGGAACCGATCAGGTAAAAAGCCTATGTTGACAACTGCAGGAAATTCTATGATATGATTAGTGGAATTTGTAAACTATATGAAACCATCAGTCAGCTTTGTCTCGATAACCACAGCCTTAAATTGGTCTTTTGAAAAGACAATGGCTTCGACCTACCTTTGTAATTTTGGGACTAAAGGTGATATGTAATTGGGGGCTAAAAAGTTTTCTCCTTGAACAATATATTAGGAGCAATATTAAATACTTTGCAGAATTTGGGTTTATTAAAGTGTTTCCTGCATTGGGTGATAATATCAAGGTAACTTTATGAACGATGACAGGGTTATGTTAATAGAGAAATTCTTTCAAAAATGATTGTAAAAACAATTCTACTTCAAGCATGAAGTCCTTTTCACTTTTACTGGAACCCAGCCATCTCTGGAAATTTTTTGAAAGGCTTTCTGAAGCTCAAGCACCTTCTTCGTTTTTAATAGGGTAACCAGAGTAAATCAAGAGAAAACATCAATACAGATAAGAAGAAATTTATACCCACGGATCTGTTTTAAAGATTGTTCAGATCAACAAAATCTACTTGAAATTGTTTGAATGGCGAAAAAACGAGCATGCACTTGCACAGATAATAAACCATTAAAGAATGACATAACCAAGCACCGAAAGGTTAAACTAAGCCATTCGCGGAACTATATTTATAAACCGCCCTATGTTAACATTGGAAGTTTCTAATGGACCATAATGATACCATTAAACCACCTACCTTTGAAATAATTTCAACTATCATTAATATTACATTATATTTATTCTTGATACATCATTCCAAGTTGTTTAATATATTACATGCCATATTTTAGCATTGAAAATTTCAATGAACCATAATGGTTCAACTAAACCAGGTTCCTTGAAACCAATTTCGAATATCATTAATTTTACATTATATTCATTCATTAGAACTCAATCCAAGTCGTTTGATATATTACATACCATATTTTAGCACTGAAAATTTTTAAGGGTGTCATAAGGGTACCATTAGAGCACATGTGATTATTTCGATTTCAAAAATTTTCAAAATCGTTCACCCGGAACCTTATTTATTAATTGGCGAAAATAGTTATTTATATCCCCTTCTATCTCGTCATTACGATTTGTTTGATATATTAATATATCTCTCCATTAAAAATTGCTAGGTGGGGTCGTAAATTTACCATTTGTGCACGTGCTATTGAACAGATTTAGATAATATTTGTTAATGATTCGTGCCATGTACCATGTTCATCGACTAACGAAAATAATAATGAATAGCTGCATCTATCTCGTCATTACGATTTATTTGATATATTAATCAAAATATCTTCCCATTGAAAATTGCTAAGCAGGAAAATAGAGTTACCATTTGTGCACGTGCCATTAAACTGATTTTGATAATATTAGTAACTGGTTCGTGCCATGAACCATATTCATCGACTGACGAAAACAAATTTTGAAAATATTTCATAGCCTCGGAGGAGTTTGAGTTAAAGACAGACAGACGGACAGATAGACAGATAGACTGACAGACAGACACGTTTCCCTACACTGATAGCAGAAAGCACCTTTCGGTACTTAATAAACCATTAAGGAATGAAATCACCAAGTACCGAAAGGTTAAACTAAACCATTCGCAGAACTATATTTTTAAACCGCCCTATGAAAACATTGGAAGTTTCTAATCGACTATAATAATACCATTAAACCATGTACCTATGAATAATTTCGACAATCATTAATATTACGTTATAGTTCATTCATGACACAGCATTCCAAGTTGTTTGATATTTTACATGCTATATTGTAGAATTGAAAGATCCAATGACCCATAATGGTTCCACTAAACCAGGTTCCTTGAAACCAATTTCGACTATCATCAATTTTACATTATATTCATTCATGTCAAATGATTCCAAGACGTTTATTATATTACATGCCATATTTTAGCATTGAAAGTTCCAATGAACCATAATGGTTCTACTAAACCAGGTACTTGAAATCAATTTTGACTATCATTACTTTTACGTTATATTCATTCAAAACACATCATTCCAAGTCGTTTGATATATTTTATGCCATATTTTAGCACTGAAAATTTTTGAGGGTGTAATAATAGTAATTTATATCCGCTTCTATCTCGTCATTACGATTTGTTTGATATATTAGTTAATTTATATCTCCATTGAAAAATGCTAGGTGGGATCGTAAAAGTACTATTTGTGCACGTGCTATTGAACAGATTTAGATAATATTTGTGATTCGATCGTGCCATGTACCATGTTCATCGACTGACGAAAGTAATAATGTATAGCCGCAGCTATCTCGTCATTACGATTTGTTTGATATATTATTCATAATATCTTCCCATTGAAAATTGCTAGGCGGGAAAATAGAGGTACCATTTGTGCACGTGCCAATGAACCGATTCAGTTAGTATTTGTAACTGGTTCGTGCCATGAACCATATTCATCGACTAACGAAAACAGATTTTGAAAATCATTCAGAGCCTGGGAGGAGTTTGAGTTACAGACAGACAGACAGACTGACGGATAGACCGACAGACAGACAGACACGTTTCCCCACACTGACAGCATAAAGTACCTTTCGGAATCTAATAAACCATTAAGGAATGACATAACCATGTACCGAAAGGTTAAACTAAACCATTCGCGGAACTATATTTTTAAGAAGCCCTATGTTAACATTGTAAGATTCTAATGAGCCATAAAGATACCATTACACCACGTACCTTTAAACCAATGTCGACTATCATTAATTTTACGTGATCTTCCGTCAAGACACATCATTTCATGTCGTTTGATATATTACATGCCATATTTCAGCATTGAAAGTTCCAATGAAATATAATGGTTACACTAAACCAGAATTGTTCCACTAAACCAGTTTCCTTGAAACCAATTTGGACTATCATTAATTTTACGTTATACTAGCTGAAAACCCTGCGTCGCTCGGGACTAAGCCTCTTGTTGGATTGATCTGCCTCAGATTAAAATATCCATTTCACCACCGGGAAATATCACTGGATACTTTAGATCTCATCTTTCCTTCGAAGTTTCCCTTTCCCCGGACATAGAAGTTCTTATACCCTCCTACTCTAGACGAAGCTCCCGTTGTTCAGATATTCCCGATGCCCGTTTGTCTTTTAGCTGCAGAGTTTCCTGAACAATACTCGTTCTTTCTCTTTCTCTTTCCTTTCCAAACACTCAAACAAATACAAACTTTTGTCAGTCGTCTGGACATTTGTTAGAGGGCTCAAGGGAGACACGTGTTTCTCCTTTGCCTCCTCGGTAGGCAATTCCCTATCCTTATCGTCTGCTATCCTCATTTTATGTTCAATAGCATAAGACGAATGTTTTGTCATTGCATCATAATTTTATGCTCATTCTATCCTGCTAACCTATGCTCGAGTTTTTGAAAATAAAGTTCGAAAGTTCGTAGATCTGCTCACGAAATGTCAAATATTGGCAAGACTCAGCGGCTGTTACGTATATCTTTTACTGTGGCTAAAAGAAAAATTGCCTCCCAACCAAATTGATGATATTATTACTGCAGATATTCCTGATGTCAACAGCAACAAAAAACTACACGACACAGTTGTCAAAAACATGATATACGAGCCATTCGGACACACAACAAACACAATCATCCCCGTGCATGAAAGAAAGAAAGTGAACTAGGAAGTGCCCTCGGGCGCTTCTAATGCTATTTTTCTTCAATCCTGCAAAATTTGAATAAAACCAAACGTCAGTACCTATTCAAAAAGTAAAAAATAAAATCCGAATTGCAAAGCAAATCGAAGTCCGTGAGAATAGCCAAAACGTATTAATACCAATACGAAACCAAACAACAATAGCATCGCGAATTAAACAAATCTAAACCCGTAAAACACAGAAGATAAACATCAATAATTATACGACAGGCAACCCCTTAGGGCCTAGATCAGACGTGTCTGGCCCGTCAAACAATAACGATAAGATGAAGTTCGGCAGAACGACCTAAAGCGCATTTTAAAAACAGTTGTTTTCTTATATTGTGGTTTTAAAGTTAAGGCAGTACCATCTATTAACAAAGTTCAGAACTTAAGTGTTATTATGGTAACATTAAAGTTATTATGTTTGGTCACTTCACAAAATATTGGGCTAATCTATCCAAAAAGGGGTAAAAAGTACGGTATTT
Organism: Rhysida immarginata; assembly: GCA_023313115.1. Taxonomy (NCBI): domain Eukaryota; kingdom Metazoa; phylum Arthropoda; class Chilopoda; order Scolopendromorpha; family Scolopendridae; genus Rhysida; species Rhysida immarginata. The sequence goes on from JAHWFO010010653.1 coordinate 1,454,176, forward strand.
ATCTCTAATTTATCTAATCGCTATTTGCCTTTATTCATTAAGCAAACTGTGTTGAATAATAAAAATTCTAAGTAATGGTTTAAGATAATTAGGTTGCAATACCTGAGTGAAAATACTTTTTCAAAATTTGAAAATTGATATTTCAAAAATCAGAGAAATCATCATATTTAATTAAAATTTTGAATTCAGATACATTATTTTACTTTTCAGATGTTAAAAACCATGTTTTCAACGAAAAGATATTACATTTTAAAGAAAAAAAAATCTCTTTGCTATCCAAAGTTTATTATACAAATAAAGATATTGCAACATTCAAAATTCTTCTGCTCATCTTGAGTTTAACAATAATACTGTCGTAACAATCAAAACAATTCCTTTTCGATTGGCCAATACGATCGCCTGAAGCTACACAGACACAAACATACAGACTTTTGGTTTTATATATAGAGATTCATTCATGGCACGTCATTTTAAGTCGTTTGATTCGTTACATGCCATATTTTAGCATTGAAAGTTCCAATGAACCATCATGGTTCAACTTAACCAGGTTCCTTGAAACCAATTTGTACTATCTTTAATTTTACGTTATATTCATTCATGACACATCATTCTAAGTCGTTTGATATATTACATGCCATATTATAGCATTGAAAGTTCCAATGAACCATCATGGTTCCACTAAACCAGGTTCCTTAAAACCAATTTCGACTATCATTAATTTTAAGTTATATTATTCATGACACATCATTCCAGGACACATCATGTGATATATCACATGCCATATTTTAGCACTGAAAATTTTTGAGGGTGTCATAAGGTACTATTAGAGCACGTGTCATTGTTTCGATTTCAACCATTTTCAAAATGGTTCATTTCCGGAACCATATTTATTAACTGGTGAAAATAGTAATTTATATCCGCTTCAAACTCATTACGATTTGTTTGTTATATTATTTAATATATCTCTCCATTGAAAATTGCTTGGTGGGGTCGTGATGGTACCATTTGTGCACGTGCTATTAAACGGATTTAGATAATTTTTTTGATTTGTTTGCGCCATGTACCATATTTATCGATTGACGAAAATAGTAACGAATAACCTTTTCTATTTCGTTATTACGATTTGTTTGATATATTACTAAATATTCTTCCCATTGAAAATTGCTTGACGGGAAAATAGAAGTACCACATTTGTGCATGTGCCAATGAACCGATTTAGATAATATTTAACTGGTTCGAGGCAAGAACCATATTCATCGACTGATGAAAACAGATTTTAGAAATCGTTCATAGCCTGGGAGGAGTTAGTTACAGACCGACAGACAGACGGACAGACAGACAGACAGACAGACGGACAGACAGACAGACGGACGGACAGACAGACAGACAGACGGACGGACGGACGGACGGCATAAAGCACCTTTCGGTACTTAATAAACCATTAAGGGATGATATAACCAAGTACCGAAAGGTTAAACTAAACCATTCGCGGAACCATATTTTAAACCGCCCTATGTTAAAAGTGGAAGTTTCTAATGGACCATAATGATACCATTAAACCACGCACCTTAGATCCAATGTCGACTATCATTAATTTTACGTTATATTCATTCATGACACATCATTCCAAGTCGCTTGATATATTACATGCCAAATTTTAGCATTAGAATACCGATTAACCATAATGGTTCCACTAAACCAGGTTCCTTGAAACAAATTTCGACTACCATTAAATTTACGTTATGTTCATTCATGACATATCATTCCAAGTCGTTCGATATATTACATGCCATATGTTAACATTAAAAGCTCCAATGAAACCATATAGTACCATTAGTGCACGTGCTACGTAACCGTTTTCCATTCATTATTTAGTCGTTATATTCACCCATGGCACGTTGTTACGAGTTGTTTGATATATTACATGCCATATGTTAACATTGAAAGTTCCAATGGTACCATATTGTATCATATAGACCATTAGGGCACGTGCTATTTAACCATTTTCCACAATCATTATTTGTTTGTTACATTCACTCATGACACGTTGTTACGAGTTGTTTGATATATTACACACCATTATTAGTATAATCTTAGCATTTAGTATTATTAGGCACATGCTAGTAAACCAATTACCTCTATGGTGTTTTACGCGTTATATTCATTAATGATACATGGTTACACGTACACGTGCTATTACACCAATTTGTGCTATCACTAGTTACTCTCATATATTCGTTCATGAGACGTCGTGGCGATTTATTTTATATATTACATGCCATATCTGGTTAGAAGAAATGTTTTTTAGGGGTATCGTAATGTTACCATTAGAGCACGTGTTATTAGAGCACACACCTATTCCGGCTATCTCAGGTT
>JAHWFO010010663.1:0-20345 GCA_023313115.1 Rhysida immarginata
ACAATTCCCGTACTTCCCGGTTTTCCCGGATCGCTGGACACCCTGATCATCATCCCCAGTTTTACTGCAGGGCATTAATGAGCACCTGAGTTCAAGCTCGACCTCATCTCTCTCTTCTCAGATTGCATCTTCATCATCCCCCTCGAAAGACATTATCCGCGACAATGAGCCATCAACCTCGAGACAAGTTTTCCAAAGCACATCAAGTGCCCCTCCTCTCCTCTCCCCTCTGAAGGTGCAACATCAACCGGTTTGACAGATAATAGCGCTCCTTCTTTCCAACAATATGTGACAGCTCATAGGAATGGTTTTCAACGTGATTCTTATACGTTTAAGCACGAAACGACTGATATTTTCACGTACTTTCAAGAAATAACACAAAGTTTAGAAAACATTTTTGAAACTGTGATGATGCATCTCGAACGAGTTAAGTTTTTGATTTGTTTAGCGGTAACAGAGAAAAAACAATTTGATGAAACATTTGAATCAATGCAGTTATACTTGGGTTCGGGTACAAGATTGGTTTTATTACGATCAGATTTCGTCGACTATTAACGATGAGATAGAAAATTTGGTGCACAGATTTGAAACGTATCAAATAAAAGGGATCTGGATGGACTATCTCGTCCACTGATAAATGCGATGTGCATTTTGGTAAATATGACCCGTTGTCTGGTGGCTGATGAAACGATAGGGATCGTGCGATCATGGAATTCATTGAGTTAAAGGCAAAAATGTATTGTTCTCATTACGAAAAAACAAAAACATAAAAAAAAATAAAAAAAACGGGGAAAGGTGTCAAAAGAAACACGCTTAAGAAGGATGTGCATTACAACCATTATTTGTGCTGTTTAAGAGAAAAAGTATCTTATTTTTCTTCAACAGTTATTCACAGTTTTAAGCTCCTACTATATACATGTAAACAAAATAAGCTTTGCTTGTCATCATATGATGATAAAAAATACATTTTAAATGATGCAATTCATTCTCTACCATATGGTCATTATTTGTTAAGAAACAATTACTGATGCATTGACTGATCATTAACTTAAAAACTTTAGTAATTAAATGAATATTTTTTAATTTTTTTATTTTTTAAAAATACTCTAAGAAATAAAAATGGAAATTTTATAAAATTAAATTTTTTTTAAAAAATTAATGCTTATTAAATTGTAAGAAATTTTGACTGTAAAATAAACAGGTGAATTAAAAAAAATTTAAAAAGCATCTGTCTGTATTTATTGCGGTTAATTAAATAAACTTTCTGCTTTCTAAAAATTAATTAAAGCAGGATCATCAATAAAATTATTCATATGCTAATAAAAAACATTTATATAAAAAAAAAATAATAATAATACTGTAAATTGTATTTATTTAAATCACGAAAAATTCACTTGGAAAAAATAAATGATGGAGCGCCATCCACTGACAGAAAACGTAACTAAAAAAGGGCATTTAATTGTTGCTACATAACAAAATAAGAGTTGCTAAATAAATATTCATGCCTAATTACAAGTAATTAAATATTCAAGCCTAATTACAAGAAATTAATACGATCACCATTAAATGACCTCATTAAACCTGTAATTGTATCGATTCATTGATAATTTATCAATATCTCACTGTTAATCTCAATATTGATCGATATCTCGACAAATGTTCACGATATCTCATCATCGATAATATTTCATATATTGGTTGATAATATTCATCGATAAATCATATTTTTTCATTAATAATTATCAATAGCTCAATGATAATCACGATAATGATCGATATCTCGATAAATATACATATCTCATTAATAATCATGATACCTCTTTAATATTCTTGGTTATTGATTTTATTGATTATTGACAGCTGAAGGTACTGACAGGTCATCAATTTTGTAGTTGTAGGGCCTTGTCCGGCCTAACATTAACTACTCATACGCCATCTCCATCTCTGAGGCATCGCAAAACCCATGAAGTTCATATGTGGTTTGCGGGGATGTCTGAAGATACCGTTTGAGTTTGATGTTTCTTGATGCAGGTATTGACGCAATAAATTGCCACCAAGATTCCTCCATGTCACAAAACAGCTTATCAACCCCAATTAACTCCAGAAATCCACAATCTTTGCATGAGTATGAGCCATCCCAAAGAATCAAACAACTGAGCATTTGCTGACAGAAGGCTTTTTTTCATCAATGTTGAACATGCAGGATTTGACAATAAAAATGAAGTTGTCAGCCACTAGGCACCAATGCAGTCCTAGTGTTTTAACATAAGCTCAAGAATCCAATGGAATGGATTTCTGAAGAATTATGTCTTCTTTGGAAATATGCACAAGCAACTCAGAACAGTTTGATATCCATTTGTGAAGCTGAAATCTCCCTGATTGAAGCAGTGCTTGAAGTTGTTGTACGAATAGCTCCAATGAGATAATCATCCACATAACTGGGATGTTGTCCTGGATAGAGCTGAACGAGACCACCAACTTGTCGAGTCTTTGAATTTGAAGAGATATCTCCTCTTGCAGATATCTCATCCTCCTCTGCCATGGTGGCTTCCACAAAGGTTTCGATTTTCTCATCAATGCTTTCTTGATGAATGAACGTCTCCATAGTGATTCCACAAACGGGATTTATGGACTCTGGCTGTGCCTACAATCCAGCTCGAAGGACCAAAAATAATGGTGAATGAAGATTCGAAATGACAAGAGTTGCATGACATGTACGACATAATTTTATTTGCTCAAACAAGGCTGATGATACAAGAAAAGGAACAAAATCATGGTAACTGAACAATGATACAAAGGCAAAGAGCCATAACAAAGAGATCCATGCTGATTAAACAATAAATAAAATATAACATCGGAAATATGAAAGCTCATTGTTGCCACAAGCACTCCTGAATTTCGCGATCGTATGAACAGAGTCAAATTTCTGTGGGCTCGTAGTTTTCAGAAATTTGACAAAACAAAATAACAGGAAGTGTATAAGAGAAAGTAATATTTGTCACTCCATTTAATAATAAAGACACAAGATCTCTCGTCCACAAAGAGTTATTATGCAAATATCTATTTCGATGTCTTTGAGACCATTAATCAATGCAGATTAAAACGAATGAGCTATCAACATGTTATTCATAAGATATACAACCCTGGCAAAAAGAATGAACTCACTATGTGACTTATTGACAAGGGAAAGGAAAGTTACAGAAAACCTATATTTAAATTGAAAATGCAAAAACAAAAATGTTTTAATGACTCCCTGAGTCTAATCTATAATGTATAGTAATTTAATGTCAATATATTTAATTGGATACAAAATAAAAAATGAAACGTAATCCACCACCTTGGAAAAAAGTATCAACTCAGTGGTTTCCTGAGAAAAAAACTATGAACTCAAACAACTTTTCTGTAGAAAAGAAACATTTTAATACATTAGTATTTTGTAATTCCTCCCTTGGCTTCAATTACAGCCTTAATTCTTGCAGCCATCGAAGTAAAAAGGTTATCACAGTTCTGCACGGTAAGTTTATGCCACCCTTCAGTAATGGCTCTTTTGAGTTCATCTCTGTTGGACGGATGAGCTTCTCTTATCAACTCTTTCAGTTCACGCCACAAGTTCTCAATTGGGCTGAGGTCGAGCTGTTAGCAAGTCATCTAAGATGCTTCAGGCTATTGTTTATAACCACTGTTGCACTATTCCTGTAATCTGATGGTTTCATCGTCTCCAAATTGTCTTCAAGTGTTGGAATTAAGAAGACTCCAGTACTTCCAAATATGCTTCTGAATTCATGGTACCTTCATTATACGCATTCTGCATGGACTGCTGGCCATCACACAATCTAAGGTGATGAGAGATTGCGTAAACTTTACAGAGAAATTTAGGCAATCCTCTTGAAATTTTTCATCAACACGGCTCCAAACAAATGTTCCATCACTATCTCCTGCACCAAGGGCAATTCTCGACTCATCGCTAAAAATTACCTTGTTCCAGTTGTCTACAGTCATATCTATGTGTTGTTAGGCTCACTGAAGATGAGCCTGTTTGTGCTTCTTTGTAAGCAGAGGTTTGGTCTTGGCTTTTCGGAACTAAAAACCCATCTCGTTAAGGCGATTTCGTATTGTTCTGTTGCATACAAGGATTTGGTATTTTCTCACCTCGTTGTTCAGTTGTTCCGACGTTAAACTTCGATGTTGAATGCAAAACTTTCGAAGAATTTGATCTTGCTGCTTCGTAGTTTTACGGGGTCTCCCACTTCTTCTCTTGTTTTCTACTGTTCCCTGGTACTAGTATTTTCTGTATATTTGTGATACGGCAGTCTGAGAACATAGCAGCTCTTCTGCGACTATTCTTGTGCTTTTTCCAGACTCACAAATTTTACAATTTCTTCTTTGAACTGTTGTGAAAACTCTTTTGAAGGTGCCACTGGGTCACGAAAACACAAACACTACGACAGGAAAACTACTTAGTTTTATGTTTAGATAATCGAATTCCACAAAAAACCTGACTTCCCTTTATTTCGATTGTGTTATTTAGCGTTTTTAGGGGTGTTGCATTAGGTGAGTTCAAAGTTTTTTCTCAGGAAACCACTGAGTTGATACTTTTTTCCACGGTGGTGGATTATGTTTCATTTTTTATTATGTTCCCAACTAAATGTATTGACATTAAATTAATGTACAATATAGATTAGACTCAGGGAGTCATTAAACCATTTTTGTTTTTGCATTTTCAATTCAAATATAGGTTTTCTGTGACTTTACTTTCCCTTGTCAATAATAAGTCACACAGTGAGTTCATTCTTTTTGACAGGGGTTTTATGTTCCCTTTAGACAGCCAATGAAGAACCGAAACCACAGCCAATCAGCATCTTAAAATGAACATATTTACAAATTTATATGACAGACTTACAAATTTAAGATAAACTAAATGATAAGATATGCGTTCCCTTAGACGACCAATCAGCACGTAAGAACACGGCCAATCAGTATCATAAGACATTTTACAATAACATAAAAGAAAAGGAAAAATCAAACAATATTTTTGAAAATTACACATCGCAAAGTTTTAACAAAACTGAATCACCAAGGGGGGGGCCAGAATCATTGTTTAATAATTGTTTCAGATTCTTCTTGCCTATTTCCAAGGTCTCGTGTGCGTCTAGAAGATTTCTATTCTTTACTGGCCTAGACGACGACAATCCTGTTTCAATATATCATGGCCCGTTTCTAGCATGCATTTAGCAAATGTTCTTTCACTACCCTTTACAGGGTTCGACAACTGCGAACAATATAAATTTCTTTGGCGTACCGCTTCGTTCAGATGCACTTTCACTTCTTCATTGTTTCAGTTTTACAACTACATCACTTACAATTGATTTCATCACCTGTAGCAAGGCAGTTATTTCACAAACCGATTTTCCACTACTATGGCATCCAATGATCATGTCACGTTCAAAGTTACTGAGCTCTCCCAACTTAGTCATTGTCTATCATGACTTGCATGAAAGCTCCATGATTGGCTTCTGTAAAATGCCATTAAGTCAAGACTGTTCACCATGGGAGTTAGATTCTGACAAGGGTGCATACTTCCTTCCCTCTTGTTCATTATCTTTATGGACTGGAAAAATAGGGGTAGATGAGGCAATGAGCATGTTAGTATGAATGATTGCTTCATAGAGAAGTTGCTCTTTGCTAACCATCTTTCCTCTTTCGCTCTTCATGCACTGATGTTCAAAATGTAGTATACCGTAAATACTGTATTAAGTGCCCGGGCGCTTATTTGCAAAAATTCAGCGGACCCCCAGGCGCTTAATGCAGGCAGGCCGGTATTACAGGTCCGGCGCTTATAAAATTCTGCACAACTGTGATGGATACTATTATGCAAAATTCTCACCCTTCTCCATCTTTTCTAAAGTATCCTGCTGTGTTTTCCATTCCCGTTAGGATCAATGCTAAATTGTTTGGCTGTAGCCTCTGTAGAATGGTTTTCAGCCTACTTTACTGTTGTGAGATTAAAATTGATGCTATAACTGTGAAGTTTTCATTTTTCATCAGCTATGTTGCTTGACTGAATCCAAAATTAAAAGCAAGAAATTAGAAGACAATCATGCTGGTATCTAATTTCCGGTTTAGCAGTGTCATTTGGGAGAGCAAACATTCCCGTGAGAAAGCAGCAAGAGAAAAAAAATCCACGAAATGAACTAAAATAAGCGCCCAGGCGGTTATTGAAGGTCCGGCACTTAATTGCAAAAATTCAGCAGACCCCCAGGCGCTTAATGCAGGCAGGTCAGTATTTCAGGTCTGGCGCTAAATACAGTATTTACGATATCTGCTTGCAGACAACTGTGAATAAACTAGGATGAAAATTTGTGTGGCTAAGCCCACAGGTATGGCTCTTTTAAGATTGCGCACCATGTAAACCATATTGGGTGAGCCCCAATGAGACAGGTTCATATTTATCGATACTGCATTTACGAGTGATGGGCGGCAAGGCAGAGAATTGGATACTGAAGCCAGTACAGCAAGCTGTATCATAAATGAACAGGGCAATCCATGGTATCAGATATGAGGTAGGAAAAGAAGCTAAGCTCAGTTTCAAATCTCACCATTCTCACCTATGGTTGTAAGTCATGGATAATGACTGAAAGAATGCAGTTATGGGTGCAAATGGCTAAAACGAGAGTTCTGAAATGTTTGGCATGTGTTACCCTAATAATATTAATGGAGGTCTTACAGTACAACATTAGAGAAACCAGTGTGTCATCGACTAGTTTTGGCTTTTATTCCAGCCTTCATTAGGATACAAAGAAAGCGGGGAAACTAGTCGATGCCACAATGGCTTCTCTAATGTTGTACCGTAAGACCTCCATTAATATCATTAAGAAATGCAGTACAATGACCAACAACTTAGAAGACTGTGAACTTAATAGGCAGAGTGCACAACAGCACAACAATATGGCTGCTGCCCCCATGATTCTAAGATAAGCAAACTTGAAAAGTATGTCTATAGGTAAAATTATATTTAAATATCAAAAATTATACATTCTCGTTTCTATTACATATGTGAGATTCTCATTTTCTTATCAGCATCGAGATTCTAATTTCACAGTCATAAAATGGAAGTTAATGATTTACATGGGATTCAAAACTTTAAAAAATTTTTCAGGTAACATTAAAAATTGGTTACAGTGTCATTTTAGAACAAAAGACAAGTTTTTTGTTAAACAGCCATTTGATTAGTTGTGACTTCCTTTTATTATTGTGCCAGACATAAAACCTGAAATCACTTTCATTCAAACTCACTAAAATATAAATTCAATTTCTCGGCTCAGCAAGATCAGCAGGCAAAAAGTTAACAAACACTCAATATCTAGTGAACCTCAAAATAAAAACTGATAGGGATCGACTTAAGGGACAACCTCTAACCACTGGGGCTCCGAGCGGCGTGAGTGGCGAGCCTGTAGGCTGGTAGCCCATGGGGTGGTCTCCGACAGCTGGGCTGTTCAGGAGGAGCACGTGCGGATTTCTGCGTGCGAGAGTTGGCGTCTCACTTACCGTGGGCGACATTAAAATTAGGGTCTATGTTAAATCAAAGTTTTAAAAGTGCAGCAATTCACCGGCGCTTAGGCCTATCGGAATGTATACATTGTCGGCGGTTGTGAGTCTACTCCGAAAACACACTAAATCATCAAAAATACTCAAAACCTTAAAGGAAAAAATTCTGCATTGTGAATAAATTTATTAACGAATTTTAATTAATATTTATATTAGTCTTAACCTTAGGTTGCTAAATCTGTCTCGTTGCCATAGATACAACAAAAGGGGGGGGGGGGGGGATTTTTACAAGTTGAGCTGGAGTGAATAAAACTTAGCAATATAAAGTATTTTGACTAAACGAAACCAAGCACTATACGATCACAATAAAGGCCAATTCTTAACTGAAGTTTAGAGGGGTAGGACTACTTAAGAGGGACAACTTGGGTATTGAATTAAAGGTGGGCTGGTGCTTACATTAATGAAGGGAGCATTGCTCGACCCCTTAGCAGATAAGTAGGTAATTAGGGTTAAACAATTAGCATGGTGGGGAAATAAATTTAGTGATTCTTGTGGCAGCAAAAGAAAAGAATATCACACCCCATGAGTAAGTGCTGCAATGTAAATAAACTAGTTTCCACACTGCATTTAGTTTGTTTGTTTTGATTTTTCAGTGATGTAATTAGCATTATCGATTATGATGTCATGGCTTGAATTTTAAGGGGAAAAAAATGTGTACCAAAATTTACCTTAAATTGGGGGGGGGGGGGGGGGCGACATATTCGCACGCGACTTATAATTGGGCATTTACGGTGATTGTTGTGTTGATGATGTTCATTTGAAAGCATCAGAAAACCATATAACAAATACTGATTTCAACGAACTGATTTCATAACCTGAAGGTCCCCAAGTATAATATAGTACCTTTAATGTACCTATAGAAACAACTGGTTAAAAATTGTTATTTAATTGTTATTCAAAATATTTTTATAATTAGCAGGTAAGCATTTTATGTATTTTTCGGCGTTTTCTAAGCTATTTTAAGGTTTTTTCATACTCTTTGAAAGTAATATTTTTAGTTAAAAATAAAATAAAAACCAATTTTGAAGTTATTAATTTTTATTTATTTTTTAAAAATTTTGTTAACATTCTTTCATTCTTTAGTAACAAAAAAGTTATCGATTTTTGGTCTGAAACAAGACCGTAATTTTCCACAGTGGGATGGGGGGGAGAGACGCAGAGATAGGGAGGGAGAATTTAGATTAAATACAAATATTATATTTAGATAATAATTCGATAAATATATTAAAAGATACCTTTAGATTGCTTTAAATATTATTCTGAGAAATTTTCAAAGTTATCATTACGGTGAAATGAATGGGGAGTGTCAGAAATGTCATGCAAAGCATTTGGATATTTATTGTGTTATCTATTTTTCAAAGTTTATTAATACGCGAGATTGGGGCTGGAACAATTACACATATTTTTTTTTTTCCTCAGAAATGTGATCGAATTTCAATCACTGGGGGATCCTAGTTATTATAAATTTCTATTTGCTTTTAAAGTTATAAAGCTCTTTTTGAATCACCATGTATTTTTCATGCTTTTTTGATTATAAAGAATACAACAATAAGTTAAATAAACTAATAAAAAAAGAAATTATATAAAGGGTACACTGCAATATTCAAAGTCATAAAAAATATATGAAAATAAGAAAAATCAATAATCTAGATTTTCTTTTAATCAGAGCGGTATCAGGGATCTATGGTAACAATCAGCATATTTAAAAGTGGCACACGCGTTCATTTCATATGAGCTATCACGTGGAGTATTGTTAGGGCAGATATTAAGATACACCACTTTGCAATGAAATTGCCCCACCAACAAGGAGTTATCCGACCTTATCCATATTTAGTGAGGGGGGGGGGGGGGTTCGTCTACCTCAGACTAGTAAACGATTAGATGCGTGCTTACGGGATATGACCATTTGGGTTGATATAGGGTTTCCGGGTGCCTGTAGAGGCTCATTAGTGGACACCTGTGCGAGACTTCCATGCAGTAGGGTGTGACATATAAATATGTCCCCACGGATATTAAATGGAATTTAACATCCGTGTTTTTTTAATACCCTAAATATGTTAATTTTATTTACTATTTTGTTATTTCTATTGATCAACCTTATGGCTTTTACATTATTCAACTAATTAAAAATGGGTTTCTCTTATAAACATATTCCTAATTATCAGTAGATCAAACTTTCTGTTTTATATTTAAATTTTGAAGCGGTCACTCTCATTTTTCTCCTGTTTGCTCCGTCTGTTAAACAGAGGGGAGGGTGCATGTATCTTGGATTGGCGGGGGACGATTTCTTGATTCTGAATTTTAACGCATGAGGGAGCTGATGCATGTTTTCGTTTCCTTTAACCCCACAACTTCGACCAATGATATTTTACGATTTAATGCAAACAGGAGGGAACTGTTAAAACTTTATTAGGAGGTATAAAATTGTAGAAAAATCAGAAAGATACACACAACTCGGAACTCACAATTCGGAAAACACAACCCAAAAACCTCGTCAGACTCTTGACACTCTCTCTCAAAGGAGGAAAAATGGGGACTCCATCATAAGCATACAGAGAACATGACTGTTAATGCTCCTGCAGGGATTCCAAAACTCCCTCTAAAGAGAAATCTGTCAGGTACCGTCAATCATGAGAGTTCTCAGCAATGTTGATCACCACGCTGTAAGAGACCGATGCAGAAATTGATTCGCGTCAACATCAAAGGTCAATGCGGCGGAGACTAACAGCAACGACGGTACATCACGAGTAGCGATTTACAGTGGGCGGGAAAACGGGTCAGTCTGATTTTCACGGGAGCACAGTGGAACAGACGGGCGGCCCGTAACCCACTGCGATCAACGGCGGGAATCATAAGTCACTACGGGAATGAGATCTCAACGTCGGACCTAGCAAAGTTTCGACGGGACGATTCAGCATTGTGTGTTTTGCTCTTCGAGTCTAAAATAAAGCGCAAGTTTCAAAAGATAAGTGCAAATTTTAAATAATGGGCCCATCGCGTCTGTTAGTCATAAGGATGATATTTGAAGTATAGAATTTTAACGCATAATTTTAATCTAATGTCGAGAGTGTCTGCTTCATTTCTTTTTCTTGAAAATTTATTATAATCATAAGATTTCCTAGTCAAATGAAAATTATTCTGATTAATAAAGAAAGGTTGAACCGTATTACTGCTCATTGATCCTTTTTGTATAATTGTATCATAAAAGGGGAGTAACGCTTTATTTGAATAGAAGGGAGGGTTAGAACATTTACTAGTTCGTAATGCATGCTTAAATTTATCTAGGATTTTCCTGTTCCTTACCTTGGCAGGTCAACCAGGTTAATAGGCCTATATAGAAATTAGGGGCTGGTTAATAGAAAGCTATTTTGAGCTCTCATTTTGTTTTCTTGAGTTCATTCAACTCAATTCTGGATATCTCTTAACAGCTAGAGAAGCATCCAAAATCGTGCTTATGTACTGGCGTCCACGACAACCTTTTCATTTTTGATTCAAGTAAACACAGTGAGTTTTATCTTCTTCCATATTTCACGCAATTAACGGACTTTGAACGAGGTTGGATTATTGGCCTCTCCGAGGCTGAATGGTCAACCAGATAAATTGCTGTCCATGTGCTGCAGCCCCCCCCCCCCTCCCCCGTGAAATTGACTATCCTGCCAACTAATTCTGTTGCTTCGGGGACTCCCCAGCTAGAACAATAGGGCCACCCCCTCCCCGAAATAAATTTCTGGGTACGGCCCTGAATAGGTCCATATGTCCGGGAGCATGGCCAATATGACAGCTGAAGTTAATTATTTTGGCCGGCTTGAAATGCCAAAATGTTTAACTTGAACCACTATTTTAGCCATTTTCCCGAATGGATAGGACATGTGTGCCCATTATAAATTTACTCACTTTTTGATGCTCTGTCAGAATTTGTAGTCAAAGTAAAACAAATTTCGAAAAAAATTGGTACCATCGACTTCACATAATCAGTAAAGATGTTAAACACATTTATCACGAGTTTGGAACCAGAAACAAAATGCACCAGTATGGAATGGAAAAACCCCTCATCGCCCAAAACGAAGAAGTTTAAGGTCACCTAGTCGGCACGGAAGGTGATGGTCACCATGTTTTGGGACAGTAAAGGCATCCTACTCGTGGAATTTCTGCTCCTGCTTCACAGTCAGTCATTCGTAGGAAATGTCCAGATGCTTTGCGAGATGGAGTTCTTTTGTTGGATAACAGTGCTCGTCCACACTGTATCAATATCACAGTGGCTCACATATGGTCCCTAGGTTGGGAACGACTGAAACATCCGCCCTACAGTTGGGATTTGGCACCATTCGACTTTCACTTCTTCGGCCCACTGAAATATCACCTGGTCACAGATTCCAGGATATGGAGAAGGTCTGTTTGAAGGTTTCCAGCTAGCTATGACACTAATCAAAAACCTTCTTCGCTGCTGGGTTTAAGAGACACATGAAACGCTGGGAGAAATGCCTAAGTGTTCATGGAGATTACGTTAAAAAATAAACCAAATTTCATCAGGTAACTTTTTCAACTTTCATTTCTATAACAAATAATGAATGAGAACTGGAGCTAATTCTCCAAATATGTGTTGCAGAAGTTTTCCTTCCATTTTTTTTTTTTTTCTGGCCGAGAGGGCTAGGGCGTAGGCTTTCTAGTTCTCGAGTCCGCCTGGCCGTGGGTTCGAATCCCGCCATGGGCATGGATGTTTGTGTTTGTCCTGGACTGCATACAGATATAACTTGTGTAAAAGGCACAAAATTACCTTAGTAGTCTACGCCTAAATTTCTAGAAACACACCCCTTCCAATTTTTTCCAATAATTTCATTTCTATGCTAATTTGCAACTTATATATTGACTTGCCCTCGTAGTTCGGAATGTTACTGTTACACAATGTTTAATAAAATGGGGGAAACTTCTTTAGAGCAAGCCATTTTAAACGATCTAAATGCAGAATTACATTTATATTTAAATTCAGAACTACGAGGCATGTTTTTTAAGTAAGTACCGTTTTGCGATTCCGCCGCCGCAGCGCTACGGTCAGCGTTCCGCGCATGCGCGCTGGTTAACTACATCTCTTGTCTACGCACTGACGCCATTACAGTCTGATTCTTCATTGTATACGTTGTTTACTGAGTGTTTAAGATGCCTCCGACAATCGTGAGTCCCGCCGATTGTGAAGTACGGGCTGTTATACGATTTCTTAGTGCTAAAGGCGTAAAACCGATCGATATTCATCGTGAGATCTGTGAAGTGTACGGACAAAACATTATGAGTGATGGAATGGTAAGGAAATGGGTGAGAGCATTTAAAGATGGCCGCACAAATGTGCATGATGAAGAACGGAAGATTTGGTGCAGAAAGTGGACGAAAAGGTGAGAGAAAACAGACGCTTTACAATTTCATCATTGTGCGACTGCTTTCCTCAATATTCTCGTAGTGTTTTGTATTGCATTGTGACCGAGAACTTGAATTACCGGAAATTGTGTTCACGTTGGGTTCCAAAAATGTTGACGGATTTGCACAAAACCCAACGTTTAGGCAGTGCATTGACTTTCCTTGAGCGGTACCACAATGAAGGTGAAGATTTTTTAGACCAAATTGTTACTGGTGACGAAACATGGGTGGCCTACGTCACACCATAATCGAAACAACAATCCATGGAATGGCGACATTCATCATCACCCAAAAAAGTGAAGTTTAAGCAAACAATTTCTGCCCGGAAAATCATGTGCACAGTTTTTTGGGACAGAAAAGGAGTATTGCTAGTGGAGTTTCTGCCTCGTAATGAGACAATCAATGCAGCGTCTTATTGTGAGACATTGAACAAACTGCGTCGTGCAATCCAGAACAAAAGACGTGGCAAGTTGAGTAAGGGTATCATTTTGCTGCATGACAATGCCCGTCCACATGTGGCTAATCAGACCAAAGATCTCATCAAATCTTTTAAATGGGAAACTCTAGATCATCCTCCATACAGCCCTGATCTGGCGCCCAGCGACTACCATTTGTTCCTGCACTTGAAGAAACACCTGGGTGGTCAGCGTCTTCAAGACGATAACGAAGTCAAAACATTTGTGATACAGTGGTTAACAAGTCAGGCGGCAGAATTTTATGAGGAGGGTATTCAAAAACTGGTGCCACGTTATGACAAGTGCCTCAATATTCACGGAAATTATGTAGAAAAGTAGATTAAGGTACAGGCTTTCATGTAAAAATAAAATTATTGCGATATCTTTGCACGTCTTTTTTTAATTCCAAAACGGTACCTACTTAAAAAACATGCCTCGTAGATTAAATTATCATGTATTTAATTTTGTTGATAATTCAAAAATGCTTGTTTCTTTTTTTTTTCAATATAAAATATTAAATGAATGACTATATTAATTATTTAATAATTATTTAAACTTATCTACAGAAATTTGGGAGATATGGGTGCCATTTAGACACACGTAAAATTTCCAACGGAAATGTAGATGGAATAATATTCGGATTGGTTAATCAAGTTTCAAACTTATGGCACTTCTGTACACAGATGACGTTTATTTACGTAATCCATGCTTCTGTTTGCAAAAGAATATATTTATGAAACTATGGAAATTATCAGGATTTTCAGCATTAAATATATAAATTCAGGGCGTTTAAGGACGGTAAAAAAAATTAAGGATTTTCAGGAATTTCAGGACAACTCCGACCCCTGCCTGTATTACTGCCCTTTCTGCACACCATATCTGGCACAGTCTTTCAGCAGGATAACGATGACCCCGCAATCTCCATGAAATGACACAACAATTCACCAGTCCTGGGCCGACGTACCCCAAGATGATATTCACCACCAGTATGATCACCAACACCTGCGGTTGGAACAATGCATCGCCGCTAGAGGTGGTGCCACAACCTACTAATGCCGCTTACCGTTGGGTGTACAAACGGAAAATACAAAATTGTACAAACGAGTGCACATCTTGGCTCCATAATGTAATAAAGGTATGTTCAGATGTATCTCTTGCAAGGAGTTATCCGAATGGGTGGGGCAATTTAATTGCAAAGCAGTGTAGTTAGTATTCGAAAGCAAGCTAAAAACATGGAGTTATGCCACTGAAAATTGATAGATATTCGAGGACGTCTACATAAGAGCCCTTCTCCGACGTCAAATTAGTTATTTCTAAATTACGAAAGCATGTAAGAAGCAAGGCTTCTTAGTTTCCAAGAAAGCGACTTCAAGTGTACTAAATAACATTGCAAATCCAGAAGCAGCACCATCCCTGAGGGTAAAATGCAGGTCCATCCGAGACCTTCCATCAGTGGTACTAATGACGTCGTGCAGAACGTTTGGACTCTCATAACCGGATGTAACCTACCAACACAATGGGTCACTGCACAAAAGGTAGAACATCTGTGTGCAAGGTAAACACAATTATCAACCATGATTTACAACTGGAGAAGCAATACAAGAACCATACTCATAAGTGATTTTCGCGTCATGTTCAACAGCGATGGACCAACCGCCGTAAACTGTATGAACGATACCTGGTAGATGAAAAATGGTAATACGTGATCACACTAGACGAAGCGTATGCTTATTTAAGTGACTGCAGCAAGAGCGAAGCCATTTTTTTTTTTACCACCCAAAGGGTTCTTAGAACTTAAGTAAATTGTACGGTAAATGCAAGGAAAACTTTTCAGAAGGTTTCCTAATCCTGGTAGGATACAGCTACAATGGCAAGTTAATTTTGTACAGCGTTGAGTCAAAGGCCAAAATCAATGCCATGTACAGTATTCAACAAGAAATAATCCACACTTGATTTTACTCTAAGTTTTACCGTTTCAATATTAATTTATTTTTAATAATTTAATATTACATTCAGAGTTAACATTATTAAGATTATTAAATTTAAATAATTATAATTAAAAAAGCTATTAAAACAACACATTAGCATGAAATGTAATATTATGTACGGGGTTGTGCATAACCTTTTGCTAGGGGGCTGCGACTTAAACCGCAGCGTTGTAGCACACTCTTATGACGCTTCGGCAGAGAGTAGTTCATTGTGCATCTGTTGGTATCAAACAAATATGGATAGAGTTCGTGCAAATGCATATCGAGAGGCAATGGAAGCAGGTGCGTCTTATTAATCGCAAATGGGTTGCGAACAAGTTAAACCGATCGGATAGATGGGTGACGGACAAATGGAAGAAAGGTTATGATAACTGCCATGCCGAATTTGCTGAGGGTAGGCCCGAGAAATTATCACAGGAAAGCAAAAACATCATTGCTAATAACAGTGGCAAAAGACGTCGCAGCTGTGTCAACGTTGCACAAGAAATTAAAGCCGAAACGGATGCGTGCTGTTCGAGAAGCAGGTGGTGGCCACACTAAATATTGATGTGATAAAAGCAGAAATAAACTTACTTTTTGATTATCAACCGCAGATCATTCCACTTAGTTTTGTTTATTTTCCAGACCCCTAGCAAAAGGTTATGCACAACCCTGTATTAAACTCGTGTGGATTATTTCCTGTTGTTGACTGTACAATCAGGCTAGTTCTAACCCTAATATTTATTCATGGCATTCCCTATTTGTATGGTACAGAGGTAAACAAGGTATGGCTGCACCAAGATAGGGTGTTGAGTCACACGGCCGTGTCAACTCACCTGTTCCTGGAATGCATGCTAGAAAATACTGGAATCTACTCTATTCCATTCAGCTACATACCCATGAAGTCGCCAGACACATCACCTCTGGATTTTTGTGGCTGTGGCCTACTGAAACTGGCCCTCGGGAAGAGACGACTACAAACAGTGGAGGGTCTATGGAAAGCGTGTCAACAGGAGTGGTTACGAATTGATCTTGCTGTTCTGTATTCCAGCCTCCTGTAGTGAAAACTGTTGAACATCTCGATAGTGGCAAAAAGGGCTTTACATGTTATCTGGCTCTCTGTAAATTGTTACCATAGATCCCTCACAATCCTCTGTATTTCATTTAAAATAATAAAAATCAAAAAAGAAAGATAAGTCTGAAGAGGAGTGAAATGAAGAGAGAGAGAAGGTAAATGATTATATGTTAATGCTACGACATATATTAAATTACCTGCAATATCTAATAATGAATGACGTATTTCTTTAACTATGTTGATAAATTCTGTATCACGTGATCCTAGGTCTCGTAACATTGCCTCCTTAACAGTTTTGCTGGTAGTAAGGGGACCAGGTGTAAATAATTTCTTATCATTTTGAACTAGGTTAAATAAAAATTAAAAATTAAATTACTTGTAAATGAAAACTACCTCAATTCAGAAATGATTGTCCGTTTTGATACTTTTGTTAAGCATAAGAAAATAAATTATTCACTTGTCCTTTTTTTGACTTTATTTTAATTATTATGATCATAGCAAGCTGTTCATTAATTTATATGTTCTTAAGTCACGTTTTCTTTGCATAATATGGTCGTAAAATTTTAAATTTTGAAAATCTTCAAATATTTATTCTTAGTGAGCTTGAGGTAACTGTGAAAAGATGGAATCATCTCAACGAAAGAGGAAAAACCTGACTGATGATCAGAGAAATGGTATCCTAAAACGGCAATAATTATAAATTACAGCACATTGGCAAAGATGCGATGAGAAACGGACGACTTCCTGTAATGTTAAACTGCAGCCCAGAGGCGATAAAAACTGCCCAAAATTGTTTAAATACAAATTAATTAACCTACCATTGTAAATATAATTAAATTAAAAGTATTCGCAAAATAATTTTTTGCTCAAATTCTTTATTTTCTCAAAAGAGACAATCATTTTTGAACAAAAATTTTGATCAAAACGGACAATCATTTCTGAACGGAGGGAGTATAAAATTAATATATGGGCAAAATAGTCATACAAAATAGGGAAGCCCATTAACAAAATAAGTAAATACACTTCATGCCAAATCTACATAATTAAGAAAGCATTTGAAATTGTAAAAGCTGATTAATATTAAAAAAATAAATAAATAAATAAAAAATAATAAAAATATATAAATTTAACCTACCTAATAGAAATACTATAAAAAAAATTTAAAAGGCAAAGCAGTGTAAATAATTAAGTGTTATATGTAAATATATATAAACACATAAGTGTAAACATTTAATAACTATATAAATAGACATTCCTAAAAGAAACAAATGACTGGAGTGTCCAATGAAATGAGACATCATCAGATTCAACTTCTTTACAAGAAAATCAAAATATGCAAGCATTTTTTCTTGAGTTAGCCTACTCGATTAACGAAAAGCTATATTTTTATTTAAAAAATAATGAAAGTTGACTTTTCTATTTCAGTTAAAGAAAAAGTAAATTATTCATTATACTTGGTTTTCGGTATAAAAGTTAAATTTCATTAAACTTTACCCAAAGCAGACATAATTTATGAATAGAAGCTTCTCGAACAGTATACGTGTCAAATCTCAGCTATAAATGAATTATCTTGTATAAAATAAAACGTCAAGGAGAAAAAAAATACGATTATCGCCAACTGGAAATGATTATCGAAGTATATATGACGTATTTTAATGTACAATATATGGAGAACACGCCTACCTCGATTGTGCAAACCATTCTTGTGATTGGTGGATCCCAGATTTGCTTTTAAAAAACGTTGAGGTACACGTGCTCGTTTGAATTTATGGCAGTAGCTTCTCATCACACAACAGCACATAGGACGAAGAAAGGAAAACATCCCACTGGATAGGAAAACACCTCACTAGATGGCTTTTTACAATTACGTATACAGAGCCACTCAAATTCATTAATAATTTTATGGCTTGCTGATATACTTCTGATAAAATCGTGTTGTTATTTCTCTCTCCTGTTAAAATAGAATTACCGTATTTAGATTACAGAATATCATGAATATTTATTGCGAAAATTCCTATGACAAATGAATCGCTAGTTTAACCACGGTTAGATTGAAAGCAAGACGTATATTAAAGATAGACTCCGAATCCTATTGTTAACAGCGGCAAAAAGTGAAGCAAATCGTGGCCTTCGAGATATTAGCATAGTCTAATAAGAATGAGAAGTCTGTTCACTCTAAGGCGGCTCCTTTGATGCAGCTGTTGCCAGTAAAACTTCATTAGAACCATAGCGCACCATGCGGCAGGTGATCTCAACTAGGTGTGAATTGTAGAATTCAAGCATTAAACATACACTAAAGTTAGGTTTTTTTTTTGTTTTTTTTTTAATTTTGAAGTGAATATTTTTTAACTTCAGAAATTTATAAAAATTTCTCATAAATTCCTATTATTTTTTCTTTATTGGTTACATTTAAAAATTTTTTAGAAAAAATAAAATAAACAAAACAAATCAAAGCCTAATAAGCACCCACCATCCCAACATAAAAATAAAGTTATCACGGAAATAAAAAGTAGCAAAGATAATTAATATTTTTATTTTTATTATTTATAATTATTTCCACAAAATATTTACAGAAAATAAATAAAAAAGAAGCATTTTCACATATGTATAATTTTTAATATTTTTTACAATTCTAGATTTTAATTCGCTGTTTAGAATTTTAATCGTGTAAATTTAAAGTCTTAGAATAAAAATTTTAAAAACAGGGCATATGACTGGGAATTAAACTATTCTCAATTTTGCTTAAAATATTTTTTAAAATTCCAAGTTCATGAATTTTTTCATTAAACTGCTACTGATAAACTAATTAAAGGAATACTGAAAACACTAGTCCACATAATAATTTTTATTGACAAATTTTTATTACGCTATGTTCTTTCCAAGCAAGATTCATTCCTGGTTAGAATAAATATCAACATTTCATTAATTTTAATATTCTTCGCCGTTTAATAATTTATACCGCTGAGAACTATTAAAATATTTCTGAAGTTTAATATTTTTATTTGATTGTCAATCTATTTAAATAATCGATGAAGCGATCAGCACATTGTTCTGCTATAAATTGTTATAATAATCAAGGGACAAGCAGAAATTTATCATTTTTAGGTTCCTAAAAGAAGAAGAAAAGTATGTTTACGATAATCAACTTAAAATTACTAGTTATTTCAAAAAGATGTGTATTTAAAATCAATATTTTTTAATTTATAAGTAGATGTAAACGCTGGGTCATCAATAAAAGACGGGAAGACATTTTAAACAAAACATCAGACTATCCATATTCCAATTGTCGACTATGTGCTATTCATTTCTAGAACGTAAGAAAAACACAATACTTTCTCTCAACCTTCCGAATAAATACGATAAGAAAAAAGTGAACATAAAGGTGAAGTATTTTGAGGGGTGGAGACAGTCTATAAATGGACTGTTAATGCTTTGGAACACTCTAAATAAAAACTTTAACTTATCTTTTCTAACCGAATAAATCAAGATTCTTTAGAGAATTTCTTCAGCTCAATTCGTAGGAGAGGCGGCTTTAATGATAACCCTTCTCTATCTCAATTCCAAAAGTTGTTTACATTAACTTGTGTCAATCATTTACTGAAGCCAAGTCATGGAACAAGTTGTATTTTGGATTCAGATAATTTTATTTTCACATTTAAAGAGCTGTGTGAAAAAGTTCAAGTTCGATCTGCTGCACCTCCTACAGTGATTACAACAGATGAGAACATTGAATTTAAAAAATAAATACTACAACAAATAATACATCATTTTATAATGTCTGCGGGTGTCTGCTTAAAAGGCTTCGTGCAAAACACAGCTGTAAGGAATGTGATGAAT
>JAHWFO010010668.1:0-12921 GCA_023313115.1 Rhysida immarginata
GAACGGTTATGAGGAAATTTTAAAACTGATGCATCACGTTGATAATAACAACATCACCCAAACGGATAATCATCCTCGAAAATAAATCATTTGTAGGTGCTGTTTAAAAACGGTGTGGAGTACAAGTTTATTTGGTGATATTTCACATAAGATAAAAACGCTTTAACGACAAATATCGACACCGCGAAAACCGTCTACAGAGAAATACCGTCATCGTAAAAACGGTCTAGCGAGAATTTCCGCTATCGTAAAAACGGTCTAGCGAGAATTTCCGCCATCGTAAAAACGGTCTAGCGAGAAATTCCGCCATCGTAAAACGGTCTAGCGAGAAATCCCTCATTCGTAAAAACGGTCTAGCGAGAAATCCCTCATTCGTAAAAACGGTCTAGCGAGAAATCCCGCATTCGTAAAACCGTCTATGGATCAATTCCGGCTATTCCAAAAACATCCTTACCTGTAATCCTTTTGTGATAAACTGTACCTTGGATAATTGCGTAGAGTATGAATTACGTAAGTTGTGACTTTTGAAATAAAGAGCGTTTAAAAGAGATTTGCGTCATTCAACATTCAATCATGGAAATAAATGCAACGGTTAAATTTACGCAATACTTTTCGGCTCTTGTCGCTGGTAGTTCTGGGTCAGGCAAGAGTACTTTAGTAGCTCAAATGTTGAAGTATAGAGATGAAGTGATGGATCCATCGCCTACGGAAATAATTTACTGCTATGGAGCTTTAATCCCACCGGTTGTTAAAAATCTGAACCTACCTAACATTACGTTTCATGCCGGAGTGCCGGATGAAAAATTGATACACGAACGCATACCTGAACAGGCTTTACTGATTTTAGACGACTTATTAAACGAGGTGAAAAACAACGACCTTGTTGAGAAAATCTACACGCGCTACAGTCATCATCTCAACTTCTCTGTGTTGTTAATCACTCAGAACCTCTTTGCACATTCGAAAATCATCCGTACAATAAGTTTAAACACCCAGTTCATCTTTCTACTAAAGTCACCCAGAGACGTAGGCCAGATTCGCACCTTGGCCTCGCAAACAGGTTACGGACGCTTACTCATCGAAGCCTTTAAAGATGCCACTCGGGAACCCCATAG
Source organism: Rhysida immarginata (assembly GCA_023313115.1). NCBI lineage: Eukaryota > Metazoa > Arthropoda > Chilopoda > Scolopendromorpha > Scolopendridae > Rhysida > Rhysida immarginata. Next base: position 1,116 of record JAHWFO010010668.1, read on the forward strand.
TTATTTACTGCTTGATTTAACTCAGAGCTGTCCTGATGTACTGAGATTGCGTAGTAAGATTTTTCCGCCCGAAAAACCTATCGTGGTTTATGCGGATAAAACGCGGGTTTAAAACCGCCGAACGTCATTTTAAAATCGGCTGAATAGGGTGTTGATACAACGATGATTCCTCTGGTTGTGAAACATCGTCATTTTCTAGGAGCTTTGAAACACTCGTCTCCTCAGCATAGGAAAGTATTAATGCAACATGCCACTCTTAATCAAGTTAAAGCGTTGTGCGAGATCTGCCATAACATTCTACATCGTAGAGTCCACTGGACACCACCTATTAAACAACATTTGCGGAAAATAAAAGGTTTAGCCCATAAAAAAATTTCATTAAGGGCCAAGAAAACTTATCTGAACCAACGTGGGAACGGATTCTTGCTACCTCTTTTGTTAGGAAGCGTAGCTGCACCTATTTTGAATAAATTAATTAGTTAAGAACATGCAAAAGTACGTTTTACTACCGGCTCACGAATATCAAAGGTTCCTTCACGCTACGAACCAGAGCGTCCCTGTGTCATCGCGCCCCGTTGAACATGGTCAAACTAAGGTTGAACCTAGTGTGGTTAATGATGTTGAAAAAAAACGTAATAAACAGTTGGATTCTCAAATCGATGAGATTTTAAAAGCATCAAATTTGAATGTCCATCAGAAAATGGATCTTTATTTAAATACACTTCAAAAATATCTAAGAGCAAGACGTCGTGAAGCACATTCGAAACGAACAAGCCTTTCAACCCAAACCGACCCTCAACCACCTTCAAACCCGTCTTTAATACCACAATCGCCGTCACCGCCATCCCTTCAAGAAACACCTACATATCTGTATCCGCAACAACTCGTCTATTCACCCGATTTTCGTACGTCTGCAGACTTAAAAGAAAAAACCCTCACCGACCGTGATATTGCCATGGCTAGCGGATTCGAGGAGTCCTACGACGAGGACAGCCGGCCGGGTAACATAGCGAGTTTGTCTGTTGAGCAGCCTTCCCCACGTACACGTATCATAGACACACTACGAAAGAGACCTGATGTTATCACATGGAATAAAAAAGGTACTGTGTCCATCGGAGGTAAATCAATACGAGGATCGAACATTAATAGTTTAATACAAGACGTATTATCACCCATCCCTCACCTGAAGAAACCTCTACCTGGGAGAACCCTGTTTACCGACGTGATACATCATGTAGACATTCCCGAAGAATTAATCGTGAATCCCGTGTACCGCCCGACGCATGCGTCTGACACGCCAAAACTCCCCTGGTTACATTATGATAAATAACAATTTAACGTAAAATATTAGGTTGTATTGCAAATGATAAAATTTATTTTAACGTCTGTAAAAAAAAAAAATTAAAATTGAATAAAAATGTAATTCAATGTATGAAAACCGTTTTATTGTGTAATTTATTTATTTATTTATTTATTAAAAGTAACCACAAACAAACACAAATTCAAGCTGAATACAAAAAAAAAGTTTATTTGAACAAAATGAATATACAGAAATTGAATAAAACAGATAATAATAATTAGAATAATTAAACAGAGTCATTTAAAGGCTTGCAACATTGGTTCCATTTGGCCTTTTGGCAGATATTAAATTCAGAGTTGCTAGTATATTCGTCTTGAATGATTTCGCATTTCACGAGTAAGTCGTTCAAAAGCAGTTCGTTTGTATAAGTGTTGTTCAAGATGTCTGCCGTAGAATAACCTCTGGCTGCTAATTTCAGGTAATGTAGACAGTGATGACCGCATGTGTCAGACGTCTGATGTTGCACTATTCTCGTGTTGTAGATCCATTTTTCCGAGTGCATAAGCATGAACTGGTGGAATTGCGGTTGAGGAAACATTCCGAAAGAATCAAAGATGTATGCTTGTTTGCAGGACGGTATAAAAAAAGCCACCCAGTGCGAGCCTGGCTTGCTGGAATCATCCGTATTAGCAATGAGTAAAGCAGGGTGCAGAGGTTTGAGTTGAAGCATCAAGTCCGCCGGGAAAACACCTCTTGCCATAGTACATGTGAATGGATCTCTCTCGAGAGCCCTCCATAGCTCTTGCGTATCCATCCATCGATCTTAATTTGTGAAATCGAAGCTCACGGTTCTGTCTTTATTGATTTCCAAGAGATTCTGATATTGACAATAAGCAATCAGATTCACCGAATTTGCTAAAGGTTCGGAAAACTGAACTTCAACACTTAACGTACCGTTACGTATAAGGTTATATCTATCTGTATAATAATTCCTATCCCCCGAAAGATCAAAGGCCAGAAATGTGTAACCAGATCCGTAATCGAACTGACTGATGTCAACATCTCTGTCTTCTTTCCAAATCCCCAGTGCTTTCATGGAATGAACAAACTCTCTCAAGTATGACCCAGAGGAAAAATTCGGCGTCAGAGGGTTTAGAGGTATTGCATGAGTATCCAATGAGAGGGAGAAGAAAGATAGATTGAAATGTTGAAAGTTGAATGGATTTGAAGTAAAAGAACCATTCTGGGCTTCACTCGATGTAAATGCAAAAATCAACCGCGAGGGAATCTGACCCGTAATTAAGTTCTGTATGACGTGATTTCTAGTACCCGTAGCAATACTCACGGACCTCATTTCAACCCGACCGATAGGATAAAACGCGTTAGTGGTTTGCAGAGTCTTTGCATGTGCTAATAACGTGGCTGTGTTAACTTTAACTCTCTCGACATTCAGCGTTGCTTTTCGGATTGTAATCTGATAATTTGGGTTAGCTACGTCAGACATCAGAGCAAAGGAGGGTTTACTTCTGTAAAGTCTCAGACGAAAATCCGTAGAGTTTAGTAACAATCGACCCTGCCGAAAGATGTCTAAATGGAGCGGGCCTTCCATGTAGTAAACGCCGTTTCGTGCGAGTCTTTTACGTAACTTAAACCCATTGTTTGCATCGTCAGCATTGTCCATTTTACCGCTCGTGTCTTTACAATACCCGGCTGTTGTGAGTTGACTTTGTTTAGAAGTCTGTCCATAGTTCAAAAGAGTTTCAAAATAAGCTCTGTACGGATATAAGTTATTACTATGACTAACTAACGTATCACCTAGATAGCAATCGACTTGTGAGAATAGCGAATGTAAGAAAAGGTTCACAGGCCCTGTTTTATCAGCAGCTGGTAACGGCCCGTCCCCTTTGTTGATAACGACTTCTAAGTTTAATGTAGATTGATCGAGATCCGTGTAAAAATCTGCCAAACCAGGTACGTAGAATTCAATAGGCCCGTCTTGGCTGATGATGGCTGTTGGCTGGTACCCCGTGACGTGCCGCTTTTCCTGTTGGCCACTCGTGTGAGGTATAGAAAAAATGTCGAGATCGCTGTTGAGACATTCAGTGCTCAGCTGGTGTATCATTGATGCCATGATTACGTATGTATTAGGCGAAAACCGATGATAAAGGACGTATGTTTAAAATCGGCTTAGAACGTCGTTTTGTCTGTGTTTTTGTCGATTTCTTCTGTTTCTTCCTCTTCTTCTTCTGTTTCTTCTGCCCGTTTTTCAGCTTTTTTGAACGCTGCACTCGACTTCTTTGTCTGTATTCACTCTTTAGAAAGCTCTCCACGCTGTTGCCTCTGGGTCTTTTTACATGTGAATGAGAAGGAAATACCGAATTTCGTCTTTTAACACGACCTCTACCTCTCTGAACTCTAGCACCCATTTCCTGCAGGGCATTACCTCCAGCTTCTTTCATACGTGATGACAGCGACTGTTTAAAATTTTGACCATGTATCACATCGTTAAAAACGGAAACACCGCCCTTTAGGGCATGCCGCCCGAGAATCTTGCCCACGGATTTGAGTAAAGGTGTTGCCAAACGAAACAGATTTGAAAACACTGAACCAATCCCATTGCCTCTCTGGAAAACCGACCCTCTAAACACAGGTAAGCCATTCCCTCTCTGGTTTAAATAGTAACGCGATATTACTTCCTGGCTCGGCTGATAGGGGATATGCATCTTGAAGTAATCGAGTAGGAGAGAAAAAAGAAATCAACCTCGCACTACAGCTGTTTCTTACGAAAATGTAATTTCACTATGGTTTTACCTGTTAAAAACGCAAGTAAATCACCGTGGTCGGAATGAACCGCGATTTCAATCGCGTCAATGACGTTTTTACTTAAGGGAAAGTAGTCGGGTGAATGAAAAGTCTGATAAATCACTTCTCGTCTGGCATGTGAAACGGGTATGATTCGTAGGAGCGGTGCGAATGTGTTACCCACGACCTGCGGTTGTATGATGTCTGTATACAGATAAAAACCATGTATGCCACGCGTAAGATCTATCGGGATTGAACCCTCGCCGATAACGAGTTCTAGGTCGGCTAGTTCGGCCTGTAAACCCAATGTGTAACATAAACCCTCACTAAAACTGATATAGCGATCTTCTGTGCATTTGAAATGAAAACATTTGTTAGGTGTGAGATTGATTTTGTAAAAAGTCTGTTCTTTCAATGGAATCAACTTAACGAGCGCCTCGACAACATCGTTACGACTATCATAATACCCCTCGGGAATTTTTAAGATGCACCGTTCTGGAGTGTCAGGCGGATCAAAAATAACACAGCTGATAAAACCGTCATCTGTGTCGTTTAAGGGCATAGTAATAGGTGTTTTCAATTTCTTGTTCAGAAACCTAGCCGGTATAAATCCATTGTTGACAGCGGCTGGGAATTCGATGAACTGCGTTGAGGACCCCGTAAACAATACGAGATCATTAACAATCTTTGTCTCGATGCCCGCCTTTCTAAAACTATCTTTTAGAAAATCAATTGCGACTTCCCTATTTTGCAGTTTGGTACTCTTAAATTCAAAAATTTTTTGATAAAGAGGTGCCGACTTGGGATGCCTAAACGTAACAGAAAAATCGGATACCCACTTAAACGGCCCGCTGTAATTCGGAGTTAGAGAGAAACGGTCCTCGTAGAAAATGTTTGGCGAAACATTGAACAACTTACAGAATTCGGGCGTGTTAAAGCGAATCCCGACATTCAGCGGCAAACTCATGATGACATTGAGATCTAAAGAAGGGTTATGGTAAATGAGAGCATCTTTCAAATAGGCTTGTAACACCAATTCAACTTCGATTATGAAAGTCTGGAATGTCGGAGTACTTACTGGTGAAACAATGCTGAAATCGATTTGTTCATCTATGTGATCAGTCTTGAAACCTATTTCGAAAGTGTTGTTTACAGTCGTAATGTTCTTGAAGAGGGCAGGGAAATGTGTTTCCGATAAACCAACCTCCCATCGTCTTTGGAAACGCAGCGTCCTCGGCAGTCTTGTGATAAAATGAGCTGTTGTATTGGAATGAATTTGATCACCCGTAGGTGTATTTGATGGTAGCGTAACATAAAAATCCGTGTCTTCATACATGATGGCTGTACTCGGCCCCAACTGCTGTCAATCGCCCCTTGTCAAGCATTTAAAAGATCACTCTCTCGCACCCAGCTGTTCATACTGACTGGGTAACCTTGCCATTTCACAAAAGCTTCGCGAACACCACGCCTCGTACGCCGGCGAATAATCTGTTCAATGTTAAAAACTTCGGGTTTTTTCACCTTTTGTAACTCCTGGTCGTAGAATACGCCTGAGACCTCGCTACCCTCGTAATCTTTAATTTTATACACAACAGGTTTTCTATAAATGATTTTTGAAACCTCAAACACCTCCTCTGTCCAGTTTGGAAGATAACCTTTATCAAATATGTTTTTCACTTTCGAAATACGTACGTGATCACCGACTTGCAACCTCGGCTTTGTTTGTGGTGCTGCTGTATAATAACTCTGTTGTTTCAGCCATAGAGCCGGGGCGTTTCGTTCATTGACATCAGCTGGTGCCATACCCAGGGCTCTGTGATTGCGTTGGTTGTAGCTTAACACGAGATCCGGTAAGACGTCAATGTATCTGTGTTTGTTGGTAAATGTAAAAAACTTAAACATCCTCGTTTTTAACGTACGGTTGAATCGTTCGATCGTAACGGCTTTCAAATCTGATTCTGTGGTGAAGAAATCGATGTCGAGTGCTTTAAAATAATCTTGAACGTGTTTGTTTAAAAACTCCTTCCCTTTATCGCTGTTCACTTTTACAGGAACACTACTGAGTGTGAAAATTTTTTGAAATGCTTTCTGAAGCTCGAGTCCCCTCTTCGTTTTTAGAGGAATGACCCACGCATAGCGCGAGAAAACGTCGATGCAGGTAAGTAGAAATTTATAACCATCGTTCTGTTTTGACAAACTGGTTAGATCAACCAAGTCCACTTGAAATTGTTCAAATGGCGCATATACACGCATTCGATTACGGGGGTAACGATGACGCACCGGTTTATGCAGCGTATAAGCTCTCACGCCCCTTAACCATTCACCTGTCTCTTTTTCAGAATGATTTGTTTGTTTAGCTAAACCTCTCACGCCACCAAAACCTGCCGCATTAGCGGGGTTAGAAAATGCCTCATCCATGACAAAAATTTAAATTAAGTTATGTAAAGAACACATCTGTATTTATTTATTTATTTATAAACAGGTATATGGTTGTACAGGCCCAACCTTTTAGACAGTATTAGCCCCACCTTAGCTGCACACCCATCAATTGAAACAATGTATCCATTAGTTGAAAATTAAAAAACAAAACAACTTGGAACAGTAGTCGTATTATTTAGAAAAATTGTAAAAAGAGCTTGGAAAAAATTTGGTTACCCTAGAAACAATAGCGAATTAGTAATTAGGTAATCAAAAATCGAGGGGCGCCAGCATGAAAGCCGCTACCCGAAAAGTATGGTATATAAGGGAATCGACTGGTGTTTACTTGTAAGCCAGAATCACCCAAGTGGCTTTTGCTGAGAGCATTAGGACCCCTCTAACCCCCCAGGGGTATATCAGAGGATGATAAAATTAATTTTATTCCAGGCCCCACCCAAATAAAAGACCAACGCCCAAATTAAAAGGCCAACGCCCAAATTAAAAGAACAACGCCCAAATTAAAAAGCCAACGCCCAAATTAAAAGACCAACGCCCAAATAAAAAGAGGGGAGGTGAGGTGGTGGGTCACGTGAGGTGCCTTCTACGCGCGGATTGGTTGAACGTCTGTGACGTCAGGACGGTGTGGGGGGAGGTAGAGGGTCACGTGGGGCGAATACTGCACGCTGATTGGTGGAAATCAAGGCGCATATCATTAAAAATTGACCACGCCCACATTAAATGACCACACCCTAATTAAGGGAGGGGAGGACTTTAATTGGAGCAAAAAGGGAGGGGGAGGACTTTAATTAGAGCAAATTGAACACCCCCTCCTCATTAATATGCGCCTATTTAAGGACTCTATCTACTACTGTCAGGCCTGGAGATATTGTACGGCCGTGGTCTATTCCAAAAGCGTTTTCACTTAGGTGAATGATGTTTCTTCGGCTTCCTTGCAATACATTAGTCCAGGCAATAATTTGAGCTCGAATCATGTTGGACGATGCCTTTTATTGTTTCTTAGTAACAGGGATAGGTAGGCATAATGAGTGACGTCAAACTGTTTTAATTGAAATCTGATTTTGAGCCTTTATTAGAAAAGTTTTTTTTATTATTAATATATCAATGTATATTATTATTACTTTAGCAGAAATGCAGTATAACAACGTGAGGAAGTAAGCGATAAGTTGGCTAAGCACGCTCAAACAAGATAATAGCCGGGTACTGACTGAGCGAGCAGTCTCGCGAGGCAGACGTGTGAGGCAAATGCTCGGTCGGTCAGGACGCGCCTCGCGCAGTGGCGTAGCTAGAGGGGAGCAGGGGGAGGGACATCTGTATCCTTGCGAGGACAAAATTGCTGGACGGGGGGCGCCACTTACACTCGCTACGCCACAGGCCTCGCCCCAGCCATCCCGAGTCGGTTTTTGTCGATGCTCAAAGGCGCCTTAGAACGAATGCCTCGCGCACTCAAGACGGTTCTATCTTGCCTCGCTCGTTCGCGCTATGGAGAACGAGAAGATTTTAAAGCTCATCGAATTATATGGTTCTTTTAATAGATTTTGGGATCCACAATGCATAGAATATACAAATAGAGAGCTAAGGGAAGACACCTGGCGAAGTATAAGCCAGGAAATTAACTCAGAGTAAAAAAATTTGTGTCATTCTTAAGTATTTTGGTATTTACAAGAGAGTAGAGTGTTTCAAATTCAGTGTTTCCCATGTTGCAATCTGTATTCATAGATTTTTTTTTCTTCTTTTTCTTTACAAGATGAACTAATATAAACGCAGAAGCTGCAACAGCTGTCTGTAAGTGCGATCTGAACTGAGAGTAATAAAATGCCCGGCCGACTTCTGGCTCACGCTTGCGAGGCAAACGTTTGCGCAGTTTCCTTGAAACTGAGGCTGCCTCGCGAGGCAAATAGGGCGAGGCATACGGCCGAGGCAGCCTCGCGAGGCTGCTCGCTCAGTCAGTACCCGGCTAATAGCGAATACCCGAATTAAATCATTATATGTTTTCATGAAATAATCAGTAGTAAAAAATTAACTTTAAGTTTGCTGCACAATTAACAAAATAATAATGTATAATGTATAACTCTATTATGGTATTTCATAGAGAATAGCTACCAATCTTTCGAAATGAAATACAGTTATCTTCTGGGTTTATGCTTAAAAAAATAACGTATTGGCAAAAAAAAGTTGTATTCTCATCCATGACGGGAAAAATAATGCATAACAACACAGTATTTTATATATGAAGAAAGCATATAATTATGCAGTACACAATATGCTATTTGCTATAGTGTATATCGCAATGGCTTTCATTTTCTTATAAAATATAAGCATGATATACGGCGGCAATTTCGGTATCAAAATATTAGACTATTTAAAAAGTAATAAGTAAAAATATCAATGCTCGAAATACAGAAAAAATTTATAAATTAAATAAATATTAATTAAAAAAGGAAAGAAACCCCCACGGCTTGGATTCGAACAGGGAAACTTCAGCTCTTCGAAGGTTCCCGGTTCGAATTCAGCCTGTGGAGTTTTCTTTCCTATTTTCATCAAATATTTAAACATCTGAGGTTTTTCATATCCTCATCGAACATTCTTGAGATATTCTTAAATATTTATTGCTTTGTTTTTAATAAGTGCGTTAAATATTTCATCTGCAAAATCTATCTTACTGAAATAAAAAGCAGTGATTAATCTTTTCAGTTAAAAGTCCTGTAATTCGCTCACATCATTCATAAACCTCATCCCTATTTCCACTGTGGACGGCCAAGTCCATTTTAAACTTCTACGATGTTCGTTCAAACTACTAGAATTTTTAACCGATCAACTTCGCTTAGCTCAACTCTTACCAAGGAAGTGAAAACGCTTTTGGAATGAACTTTACTATTCACGTTTCGACCTAGTCCCTATCCCTTTCCACGCACTTGTGCCAATGCGTGACTAGTCGGGTGAACCCGCCGGAGAGGAATTCCGGAGTTGTTGTCGGCACCAGGATTGAATGGCAGCTTTCACCTCATCGTCAAAACGCAAATCATGTGCCTTAAGGTGTTCCTTCATCTTTGGGAAAGGAAAATCGCAACGTGCAAAGTCAGTGCGGAGATTCTACCGCAGCCGCCGACTTTGCGCTTTGCATCTCTTCCCAAAGATAAAAGAGCACCTTTTCACCAAAGAATAGGCACAAAAAGAATTTTGATAATCTGTTACCAAATAAAAAAGTTACAGCCATGGTGGAGACATTACTTATCAAAAGCTCGTACTCTCAATGGTTAAAAATGTGCTAAATTGGTCAGTAGCATGCCAAATAGACTAAGTCTTGTAATTAAATCCAAAGGCAACGCTATTAAGTATTAATATGACGAATCGCTATCGATTAAAGAGATTTGTGTATCCTTTTTTCGTCAATTTTTTGTCTCTATATTGGAATTAGTCTATTGTTTGTCATCTTCAATTTGTTTAATGTAAATTTTAATTTTTGAAGAGATTAATCTTCTTTTTGAGGTCAACTAAAGGAATAAATATATCATCCAGGAAAAAAATCTAAGCGTATAGCTACGCTTCATTCAAATTTAACTTCAGAACTTAAAAGGCCGTTATTCTAAATTTTTGGCAAGGAGTTATATATATTTTCACTTATTATTGAGATAAAGGGGTTTATGGAATTAAATATTAAAACTTCATACTTTTAAATATAATTAAGAATCAATATTATTATTTTCTTCAAGCGAATTTGCAATTTTTGAGTTTTTTTTTAAAAAAAAAAAAGTGCACTTCTTTCTAAAATTTTTACAGTTTAATTTTAGATTTTCCAATGCTAATTTAATGACATGTGACTGTAAGGTGGCAAGACCTTATTGGACAAAAGTTTACAAGAAAACGAATTCCAAACCAATATGTTTCCAAAATTCGTGTGTAAATAATGGGCAATACACGAACACAGATTTTGGGGTAATTATATGATTATCAATCTTAATTTAAAACTGGCTGTTATCTGGCCAATCAAATTTCTCCTTCAATAAGCTATCTCCAATACGTAAGGCAATAAACACGCATGTAAACTGTTTGCGCTCTCCTCTGGCAAATCGATGAAATCCATTTTCTAACCTCTGAGGAGGTTTCTTTCCCTCGACGAGAACCAATAAAGAAAAGAGGAAAGAGTGAAAAGGTTTTATTAATCGTCGCCTGTATGGAATGGTTCATTTGAGAGAGGTGTGTTTCATCGGGTGACGCCTTCTTTTATTTGATAATTTAATGAGTTTACGACAATCGTATAAACAGCTGGATGCGAGCCTAATTGAATGGAAATAATAAGCCTAATATTTAATTAAATGAATCAGAGCGGATTCATTTATGCAAATTCGCACAAATATGTGAATTTCATCAGATACTTAGCGGAACGAATAAGCTGCTGTAATTATGACTAGCCAATAATAGAAGACGAACTCATAATTATTTGTAGTTCATACAGTGTGTTTCAAAAGTCCCCGAACGCAGATGACGACTTTCCCTGCATAACGTACTGTTGTGCAAGTATGCTGAAGGGCTGGTAGACAAGAGCTACTGTCACTCAACCTTTTTTTTTTTTCAATTAATGGATGCTCCCAGTCGTTACGAATCCCGCTATTTACTTTACATAAATGCAAATACGCGAATATGAGAGTGAAATAAAAGGTTAAAGTAAAAAATAGAAATTTTATTTATAAAACCTACGGTATACAGTATTAAGCTTATACCGGTACAGTAGCAGTTTTAAAAGCGTTTATTGCGTGAAAATAAGCAAATGAAATACAGTATGCAAGAACGAGCACCGGCTAGCGTATTGCCAAGAGGTGAACGGTGAACACTTTGAGCAAATGGTGTAACCTACATTCCTTTGGGAATGTAAAAATAAAATAAACACATTTGAGAAACTTTGCCACTATGTAAAACTGATTTTACAGTGTTGGACAAAACTTTGGCCGAATGGAACTTTTCATCTTTTTTTTATTTTAACACTTCTTAAATTTTGAAAAACTAATCAGTTTGGTACAATATAAATAAATAAACATTTGCTCTACAATAATTATGAAAAAAAAAATACAAATCTTAGTTATTATAAAAAAATATCAAAATCATGATGGACATAACTTTGGCCGACTTGTTTTACGTGTCACAAAACAACATAAAAAATGTTAACAAAAAAATCTTAATAGCGTATGCCTTTGCCCTTATTTTTTATTACGTCTACACATCACTTGTGCATAGAATCAATTAGTTTCTGGCACATTTTCTGTGAGATTT
>JAHWFO010010676.1:0-13157 GCA_023313115.1 Rhysida immarginata
ATTAATTTGTCTTTGCGTAATAAAGAATAAGAGGAAAAAAGAATGAAGGGTTTCCCAATGGAATGGAGCGCTTATATAAAACTTCTGCACAAGGAGACATAAATGTCAAATTTAATGTTTGATAAAATAGGAATGATCCAAAAAACTTAAACAGAAGTACAAATCAGAGGGCGCTTTGAACGAAATAAATCTCTAATTACTGTAAAATCGGCTCGATTAGAATACAGTACTTAAATCAGTGAAAATAAGGAGAGATTAATTCATACAATACTATGAAATAAGTTAAAATGATTACTTAAAATGAGATAAGTTAAAATAATACTATGGTTAAAATGATTCATCCCATCGGAATCTCAAAGAAAAAGCAAATTGAATAATGTTAAAGAACTTAGAAACTTAAATATAGTTCCACACTTCTTCTGTTGCACCTTTAAAGAGACAAACGCTTATATAAATTCATATGGCATCCAAAAAGGTAACACCCAATATGGAAGGAATATAAATGCTAGCAGAACTCCCAATGTACATTCGGTGAAAACTTGAGCAGGATGAGGCTTCAGTTCCAGAAACAGGTAAAAGGACTAGCGCTGGAAATTTTCTTCTACAACTTTATATTATCAGGTAAGTAAAATATAGAGTAGAGATCGCACATTAGTAGACACAGTCGATATTATCTACTAAATATCACTATGTGACTAAATGAAGAGTTCGTCGTAATGAGATCAGAAGAAAAAAAAATGGTATGGCGGAATGTACATTCGCACAGGCCTACCACGAGATAATAATACGGAATCAAATAACGGGGCTGTGTTAGGACACGGCCGCTAGTTATATCGTAGAATACGTCTTGAAGCCACATGGCGAATAAGAAAGAACGTTGTGCAACACAATTTAAAAAATTTAATTTCTGATATAAAAAGTTCACACAAAAAATGTACTTGCAATTCATCATAAATTGTTAACGAAACCTTTATGGCATTCCCAACTTACAAATCACTGGTCAATGATAAAAGGAGTATGTTAGAAATGGCAACAGACAAGAACCAATATTTCGCGCAAACATCAAATTTATAGTACTGCCACCCAATGTAATAAGTGATACGATGGGTTGGAAATCTAAATTAAAATGTTTCTTCATAAAGCTAAGAGCGTATAAATTTAATGTAGCATCTACATTGATAATTTTAACTGTCATAATTGCAATATTAGCATGCACCTCCATGTTTCACTGACTGGTCTAGTTGTTGGTGAATATTTAATTATCGCACTGGACATAAACATTTCCATATCAGATATCGACACTTTAGGATGAATATACACTGAGTGGCCAGATTATTATGACCACCCCATCAGTACTTCGTTGGGCCACCTTCGGCCTTTAATACTGTGGCGATTCGCATTTACTCCACGAGATGTTGAAAGGTGATGCGAGGAATCTGACACCATGATTGTTGCTGTCTTGTGCTTTCTGGCCACTATCCGCTTGAAACCCCTTCAGTCTCTAACAGTGAGCTACGACTTTAGGGCAATGTTGTGCTTGGCGGATGATGTCTTCCCCTGCTTCTTATAGGCTCTCATAACAGTTTTGTTTGATGAATAACAATGTCCTGTTGTGTGAAATTTGTTGTTTAGGAATTACCTGTATGATGGCTCTTACAACTTTATCCCACAAGTGCTCAATTGGATTGAGATTTGGTCAATATGGGGGCCACCTAAGCCAGGTTCGTCGTCGTTCGTGGCAATCGCAACAACCTCGCCTTACTATCATTTTCAATTGTCGAATCAACATAGGGGTTAAAGCATAAATTCAGTAGCAAAGATATTTTTTTACAGCAAACAACGTAGAGGAATTGTTTGTTCTTGAACTATTCCTGCAAAATACTAGTAGCGTGGCTTTGCCGCATTGTCACGTTGGAAGAAGCCATCTCCATTGCGATACATCATCAACATGATTGCAGGAACTTGATCAGCAAAGATACTTAGGTATGTTCTGATATTCAGACGTTTTTCTACACAAATTAAAGGACCCATATCATGCCAGGAAAATATGCCCCAAACCAAGACTGCCCCCACGAGCTTGAACGATTGTACTCATGCATCTGCGGTCATGCTTTGATGTAGTTACCGTCAAATTCTCATTATGTTATCTGCATGATGCAACTGAAAACGTAATTCATCAGACCACATGACTTTATTCCGATACTCAACTGTCCAATCCTTGTGTTCCTGTGCGAATTGGAGACGTTTTATCTTGTTAACTGCAAAGAGCAAAAAGGTGTTCGAACTGGCCTTCGGCTCCCATATTCTATACTATGCAGTGTATGGCGAACAGTGCGTTCAGAGATCATTTGATAGGATCCCTAATAAAGATCTGCAGCAATTTGATGCGCTGTTGCCCTTTTGTTGTTTTGTACCAGTCTTGCCACTATCCTTTTGTGACGTTGTCAGTTGTTTTATTATTATTTTTTTTGTGTATATTTGCTTGGAAGCAGTGGGAGAATCATCCTCTCATCTAAACTAAGAATTGATGTATTTAAGTGCAACGAACTAATAATCGATGTTACGATATGCAAGAATTTAAGAATCGATGTTTGTGTATACCTTGTGGGCGCTTAGGCCTACTTATCGATCCTTCTCTTTGTCTTGCCCCTGTGATGAATTCTTGCTTACCCTTATTGTGATTTGTTAATATTGTAGGAATCTTGAAGCTAAGAACGCTTTAAAGCTTGTGAGTTTCCCTTTTATGAGTTGCCTATAATTGCTGATCTTGAATTGTTATTCTTCTGCCTTTATTTCGCCTTGATATTTTGTGTTGAAGCTAGACTTATTGCTTTGCATGCTGGGAATCCTTGTCATTTCTGATCTTGATATCGATGCTTTCACCTCCTTTCTCGGAAGTATTGTGGGTATTTCTGGCCACGCCGCCAGGGGGGACTATCCCAGAATTCACTGCGGATTGTGTTCAGCTATAAAAAGGGGAGCGCGAATTTTAAAAAGTATCGTCATCTTCATCTAACTTCATCAGTTACATTGGTACTGCTGCTACTACACGACGATTCTACCACTCGACGGACGACGACGTACCTATTGCAGACTGGACGACTTTCAGTGCATCAGTGGATTTTCCAAGAGGACTAAAAAGGTAGGACTTTTTTAAGTCATTTATACTGAGTCGTTTTGAGTAGGTGCGTCCTTCTAAGGACGGCAAAACCCAACACCACACCTGCTTCATGATGACATCAGGCACTGTTAAGTATGCTGATGGTAAAGTGTTACCTTGTGATCTGGCCTACAAAGATGCGTGTAAGGATCCGAGATTTCTGGCATTTGACATTATTATTAACGGACAACTTGAGGCATTACGTACTGAACTGAACAGCAAATATTTAGAGTTAGAATCAAGAGTGGAAGCGCTGTCTAAGGAACTTGGTAGCAAAATTGATAGTTTAAAAAGTGATATTAAGAGTGCTAGTTTAGAGACTGCCAATGGCTTTGCTAACCTTGGCAATATTATCAAGGAGTTTATACGTTCTCCCATTACTTCTGATTCGCCCATGATAGTGGTAAATCCTGATGCAACACATAATAATGAAAATGTTTCTACTTGCCTGGAAGCAGTCGACGAAGGAAACTCCTCAATACGAACTAGCGTCAAAAGAAGGCACGAAAATGATTCTGCTGGCAGTGATGGAGGTAACTGGCGTATTGCGCAGAATAAAAGAAACAAAGGTGGTGTTAGGATAGACAACATTCAGTCTACTGACGATGTCAAAAATGGTGTTTCTGTAGCCATACGAGGTAACAAAGCCAAACTTGGTTATTCCCAAAGCAATGCCACCCATGGAAAGGGAGTTATTTACATTCCTCCGATTATTATTCGTCATCACGGAAAACCAATCAAGGAAATTCTAGAGGAAATGACAAAACATGTGTCTTTAGATAAAATCATCTGCCACACTGGTCGTAAGGACACCATTAAAATTAAGTGTCTTGATGAGGATACACACAAAATTCTAGTATCTGGAGTAAAGAATAACGATGTGCTAAAAATCCAGCATCATCAGCTCAAATCAGAAAAGCTGCTGAAATACGTTGTCCGAAACGTTGACACAACGTATGACCTGGAAGACTTTTGTGAAGATCTCAGGAAGGCAAATTATTATCCTGAAAAGGCAATCAGGCTGAAAAAAGCTAACGGTTCCGTTGAAATGCCACTGGTGTTAGTTCTACTCCAAAACACTGAGCACAATAAGTCATTTTTGAGTTTAAAGCGTGTTGGTCCCCTTGCTGTAATTGTTGAATTGTTTAGAGGCAACAAAAGGCCCTTACAATGTTACAACTGTTTACGTTTAGGCCACGTCTCCCAAGGTTGCACCGAATCGCCTAGATGTAACAAGTGCGCAGGTGACCATCAGTCGAGGGACTGTACAAATGTAAAGGGTAAAGACCCCCCTAAATGCATCCGTTGTGATGGTCAGCATACTTCAAGTTACACCAAGTGTCCGAAATATCCCCAAGTCAAAAGGATCAAAACCACTAAAGTAGTTGATGGCAGAACCTATGCTTCAGTCGCATCCAGCTCTTCTCATTCAGATGCGGTCGATCCAATCCAATTGCGTAACATTTATAGGAGTCTGGGTAACCTTCTTAACCTCTGTAAGGAAAGTGGTAACGTACTGCCACAGGCTGCGTCCCACGAAATCAAGGACTGACCATGGACAGACACCGCTACAGAACAATTACCCACGGAAAGCTTCGTTGCAATATATGGAACGCCAGGGGAATCTATCGGAAGCGCATCGAATATTACAATTTCATCATTAATTGGAATATTGACATAGCTTTCGTGTGTGAGACGCACCTGAGATCAACTCAAGCTTTTAACTTGCCGGGTTATCATGTTTATCGAAAGGATCGACCTGTGGGTAGCAACGCCAGTCAAGCATTTGGTGGAGCAGCTATCATTGTCAAAGATGGCATTGATCATCGTGAGACTGTCACTCCGAATTATGTAGGAATGGAAGCTGTTTCCGTGATAATAAATGACGCCGACGCAGGTGAAATTAAATTCACCTCTTTGTATAATTCTCCTAGGCACAAGCTTGGACCGTGCGAGCTTGATGAGCTGCTCTCTGGGCCCATTCCAGTGGTTATGGCGGGAGACTTTAATGCTAAGCACCCTACATGGAACTCCAAATGCTCCAACCAAAATGGCAATATCCTCTATGGATATACTCTAAACGAGATTGACACCTTTGTTGCTGGACCCCTTGATGACACATACTACTGCGACCATTCTCCTGTCAGCGACGTGCTGGACGTTGTAGTTCTTAAAGGATTCTTTAAGCCCTATAATATTTTCACAGTCGACGACTTATCCTCTGACCACCGTCCAGTGATGCTTATCTTTGAGGGCTTAAACATCGATGTAAAGATTGGGCTTCGCTCCAAACAAAACTGGAAACTCTTCAGGGATATCCTTAGAGAAAACAGCATTCCATATAAGGAGGTTATTGACAACGAGGATATTAATGCAAATATCAGTTCTATTACTCGTGTTATCAATGATGCTACGGCTTCCAGTAGTTTCACTACTGATCGAAAGCGTCCTGAACATCTCGACCTCCCTACTTACATCAGGCGTCTAATACTTGAAAGAAATTCCTATAGAAGGTTATGGCAGCGTAAACGACTTCCCTTCTTTAAGACGAAATACAACAGGCTAGCTCGAAAGGTCCAGGAAGAGGTTAAATCTTTACGTAATCAAAGATGGAGCGAAAAGCTAAAGGCCCTGTCAGTCCAGGACAACTCGCTCTGGGGTACTGTAAGGGCTCTAAAAGGAAACAGACCCATCAACTTACCACCGCTGCTTACCGCAAATGGCAATGCTGTCACGGGCGACCAAGATAAAGCTCAACTGATCGCCGAATCCCTGATTAAACAATTTACCACTCCTGGTGAGAACAACCCGGATAATTTCCCAAATATTCGTCTTGTAAACGATGGAAGTATCGCATACGAGCTCACTCATCGTATTTCTACCTGTGAGGACACTATTGGTGTTCAGGAAATCTCCGATGTCATCAAGCATCTTAAAAGCAGGAAAGCAGCAGGTATCGATTCCATCACTAATAGCACTCTCAAGAACTTACCTCCTAATGTTGTTGCGACTATTACCAGGGCCATGAATGACTGCTGGAGACATGGTTACTTTCCTGTCAAGTGGAAAGAGTCTGTAATCGTTACCATACCGAAGCCTGGTCTAAACCCTGCTCTTCCTGTCAGCTATAGGCCTATAAGCTTGTTACCTATGCTATCAAAAGTGTTTGAACGCACCATTCTTAAGAGATTTAACGACTTCTGTGTGGCTAACAATCTTGTTCGTGAAGAGCAATTCGGCTTTCGACCAGGTCACTCCTGCCAACTCCAGATCTGGAGGCTTGTTGCAGATTTAAACACTCCTCTTAACTGCGCTAAATATGGTGGTCTTGTGTTTTTGGATGTCCGAAAAGCTTTTGATCAAGTTTGGCACGAAGGCCTAATACACAAAATGATTACTTGTGGATTTCCGGACGATCTTATTGCCTTGATTAGATCCTTTCTGTCGAACAGGATATTTCGAGTAAAGGTTGGCTGCTCCTTGTCAAACCCGTGTGAAGTCAGAGCTGGTGTTCCCCAGGGTTCTGTTCTTGGCCCTGCACTCTTCAACTTTTTCATCCATGACTTCCCAACATTTACAAAATGCAAGCTGTATATGTTCGCTGACGACGCGTCCATCATGACCACTGCTCGCGTTCCCGCTCATGTCATATCTCGATTGCAGAATGCCTTACATAAGTGCGAGAAATGGTTTGCTAAGTGGAGACTCAAACTAAACGTCGACAAGTGCAAAGCTATGTTTATTACCAAGAAACTTCGGAAACCACCGAAGCCTCTCCTTCTTTCGGGTAGAGAGCTCGAATGGGTGAAGAATTACAAATACCTCGGAGTGGTGATAGATGCTAAGCTAAATTGGGGTGACCACGTCTCCTATGCTATCAATAAGGCTAAGAAGGCAAAGTTCAGCCTGGTCGCCCTCCTGGGGCGAAACAGCGCTCTTGGAATAGATAGCAAGCTTTTTGCTGTATAAAATGGTAATCCGTACCATTCTGTTGTATGGTATGCCTGCCTGGGCCACAATATGTAAGTCCAGATGGAAGGACCTCCAAACTTTCCAAAACGTTACCTTGAGGACCATTGCTCAACTCGACAGGAGAGTTGCAACAAATACTTCTATTGCCTACGATTTTGAGATACCTCCCATTGGAAGTCACGTCCAGGAATTGATGAAAAAGCTGCTTCCGAAGATGAAGGACCATCCCAATCCTCTGGTTGCAGGTATTCTTGAGCACCCGCTTACCTTCAGAAGCCTTCTTAGACATCGCAGGCCACGTCACCTCCTGGACATCAATTTCGACGACATCCAAAAGGCGATATTTCCCGAATATTGGATCTCCTAGCTCCTCGTGTCCCTTGTCCCTCGTCAATCAACAATCAACACTATCGTCCTGATAGGAAAGGACTCCATCTTATCCTCTGGATGACTTAACTAGGTTTCATCTGGCTTCTTGCCTAGTTCAGTGTACTTCCCGTGGTTACTTTCTGGACGAGTATGGCAGTGAAAGCGTTGCTTTCGGACCACTCGTTTCGTTTTACCTGCACTGTTCGATTGTCGATTGATTAAAAAGTATCCCAGAATCAGTCTTCCTGACCGCCTCTTCTCTCCAGTTCTCCCGGTATCGATGCAGCCCGACTCGTTCCAGCATGTAAGGTAGTACGATCTCCTGTTTCAATATTTCAGCGCAGTGTTGCCAAGTTAGGGGATTTCCCCCTAAATTTAGGGGGAAAATATCTTTGCAGGGGGAAATTTAGGGGGAAAATATTTTTAGGGGATTTTTTGGGGAGAAATATTTTTTATTTAGGGGGTACTATTTTTATTTAAAATTTCGGGCGCGAGAAACAATTGCGCCAATGGAAGACCAATTGAGATTGATCCAATGGAAGACCAGAGCACTGATGACGTCATATTAATGTTTCTGCTCCTATGTTCTTACTGATTGTAACGGATACAGTAGCCATTCCGGTTTCGAGATTTGTCACTGGCCTGCCATTGGTGTTTTATTTGTATGCCTTGGCTATATATGAGCTAGATTAGTTATAACTGACATATAAGCTTGATTTAGTTGAAGATATTGGTGATAACCCATATTCTCTTATCATCGATGAATCTACAGATGTAAGTGTTGTGAAAGTACTTTGTTTGATGATTAATTATTTCTCTAAACGTCTCAACAACACCACTGCTTTTTATCGGCTCATTCCTTTAAATGATGGCACAGCACAGACAATAGTCACGAGCATTAAAAATCAACTTAAAGAAGATGGCCTAAAACTGTCAAATTTAATTGGTATTGGCGTCGATGGAGCCAATGTAATGGTAGGTGCTCACAATTCTGTTGCAACTTTACTAAAGAAAGATATTCCATATTTAATTGTGATCAAGTGTGTGTGTGCCATTCACTGCATTTGTGTGCAGAAAAAGCTGCAGAAACCCTTCCTCGCCATTTGGAATTCCTTATCAGAGAAGCCCACAACTGGTTTTCTTACAGCCATAAAAGAAGTAGTGAGTACGAGAAACTTTATGCTGCCATGAATGATGGAACAATACCTAACAAAATTGCAAAGCTCAGTGGAACTCGGTGGCTTGCACGCCATTCAGCTGTTTCTACAATAATTACTCAGTGGGAAGAACTTCACTTGCTCTTCAAACTTGCAAAGGAACATGATAAGTGCTATGCTGCTGAACAGTTGTTTAACATAATGAATTGCCCGGCATTTAAAGCTTATCTTCTATTTCTGAAAACCATTCTTGATGAAGTGTGCAAAGTGAATGCAATGTTTCAAGGTGAAAATATTGAAACTCTTAAAATGTTAGAGGATTTATATTTGCTGTACATGCTTAAAAGACTTGTTGTACCCAGTCAGCTAGAGAAAATCAGAAATGAAGATTTTAATCAATTTCCCTTTTAAAGAACATACTATGCACTCATATGGAATGCATTTTGGTTATGAATTTGAACTTCTGACAAATTTAATGAAAAAAAAAGAAGCTGATGATGTACGAGACAGATGCAAGCATTTTCTTATAGTTTTTTGCCAGGAACTGCAACAAAGATTACCGTCAAATCTTTTTGTCCTAGAGAAGACTAAACTCTTGAATCCATTAATAGCAACTAGGAAATCAAAACCTCTGATCAAGGACTTAGTGTCAATTTTACATCGATTCAGAAATTGTTCGGACCAAATTAATGCAGAATGGTTTAATATTTCCAACATGAATTGGGAAAATAAATCTGGCTCTGGGCCATTTTGGGCTGAAGTTATTAGTGATAAAGATTCAGCCGGAAACCCAAGATTTAGCCATGTTGGTGCATTAGCTGTTGGACTGTTATCATTGCCCTTGTCAAATGCGGTGGTGGAAAGAGCATTTTCAACTTTGTCAGTGATAAAAAATAAACTTAGAAATAGAATGTCAATTGAAATGACACAAGCATTGATGATGGTGCGTTATTTTTTACGCAAGGAACATTTAAACTGCACTTCATTCAATCCATGTGAACGTATGATCAAGGCATTTAATCAAAATATGTATGATCATATTTCAGGTGTGATGGAAAATAATGACGTTATAACTTTAGAGTCATTTACTTCCAGTTAAAATATTATTGTATAATTTTAAATAATTACTGTTTTGAAACCGATTTCAATTGTGTCAATAAATGATTATGATATAATTTACTTCATTGTTTAATTGATTTTTTTTTACATACTTTGACATGACATCATATGCTAAAGTGATCTATTTAAACATCATTAAATTTTAGGGGGGAAATATAGGGGATTTTTTCAATACATAGGGGGTTTTGTATCTGATCTAGGGGGTGCTTTGAGTTTTGACTTGACAACACTGTTTCAGCGTATCTTGTCTTGCCTAATTACAACCCTTTGTTGCATTTATCTCAGATAGATCTTTTAATTTTGCTTTAATCATGTTATGTCATGGGGTTAGAAATATGCATTAAGAAATTAAACTCATCGATGTTTAAGCATTTGCAACCATGTTTTGTTCCTATTATCTGCTGACTATCAAGGATTAAGTTTTAGCTAGTTGTAAGTTATTGACAGTGTCTATCTTAGAATTTAAAGTTGAATTATGATAGATAAATTTTTGTTCATTATTAGAAATTAAAATCCTTATTCTATATAATACTCTGGCTCTGGTTGAATCATTTTTTTTGATCTTTCTACAACCCATATACCACACTTTCTGCCCGAAAATTGATGGCCACAACTGGCACGTTCAGACCCAGTATTCCGGCAGACAGTCCAGTCTGTAATAATTTAACAGCAGATGCTCTTGAACGTTTAACGAATGCAGCCGTTTTGGTGATATTAGCTCCATTGCTCCGAACGCCAACAATCATCAAAGGCTGCTAAATCGCGTCGTTTATCTGTAACCTTCTGAAACAAATCACTTCCAATGCCGTGGTAAACAACCTGCTTGCCTATTTACACTAGTCTGGCTCTTTAGCAACTTCAGTGTGAAATCTTACCTAATTGACAAAGCCGGGAATAAATGGCGAAACTAGTTGGAACTCCTGATGTCCCTCTGTTATACTGTAAGGCCACCACCTGTTTAGTTAATAGGAACAGTATTAAGATCCATCCTTCCACCGATATGTTTACTTACCTAATTTGCTTATAAACATCAGGTGGTCATAATAATCTGGCCACTCAGAGTAAACACTTCCTTGTATAGATCTCACTACACCATTGTACAAAGCTTTAACAATACAAATATCATTCGATCAGTCGATCAGTCGTCTATAGTTAGACCAGTCTGTCAGTATAGGTTCACACTCGTTAAAGAGTTACATTTCAAAAAATTGCAATATTTTTCAATACACACGCATTGACTCTGTGTCACAAGATTTGGGAGGGGTCGCGATAGCGAGCACTCAAACCCCAGTTCATGTGAGGAGACGTGTAAAGCAGACAACGGCGGAGGGTCGAAAGCCAATGGTAAAAGCGCCTTATGTGAGAAGGAAGGAGGAAAATAAGAGTTTTGAGATTGGTAGAGAAAGAGAGGTTAGAGGAAAGACGCGGCGAGAGCCAATGAAAAAGAGGGGAAGATTGGAAAGGAGACGAGGAGGGGAGAAGAGTGAAGGTAGGGGAGTGTTACCTGAGATTCGGATGAAGAAGGACGTTTACGTGAATCGGGGTGAGGCAGTGGAGCTTTCCGGGCGTTTGGCGCTAAGAGGTTCTTCCGGGCGCGGGCACGAGCGGCAGGTAAGGTATTCCAATTCTTATTCCGAGCATAATACGGGAAAAAGGAAGAGCCGCCGTGTTCGTCGCGGGAACAAGGAAGGCGTGGTGATCTCGTGTGGTCACCCTCATCCCAGACGAGCAACTACGCCCCTGGGTTCCAGTAGTCCTCCCCCCAAAAGGGCTACGCGACGAGTTCATCGTTGCTAAAGAGGTCAGAAGAAAGTAGCCGTAGGAGAGGTCGATCGTCACGAGTCGGGCGTTGTATGCAGCGGCTGCCGAAAGCGACCTTCCGAAATTCTCAGTAAAAGATAAAGTTCAAAGCCCAGGACGAGGAGGCCTCGTCGCTCACATTACAAATCCTGACAGTGAGCGCTGTCCGATGAGAATAACTTTTCGTTTATTTGAACTGTTAATTGTGTTGATATTCATGTGTTGTGGAATGAGCAAATTAGAAATAATATAAAGATAGACTTTTTCTAAAGCGCCTGTTTACTTCATTGGACCAGTGCGTCAGCTGTCTCGGTAGTTTCAGACCTGATCAGGAGGGCCGAAGGTCTTTCATAGAATTTAAAGTTTAACCTCGGATAGAAGTTCACTCCGAAGTGGTGCGAACCTCTTAGAATGAACGATAGTTATTTTTCCGAAAGGGGTTTATTTCCCCGTCAGTTCTCGAGTGTTTTGACAATGGACAGCTAGCGTTAGGCAATTGGCTTAGTCGTTAAAAGCTGGCGTTTTAAGTTTTAGTCTTTGAAATCTTCAAGTTTGTTTACAACTTTTATTTTATGTTTGTAATACTTGAGTTAAGAATTAAGCATTTTCTAATGATCGCGCAGGGTAAATTGCAAGAGGATTGCGTGAGCGATCTTTGTTAATAATAAGAAAGTGTAATTACCCAAGTCAATTCTATCTTATTTAATAAAACCTTTTTGTTTATATGCGCCATTTTTGCAATTCTTTAAAAACCCACATTCATCCCACATTAGGTACGTTACACTCTGTCTCCATAGGACTGCTGCCCCCAAAAGTTTACTTGTGCAGTAAAATGTTTTGAGTTTTTTTAAATTCATAATTCGGCTTCTTAAAGACCATTAAAAAGTAGAATAGGAATGTCTCTCTATCTCGCCGATAAAATTGGGTTCAAAACTTTAAAAGTTCCACACTTTCAGGGCCTCTATCACCTAAACTGTTGGATCAATTGAAAATCACTAATAAGAAAACGTTTCTCAAATATTGTGTACAATCTGAATATACCATTAAAAATAGAGGTTCCTATTTAAGATTTCAAAGTTGCCCCCTCCCCCAGCCCCCCTCACAAGATGGGGGGGAGGTTAATCTATCGGCAGATTTTGGAACTATTTTTTTTTCCTTCGCCAAACAAAATTCCATTGCCTCACGATTGTTCTGCTAAAATATCAGGTGATTCTGACGAGTAGTTTTCAAATTATCGATTTTTGAAATCGTAACTTTAATTATAATCACCCTGTATATTCAGATTGTACACAATATTCGAGAAATGTTTTATTCTTGGTGTTTTTTCAATTGATCCAACTGTTTAGGAGATAGAGGCACGAAAGTGTTGAACTTTTAAAGTTTGAACCCAGTTTTACAGACATTTTTATTTATTTTTTTATTTTTTAGAAATTCAGACAGTGGGGTTCTTAAGCTATATATTGACCATTTTTTATGGAAATGGGCTAAGCCTTTTTAGAGAAATGAATTTTTTTTTTTGAAAAAGTGAAGAAATGGCAGAAACGTTCATTTCAATGCTCCAAATACAATATAAACGGCAT
>JAHWFO010010682.1:0-14275 GCA_023313115.1 Rhysida immarginata
TCTGTTTGGATTAGTTTACTCCTGGACTGCTGAACGATGGTAGCAATCGCTACCGAAAGGATTCTCCAGATTACGGTTGTATTTTTCCATTATTTCTTTGTTGTGGCTAAAGAGTTTTTTATTGATATTTACATCATAATTATCCACATTAGCTTTCATTATCTAATGAATATCGATTTTTTATCGATATTTGTTATTTTTCCGAAATCTGAGGTAGACAGTGACCTTCCTCATGCTTTGAAGGTCATGTATGCGAAATTTTATCAAGATCGGAATAAAACTGTAGATTTGTATAAAAAACGTACAGACCCACCCACCCACAAACATCCTTCTTTATATATATAAAAGATATGCAATTGATAGTTGTTGAGAATATTAAAAATTATTAATATTTCAAATAAGAAATGTGTATATTTTTTATTGTTTAAGAATACACCATAGAACACGGTTGTTATCAGCATTGGAGAAATAAAACAATTTACTGGAAATTCATTAATTTATGTTAATAAAAACATGTATTTTAATTTTTTGTTAACCATAAAATGAAATTGTATTTATGCATTTTGACTGTATGTAATTCTGAAATTGAAATAAAATACTTCATTAAAAAATTTAAAAATTATATTTTAATTGAAAACAAACATGCAATTAGCAATATGAAAAATTATCAACATTTCTTTAAAATACACAAATTTGAATCAAAATAATAAATTTTATAATATGTAACAAGCTGTATAATTTCAATTATCCTGTTACAGATGAAATATTTTATTCTAAAACTTCTTCAAATAAATAAATAAATTAATGTATTTTGCAATTTTCATTATCCAGAAAAAAATTGATTAACATTGCAATTGGAAGTTGGACATAGTTCCTCATGCGTGTTATTTTTAAAACTGTTTTTTAATTTTAAAACAGCAATAAAAAATAATTTATAATGAAAAATTAGTATTCCTTTCAGCACTGCCGACGTCGATGACTATTACCTACCTACCGACTGCTAAAAATAAGTTGACCTATCGATAGAAGAGTTGGTATCTCTTATCACTGGGGCAGCCTCTTCCTTGTTTGTTTGTATATGGTGACTATGGAAGGAAACCTAAGAAAACTACAAAAATTTTGTCAAAAGAAAAGAACAAGAATGATTTTACCACCAAAGCGGATAAAGGAGCACATTTTTTTGTTATAGCATGGACATAGAATTAACTTACATTTTATAACACTTTAGAGAAAATATATAAATGTGAGAACTGAATTGTAAATTACTATTTAAGTAAACTAATGAATAGAGAGAATTTAAACGAATAAACTTGAAGAACTGAAAAATTAAACGGAGAGCTAAGTTATTCTTTTGTGGCATAACTGCCATTCACAGAATAGCCTTGACATTGTTGCACGGGAAAACCCGAGAAGGTGCGCAGTTTGCGAAATGCTCAACTGCGCCCGCCAAGCTCCAAGATTCATGCCTCGTTCGAATTCGGTCAAAACCTTGGATTTACCCATAATCACTCCACTTCTGCTGCTGACTGCAACTTGTGATCCAATGCATCCTTTTTATACATCGCTTCGGCCCGTTTCATGGTTTGTGTGTCGCTGGGAGGCCGATCCATTTTCTGTAAGAGGTGTCTAATAAATTGATCAATCAGTGTATTACATGCCATATCTTAGCACTGAAAATTCTAATGGTACAATATGGTATCATTAGGACACATGCTAATAACAAGGGGACATTACGACCTCGGAATTTTAGTTTAATACGAGACTTCGTGTAGTTGTAGTGTACCTTTAGGATGTTAATATACTTAAATATTAAGGCGCACTATTCAGCCAATTTTGAAAAAAAGACGGTTTAAAGTTTCGAGCACTATACATAAGGGAAAGTTTTCCTCCTTGATTCTAAGTGATCCGATAGCTCAGACAGCAGCATGGTTGCTACTCACAAGTTAAAGTGTGAGGTGGCAGTTTCGAATTCCAGTTGTAACAATTTTTTTTACCCAAATAATTATTCAATATATTATATTTACAAATTTATTTGTGACAAACAACTTTTTCACAAAATTTTCCTTTTCTCGAAATCATTATGCTTATTTTTATTTTTACAAGTGTCTATGGAGTAATATAAGTACACAAGTATTTTCAGCAAAATAGCCTATTATGTATGGAAAGGGTAAAAAATTCATTTCATGCAAATAGCAATATAACACAGACGTAATACTGTTAATCAGTTAAATTAAAATGATATACATGAACCAGAATGATAATTGTCATGAAAGCATGGAAAACAAAAGATACCACAACAATTCGCACAACAAATAAATTAGGACTTTTTACAAGAACAAGGGGTTTTAAGAAAATCCATTGAAAAGCACACCTCGTTTACATTCACAAAGATTTCCCTTTCGAAACCCGCCACCTCAAAAAATAAAATAAAATAGTTATTGTTTTTAAAATTTTGATTCTATACAAAATATTTTGTAGAAAATATTTTATTTCTCCGTAGACACTTGTAACAAATAAGTATAATAAGTATAATAACTTTGAGAAAAGGAAAATTTTGTGAAAAAGTTGGTTGTCACAAATAAATTTGTAAATATAATTTGAATAATTATTTGGGTAAAGAAAAAAAATTATTACAACTGGAATTCGAGCCCGCCACCTCACACTTTGACTTGTGAGTAGCAACCACGCAGCCGTCTGAGCTATCGGATCACTTACAATCAAGGAGGAAAACTTTCCCTTATGTATGGTGCTCAAAACTTTAAACCGTCTTTTTTCAAAATTGGCTAAATAGTGCGCCTTAATATTTAAGTATATTAACATCCTAAAGGTACGCTACAACTACACGAAGTCTCGTATTAAACTAAAATTCCGAGGTCGTAATGTCCCCTGTAAGCCAATTCCCACTATCTTTATTTACTCATTATATTCACTCATGACGCGTTGTTGATATATGTACGAGTTGTTTGATATATTACATGCCATATCTTAGCATTGAAAGTTCCAACGGTACCATATGGTACCATTAAAACATACTACTGAATAATTCCCACTCTCATTATTTAAGCGTTTTATTCATTCATGAGATGCTTGCACGTACACATGTCACTAGACCATTATCTGCTATCACTACTTACTCTTATACAGGGTGTCCAAAAAGTCTGGTAACATGGCAGACATCTCAGAGCTGCCAGGTAGGCGAAATCTGATGAGTGTGGTTTATAGTTAATAGGGGTGGATTTGGGAACTGTTCAGTGGAGGGACATTTGCTCGGAGTAACACTTCAGGGAAGGAGTAGGACAGTTAAGCGAAATTCCTTTCTTCCCCTTTTCTTTCTATTCTTTCTCTTAATTTCAAATAAACATACATGAATAATGCATGACAATAAAAACTATACATATAAAAATTAGCGTTACTTCACTATTTAAAAAAAAATGCCTAACCATGAAAGTAGAAAGTTTCCTTGCACCTACGGCCATGCAATCCTTGCAGCGCATATGTAGAAAAGTACAAGAACTTGTAAACGAACCCTCTACTTCGTTGGAAGTTAACGTAGTGTCAGAGACATTAATTAAGAATGATGAAAATAGCTTCCTTCTCTTCGGTGGTTTTGTTAATGATGGAAGAATTTTGGCGAGTGTGAAAGGGAAAGAAGCAATGACAACGTGTTCACCTTTCTTTTGTATGTACCATTCATGTGGGTCTTGGAAGTTCAGTGGAAGAAAGTAAAATTATTCCAATTATTGCTGAACAAGACAAAAGTGACATATAATCAACTATTCGAGGAAATAAAAAATCATGAGCAAAATTGAAATCTCAAATGGTGATGGACTTAGAAACAGCAGCAATTCAGGGCTTAGAGTCTGTGTTGCCAGCTGTAAAAGTTCACGGGTGCAATTTTCCTTTCAACCAATGCATTTGGAGGAAATTTCAGGAACTTGTACCAGATTATATGCACAATGAGAAGGACAGACTTTTGCCTATCAACTTAATCGAGGACAGATGGTTAGCAATACAAGAAGATTTACCTGAAATCGACATCCTTGAATTGTTCGATGACTATTTCGTTTATCAGTGGTACGATAGCACCACAGGAGCCATTTCCAGATATATTTGGAATTCCCACCAAGGACATCATAGGACAAACAACGTTTCAGAAGGATGGAACCGAAGATTGTCAAATCTTGTAAACAAACCCCACCCGAATGTTTATTACGATCATACTTACGACAGAAATTTGATGAATATTGAAAACAACAAGAGGGGGTCGGAAAGCCATGAAAACTGATAAATTATTAAGAAATGCTTAGCCAAGTTAAGAGAGATGGGCGATATATAAACGTGTTTAAAACCTTTGTCGTACCTACAAAAATTAGAATAAACTGTTTTTTTATTATATTTTTATTTATTATTTTTTTTATTATGCAACGATATGCCACTGCGGCGAGTAGACTAATATATTGTTCAGAAATAGTGGTGGACGAGAAATAATTATGTTTTTGCATTTTGTCTGATTCAAATTTGACTAGTTGCATTTTGTCCTACACCCGAGAAGCCACTTGGCTTCCTGTGTTATAGCCGTCGTGGTCGATGATCAACTTGGAGAGCTGCTACAACTTCATCAGTTGTCTCAGGATTCCATGCTGCAGGAATTCTAAGAGATAATTACAATTTATTAGAAGAAAGGCATAAATCAGAAGAGAATGGAAATCCAAATTCCAATGATAATATGGAACCAGAAGATGAAGACAAAGAAAATTGTAATAAATTTAGTTTTTTATTTAAATAGAACGTGGCTCAAGTGTTACCACACTCTGTGCTTTGAACAAGTGTTACCATGATTAGGCCTATTTATCTAAAACTTATTTCACACCTTGTTTTATAAAGTAGGCTTACGATATACATTTTTTTTATGTAAGTATTTAAAAAATAACTATTTTTAGTTTAGCTTTGAATTTCCCAGTGGCGCAATGGCTTCTGACTAGTGTGGTCGATAACGATACAATACTATCGGGTGATACTAATCATCGACACTTTCGATACTAGCGCGATACTTACAAATCCAATACTATCGCTATCGACTAGAGATGGGCGATAGTACTATCGATAGCGATACTATCAATAGTTTTTAACTATCGATAGCCCTACTATCGAATAGTCAAGTAATTAATACTATCGCGATAGTTTTATAACTATCGCGATAGTTGACAGAGTGCCTCCTTACTAATTCTTTTTAAAATGTTTAGGCATTTACTGTTGTAGGATTAATAAAATTATGATAGGATTAGGAATGATTAAACGAGACTCTTATAAACGGAAAGAACGTTTATAAGATAGGAAGATATCTATATTCGCCTTGACTCGGCTGTAAGCAATCAGGCAAACCTAAGTTAAAACATCTTATCAGTTTTTTGTCATTGGCTGTCAGACAGGCAGATTTTTTGCATGTAGATTGAAATAATCTAATGTTTCTATTCAAGGAAACACTTCTAATATGTGGGATCATATTCATCGTATGCACAAAAAGTTAATTCGTCTTGGACAGAACAGTTCCTCCAGTAGTCATTTGTCTGATGTTTTTTCTCTACAAGTGGATGACAGTACTTCTCACGAAGCAGAAGACAGACCAACACCATCTTTATCGGAAAACTCTTCTTTTAGTAAGACCATCATTACTTCATTTAATAGGCAAAGGGATTTTGCAAGTGACGGTCTAAAAACACACAAGATAACAAATGCCTTATTGTTTATGATTGCCAAAGATAGCATGGCCTTTAATATTGTTGAAGGTGAAGGTTTTAAGGCATTTGTTCATGAACTTGAAAGTAGGTACAATATTCCTAGTCGCAGAACATTAACAACAATGATGGATGCTAAGTTTAATAGTGCAAAGAGTATAATTGAAAAAAGGTTGCAAAAAGTTGAACGTCTTAGTATTACAACTGATTTATGGACTGACCCGCTAAATACCAAATCGTATATTGGTTTAACAGCTCATTTCTTAAGAGATGAAAATCTTGATTCTGTCGTTATTGCATGCCGTGCACTTACTCGAGATCATACAGCCTATGAATTGCAGGAGGTTTTACAAAGAATACTCAGTGACTGGAACATTAATAAGGACAAAATTATGTGTTGTGTTACGGATGGCGCTGCAAACATTGTCAAAGCTACACAGACACTTTTTGGAAAAAAATAAGCATTTGCATTGTTTTGCTCATATGTTAAATTTGTTTGCTACAGATTCAATCAAATGTTGTAAGCCACTTGTGGCAATTATCACTGAGGTCAAGTGCATTGTTACTTTCTTCAAAGAAAGTGTTAAGGCAGCTGATAGGTTAAGGGCAATTCAGTTAGCAGCTAGTGTTGATCCCCCATTAAAATTAAAACAGGAAGTTAAAACTAGATGGAATTCGTTATATTTTATGTTAGAAAGATTCTTACTCCTAAATAAGCATGTAGTTAATGTTCTTATGGAACTTAGTGGTCCTTCAATAATGAATAGAGAAAAGTTAAATGTCATAAAAGATATCATTCCTTTGCTCAAGCCAATTGAGTCAGTCACAAAGGAGATATCTTCTGAAAGGCAAGTGACAATAAGCACTGTTATTCCACTGTTGCGATGCATGAAGAATGCAATCATGAAATGCACAGTACAGAGCGAAATAGGCCTAGAATTAAAAAAAACTTTACTTGCAAACATTGAGAAAAGATTTGGGCCAGTGGAATACAATAAACTATTAGCAACTGCCACACTATTAGATCCACGATTTAAGAGACTGCATTTCTAAAATGCAAAAGCTTGTGCAGCTTTGGTCTCAACTTAAGTCAGTTCATCAACATTTATACGAAATTGCACAAAAAAGATTGTGTGTGTTTGCCACTTCCGTTCCATCAGAAAGACTGTTTTCTAAAGTGGGTAATGTCATTACTGAACGGAGAAATAGATTGTCTCCAAAACATGTTGAAAAATTGATAATTTTGAGCAACCTCTTGTATAAGGAATGGCCCAATTAAATGTTCTAAATGTGTAATTAATGTATTTTTCATTCTATTGTTAAATAAATGTTATATTTTTTGGCAAAAGATGATAGTTTTTTATTTTTGATGTTTGTTTCTTTGAGTACTCATAATTGCAAACTATCGCGATAGTTAACGATAGTTGCAGACTATCGTGACGCTATCGAGTTAACTAAAAAACTATCGTGATAGTACTCTCGATAGTTTTTTCCTCACTATCGCCCATCTCTACTATCGACCACCGATACTAATCTGATACTTTTTTCGGGTCATAGATATAAATTCCGGCGTTTTTTTGTTTCTATTATTAAACCAATCCGAAAGCTTTCAGGTTATTAAGCGTCTTTTCATGTGTACGCCTTCTCATTGGCCGCTTCATTTAACGGATTCTAATTTCGACCAATCCTTTACCCTTGCCGTACTTCATTTATTTATTTTTAAGTACCGGTAAGTTAAGTAAATTCCCTGATTTTTCCCGGACTTAAATTTTAATTAAATAATTTGCATCATTACTAATGATTTATTACACATCTCTGTTGCACTGCAACAGTTGCAGTAAACAAGTCTTTAATAACGTTCCATCATATTTTTAACAGTATAAACTATGGACAGTCAATCAGACAATTTGCAGGCTGTCAAGGGAAATGCAGGATTGAGACAACTTTTCTTCACAAAAGGATGTTCCAGCTCAGCAAGTTGAAGACGTCAACTCATTTTGGAACTTGCGAATGCAGAAATTAGAAGAAGCGACTGACACTGCAGATCAGTGTTGCCAGATTGGGCTATAAACCGCAAATTGGGCTTCTTTTAAAATCAATTGGCTTGTAAAATTTTGACTTCGCGGTTTGGGATTTTTTTGGCGGGTCGTGGCTTTTTTTGGGCTCTTTTGGGCTTGTTTTTTATCTTGGTTTTTTGAGTCTTATTGCTGAAAAATAAGTTTAGTGACGATATAAATTAAACCAGGGATAGATCAGGCGTGATTACGTCATATGATTGCTCTTCTACTGGATACAGTAGCCAACCCGGTTTCGAGATTTGGCGTTTGCTTTCCACTGATGCTTTAATTATATATAAGCAGATAAATAATAGGGTGCTTATCATAAGTACTCCAGCCAGCAGCACACACCATGCGTAAATATTTTGAAGACTTCAAAATTGTAAGTGGCTTTCACAGTTTTTATCTTCTCTCTCAATTAACTCTGTTTTTCATTTCGATAGTTTAAAATCTTGCACGTAATTATTATTTTTTTAATTGAAATTTTATTGAATTCACCGGACTGAAACCAGATTAGCGTAAACTATAAACATGGGGAAATGGGCGAAATATTCTAAACGATATAGAGCGTCTTAGGAAAAGGAATCAACATTCAAAGGCTGGCTAACAAAAAATACAGGTACAAGTGACTACCATATATTTGTATATTTATATAATTTGTTACGAATTTTTTTAATTGTGTTAATCTGAAATGCCCAACTAATGCTAGGCCCTGACAGCAGTGATCGTGAAACTTATTGTATTGTTTGTAAAACTGGACTCCGTGCACGTAAGAATGATTTAAGAAATCATTCTCAAACAGGAAGACACCGTAATAATATAGCAAAATGATCACCACCCGATTCCAACCGAAATACCTTAAACTCAAGTAAGATATCAAAACTCGTCTCTCTCCTTCTCTATTTGAAGCAATATTAGACCCAAACATGGTTATGTCTAATTAATATTATCTCTAGTATTTTAAAAAAAAAATCATTCTACAATTATTTATTGTGTTACAGGTGTTGTTGTAATTGATGAGAATACCAGTATGAGACGACAAATGTTGCAATGACTTTGAACCAACTACAGGAATGATGGCAAATTTTAATTCTCATGAGCAATTCGGTAACAGAGCAACAAGAACATGATGCCGCAGCTGAAATTTTTATTGTACAAATTAGTTTCATTACTGTATCAAAAGTGTCCTTACTTTATTAAAAGAAATTAATCTCAGTTTATAAAATAAAATTTTGTTGTTGTTTGCATGTCCATTTTTATTTATTTTATTATGAATTACTTCGAATACTGTGTGCAGTAATTTAAAATCAGACGGCTATCTTAGTCCCGCGGTTTTTTGGGCTTCTTTTTGCTTAGTCCCGCGGTTTTTGGGCTGCTTTGTGGACGGGTTTTGGGATTTTTGAAGTAGAAATATCTGGCAACGCTGCTGCAGATGACGATAATGGCATCCCAATTGAATTTCGCCAGTATTTAAACTCAAAATATGCAGATATGCTCACAGATCCTTTTGAGTACTGGAAACGGCATCAGGTTTGTCCTAATCTTTCAAAGTTAGCATTAAAGTACTTGACAGTTTGTGCGACATCAGTGCTCTGTGAACGTATATTTTCACGAGCAGGTCTAATTATGACTAACAGAAGACATAAGCTGGAGGGAAATCGCTTATCAGATTCGTTGTTTCTAAATATTTAACAAAGGATGAGTGGGGAGTAAAAGCAAAAATTCAAAATAAATTTTAAAAAAACATTCATGCTTGTGTGAATTCATTGTGTAAAGCTGTATTTCAGCTTGTTATCGGTAGGTATCAGTCAGTATTGTGATACTTAAGGTCCTTAAATATCGAAGTATCAGTATCGGATTTTTTGGCATTGTACGTAGAATTGGTATCGCGATACTTTATGGGTATCGACCATCACTTCTTCTGACGTCATTTGTGGATGTGAAGTGAGGAAGTATGGTATTGGAAATTTTACAGTCGGTGTCTCTGCGTTTGTTAACAGCATGGAGTGATGCAGCCTTCAGCACATATCTGGGAAAATACTCGGCCAACTTCTATCAAATTTTGACGGCATATAGAAACTAACGTTACCTCTATTCCTTCAGGATATCAGGTTGCTCACTTCAGTAGTTACTGAGTAATCGACTCATTGATGGGAGCAACGAGTAATGGCAATTGTTCTCAATCTTATTAATCTAAGATTTAAAACGCAATAGAAAACGAAAGCACTGTTCCTTGCATGATCCCAGGAAGTTTTTTAGGTGTTTTTTTGTTGTTAACTCAGGACACACACAAACAAACAAACACACATACACACACGCATTGTTACGTGCAGGAAAAACAATTATCATTCCGGCATGTGCAGCCAAACCCCGAGGGCAAGACACACCCTTTCCTCACCAATAATCGCGATCATATTGTAAAAGAAATAATAATGGAGAAAGACGAATGATCTCCTACAGATAACCAAATAAAGCAAAAGTCGAACTCCCAAACTTAATTTCAACCACAAATGACCCCTAAATATCGATTAAAATACCACACTCGGACCCACTAAGCGTAAAGAAAATTAACCCCAATTACCGAATTAGCAAGAAACAAACCTAAAACAATTGTTCTAAGCCTATGTTTCGAAAAAAGAAAAAATGTCAAGAGAAAGTCCAAATAAAATATTTTCTTTATTACAGACTTTTTTCTTATTATTTTATTTTATGAAAAATCAAACTGAAAGACGACAAATAGAGGTGATAGCAGTACGCAAACTGTACGGACGATAGTGGGCACAAAGTGATGACGTTGAATAATCTCTTGAGAGAGAAGTTGGAGACGTTACTTGTAAAGCAGTTTCAATGTCCCACCGCAATTTTAGATAATAAAATAGTCCATCCAGGTGATAGTAAGAAGGACATGTGACGCACTATCCCACACTATAATAATGTCGAGAAGGAAAAAGTCAAAGATAATAACTAAATAAAAATAAAACATTTGGAAACGAAAAGGACAAAAAATATTAAACACTAGATTGAGAATAAATTTTTTCAGAATCTCAATAAAGGTAAAAAAAAAAATCCCAAAGAAAGTCAACGGATTGGCACTTAAAATCGAGTCCAGATTTATTGTAAAATGGTTAACTTTGTAGCCCAAATCGATGGCATAACCAACGTGCACCCAGAAGACGATTGCAGCTGTACTACGCACTGGAAAAGGCACAACTCCGGTGGCTAATACGCTCATAATCAAAGCGACAAAAGTTCCAAGAAAAGAAAAAAATAATTTAAAGATCGGATTCTTAAATAAAATGAATAAAGAGTAAAAAATAAAAATAATAAAGTAAGAAAAAATTATATTAAAAAAATTACAACAAAAGGTAATCAAGGCCTCACTTAACGCAACTCACCTAAGACGTTCAGACAACTAACTACAATCAACAAAAGACGTACGCAAACCATAACAACCAGGCTTTGCTGGATCAATGAAGAATTTGTCACCTAAACTACTGTAGAATAAACACCGAAGACGTACACATAACAAAAGGGAATCATCCTCAAGCATATTAGGAAGAGGAAACGTGATGAGCGGCGCAAGAAGAAACTCTAAAAAAAGAACTAAAAAAAATAACAGGTGATCACAATAAAATAAAAATTGTCAGGTAAACAGTTAACAACAAAAATACTGAAGTGAAACAACATCACTTAGAAAGTCTACCTCTAAGACAATTTGATGATAGATACCGTTCAAAAACGTCGCCATGAACCAAGATTTATTCCACTCTCCCTTTTTTGCATGAGTAGTCCTAAATTGATGAAGAGCATTGGATGACAAGGTCAACGTAAAATCTTCCGGTAAGTTAGCTCACATTTAGAACGAATTTAATGTCAGTTCACATATCACAGTGTACCAGAACTCCTACGAGTGTCACGAGGGAGATCACCTGCTCATGACCGACATCGAAGGCAGCTTCACGGCTACCCGGTGAAAGTGACGAGCACATCCAATGTTTCTTCTGCACTGGCAGTTCCGAAATCTTGACGTGACTTCACCAGTCGTTGATTTCAAGCAAGGCAATCAACAAAAAAGCTCTCCAAAAACATCATGGGCATGGGATAGAAAAGAAAAACGTAAAGTTAATAAACTTGGCTAGATCGTTCAACCCATGGCGAACCTGACTACCTCCCAAACCTAAGAGAAGCAGCTGGGTTAAACGTCGGAAGCAGACTGACTAAACCCTAGAAAACCAAAACCCGTGCGCACACAAAAAGGCAGGTCCGAAACGAACAAAACACATAATAATAAGACAACGTGAACAGACAATGAAGACAAGACATTAACTACGCATTAAGCTCCTAAATCAACAATACAGGCCAACATGATAAAAAAATATCCAAATTATTATAAAAGCAAATACAAAAAAATACCTGCAAAACATTAAAAACCATAGATTTTTTTTTTTTGAACGCAACAACACACACACACACACTGTAGCGTACCATTTTTTTTAACTGTTTGCAAAAGTTTTGCTACAAAAAATTTTTTTTTTACTGGTATTGAGTCGCTTAAGCTGTTGTATGTTCCGCGTTTTCATACCTGCTTTGGTCGCTCTGTTACAGTCAGTTCCGCTCCAATGTTTCAGTTGGGCTTCTAGGCGTTGTGAATCGACGTTCCTGGACCCCTGACACCTTTAAATTCTACCTATCGGTCGTTTTATTAAATAAAATGATGGTCTTTGTCGTAGAAAAACTTCTAGTACTTTTTAGTTCACCGGAGGTTACTGTGTTCCCCCTCCTAAAAATAATGTTAGAGGGTTCAATCGACGCGTTCTTGTCGCGTTGTTTAGGCAATTACTTTCCATGGTGTATATGGAGTCTGTCTCCCTTTCCCTCTACTTCCTTTCTTCGAGGAAAAGTGTACCTACTTTTCCGACATTTGGCCTGGCCAGATCGCCTGATGACTATTTTTTTTTTTTTGGATTATTCATCCATTGGGAGAATTGAATATGGAGGTTCAGAATAAGGGAATCGACTATACATTACCCGAATTTTTCTTTGAACTAAAAGTCTTACAAAATGAATGTTTTTGCGACTTAAAAAGTCCTTCTTGTGGCCATTAAAGGATGTTAAAACTCTTTAGTTAGAGTTCATATATTTCCGATGATTTTAGCCTAATTTTTTTTTCTCGGATAGGGAAAAGTTTTAAAAGGATAATCCTCAAAGCCATAAGATTTAGTTTTGACATTCCTACCTCTCTTCGTTTACGAAGAGTAAGGGCCGAAGGAAAACATTAGTATTTTATAATTATAGCTAAAGAATACGTAGCATTTACTTATGGATTTTTATTTATTAAAAATTTTTCCGAAAAATTACTAAGCTTGCTGATATTTTTATCAAAACGAATTGTTTAAATTACTGTTCTGAAATATCTAAACTTGCGCGCTATTGTTAAGTTAAATCCCCTTTGTTGTGGGAGGTTTGTCTTTTAGAGCGTCTCCCGCCGCTTGATTTTTTTGAGCTCGAGTTTGCGTGGTTCGCGCTTTTTTCAAGCTTTTGGTGGTGAACAAAAATTTTTTTTTCTTCAAGATTTTTTTTTTCTTGTGAAAAACATCGGTCGTTAGTTCCGTTTGGACAGCAACTTAACAGGCTAGAACCTAAGGATAGAACCAGGCGAATTACTATGTCCTTAGCCGGATTCCGTGATGTCCATTAATACACTATCAAAAAAATTCTAACCAGACTTATCACCATGAAATCAACTAAGTTGTTGGATTAGCGGCAAGTCTACTTTTTCCTTATCGATGGGGCAGTTAGAAACGCTACCACGCCACGAAGATTGCGTCTGATGGAATCATTTTGTTTTGACGAACTTCCAACTTCAGATGGTCATCAGGGACAGGCGTCCTACGGTTGCGATGATCGAGTCGGGTTTTCTCCTCTCAACACAGCCGAAACTTCGTTAGCAAACTTTACTCTGGTAGGCCTTCACTTGGATCATAACAGGTTGTTTGCCCGTTTTTCCAATCACTTTTGCCAATTCTAAGGAAATGAGATTAAGGCCTTGGTAAATAGGCTGTTGCATGGATACACGTTATCATTAGCTGTTGTTGACTGTCGACATCTTAATGGGTGCTCCGTCATCGTGCGACTCTTTGAAGATTCGAGTTAATGGTTGGCGACTTAACCAAGCTCCATTTCGCTCGTATTGACTGTTTTAATCATTTCCCTGGTTCCTTTTTACAGAATGAAATTTGAATCCCGCCGTTCTACATTCGTTCAAAGATCTGTTCGCAGCAGTCTCCGGCCGATTTCCCCGAGAAGCGAAGTACTTTCTGTGTGAATTTTCCGACTCCTTCACACGCAGTCCGGTTCGAAATCCATCTAAGTCGGCCTCGGTGGCTCAGTGGTTTGCGTGATCGCCTCTGATGCCCGAGTACGCGGGTTCGATCCTGGCCGAGGACGACGAGGATTTTTCAGGGGGAAATCCTGAGATCACGC
>JAHWFO010010700.1:0-13938 GCA_023313115.1 Rhysida immarginata
AACGAAAAGAGAAACACGGATTAAAAGATATGAAGAATAAACATTTACATATTTCTATTTAAAAAAACGTAAATCCGAAAATGCGATCTCTACTATAAACAGTGCTTCGGGATGAGGAAAAACCTTGTACGCTAAAAGTAATCCGTTATAGTAATCATTTAAGGGATTAACTGTAGTACGACTTTTTTTTAAAAAAAAAAAAAAAAAAAAAAAAAAAAAAAAAAATCATTAAAAATAATTAAAATATATTGAAATAAAAATAAATAAAATTTAGTTACCTTTGTCACATTCTAAATGGCATTCAAAAAAAATACTTTTTATAAGTTATGTTTTCTTTGCTCTCAAGGCTAAAAATGAATACAATTTAGTCATAACTCGGTCATTATTAAAAAAAATTCGTCAAGGTCAAATTAATTAATAAGCTAATATTATTTCCAAACAAATCATAAATTATTAATTCATTCCCTGCCTATTGTTCTTACTTTAAAAAAAATACTTAATTCGGTATAACAAACAAACAGTAGCATGGAAGTAAGATTCTATTTGTATTTTAATTGATTTTAAGTTTGGACCAACCAGCAATGTCAAGAAAAACTGAATTTATACAAAAACTGTTTTATACCTACAACTGCAAGTAAATATGAAACAATATTCAGGGAAGAAACAAATTTGTTTCTGCGTTGCTGGTTTCTTATTACCTAAAATCAAAAGTTTGGACCACATTTGTATAACATAAAAAGGAAAAAAAGTATTACATCATTAACTAATCAATAACAGCTTTCTGAATGGCTGCTATTAGTTGTTCTCGAGATTTGTAGCGAGTGTTTTGGTAAATTTTTTGTTTCGTGAGATGCCACACATTCTCAATAATATTGAGATCTCGATTTCGAGCAGTCCAAGCAAAACTGAAAGCCAGTTGCTCTCAAAATAGGCTTTCACAACTCGTGCAGTATAGATTGCATGACTGTCCTGCTGCTAAGTCCATGGTTTTTGCTTAAACTAACTAGACTTTGCACAAAGGGATGAACACATTGTGAAGATCATCTTTATATTGAGCTGTTGTGCAATGTCCATCTATAATGTAAATTTCAACTTTCCGTTGCTTCCAATGGCACCCAGAATCATCACTCCACTACCACCCATTTGCCGCTTAATTCGCAGTGGAGCAAGTGTTTCTTTATCACGATGCTCAGGATCATCCAAACCGATCCGTTTTTCATCAGAAAACACAACTAACTGGAAGTCTGTGGTTTCACGCAGATGTGTTTTAGCCAGGGCTGTGGAACGTAACTGAAACGTAACGAAATAACGATATTAATAGCGGTATCGTGTATAACGTAACGAAATTTCTTAAACCGGGATAATAACGGAAACGTAACAAAATCTAGGCTACGGGAAACAAGCGTAGGAAATATGCAATGCAAATAATCAGGAGTGTTGGGGTTCTGGAGGAGCCCATTGATAACAGGGAGGTGACTGACATTAAAATAACTTGTCATTCAAGCATGCACTCCTCCTCATACAAAAAAAAATAAAATATTATTATTAAAAAATTATGATAACGTTATTTTCTAAGATAACGATATCAAGTAACAAAAAG
Source organism: Rhysida immarginata (assembly GCA_023313115.1). Taxonomy (NCBI): domain Eukaryota; kingdom Metazoa; phylum Arthropoda; class Chilopoda; order Scolopendromorpha; family Scolopendridae; genus Rhysida; species Rhysida immarginata. The sequence continues at coordinate 1,601 of JAHWFO010010700.1, forward strand.
CATAACCTAATGAAACCTAATAACAAAATGTGTAACGTAACGTTATAACATTACGTAAATCAATTCGTTCCATAGCCCTGCTTTAAAACGTTATGATAACGTTATTTTCTAAGATAACGATATTCAGTAACGTAACACCTAGCACAACGAAATCAAGTAACAAAAAACATAATGCAACGAAACCTAATAACAAAATGCGTAACGTAACGTTATAACATAACGTAAATCAATTCGTTCCCACAGCCCTGGTTTTAGCATACTCCAGTCTCTCCTGCATGTGTTTCTGTGCTAGTGGGAACTTTTTGGGTATAATTTCTTAGGCAAAGTTCTGAGCACGTAGTTCGCTGTGAATTATTCTTCTTGAGGCAGCAAGTTGCAGATTAAGTTTGACTTGTGTGGTGTTGACTACATGCCCAGATGTAATATCATGTCTAACATGTCTCTTAATTCTTGATTTGTCTCCTATTATCGTCTTATTTTCTATTTAACATTTTTAACAATTTTGATAAAGATTTGTAGCTCACACGGGAGATTTCAGCAATTTTTTTGAAGTTTGTAAATTGCTTGTTAAAATTTCTAATTCGCTCTCATTGGCCTTCAATTAACATTGTACAATACATAATATGGTTTTAGTGCCCACCACACAACCTGATGACTTGTAATATGCAAATTATTTGCATGTTTGTGATGTTGGTCCAAACTTTTGGCCAGTCTTATTTTGATCTAAGGTAATAAAAAAGCAACGACGCAGAAATAAATTGGTTTTTTTCCCCGAATATTGTTTCATATTTACTTAGATTTGTAGGTGTAAAATATTTTTAGTATAAATTCATTTTTTCTTGATTTTGCTGGTTGGTCCAAACTTTTGGCCACCAGTGTAACTTGAGCAGTATTTGATAACAGTTGAGCGACCTCTCATGAAGCCGTATTGACAAGAAGAAAAAATTCGGAGAGACAGATAAATATATTTCTTGATAAACTAAATATTCAAAAACTTTTGTTCAAAAGAATGACTGTTGAAGGTACATAAAAATGCTTTAATTACTAGCTGTACAAAGCACTTAAAAGTAACTCCTGAAAATATTATTCACGAAAATATAATACGAGGGTGGGCTGAAAAGTTATGCCTCCATGGCTGTAACTTTTTTATTTTTTAACCGATTTTCAAAATTCTTTTTGTATCTGATACTCCCATTTCTCCTCTATGTAATGCAATATTCACTCTTCGACATAGTCCCCATCCCTTTCCACGCATTGTACGAACGCGTGACTAGTCGGGTGAACCCGTCGGAGAGGAATTCCGGGGTTGTCGTCGACACGAGGACTGAATGGCAGCTTTGGATCCTCTTCTGCAGCAAGATAACGCCCGTCCGCACACGATCGCCACACATCAGAGGGGGTTGCAGCGCCTACAGTTCAAAGATGAAAAACTGCAGTTCAAAAATGAAAGACTTTGCACCTTGCGACTTTCACCACTTCCCTAAGAGGAAAGAGCACCTTAAGGGGCATGAGTTGCGTTCTGACGACGAAACCTGCCGTTCGGTCTTTGTTGTCGACAACAACCCCGGAATTCCCCTCCGCGTTGGTACAATGCGTGGAAAGGGATGGGGACTATGTCGAAAAGTGAATAGTGCATTACATAGAGGAGAAATGTGAGTATCAGATACAAATAGAATTTTGAAAATCGGTTAAAAAATAAAAAAGTTAAAGCCCTGGAGGCATTACTTTTCAGCCCACCCTCGTAGAAATAAAAATATTCAACAAAATGGAATTTTGCGTGTCTCAAAAGTTTAAAGAACTACCCCCTGATGCTGAATGGAGACGTCCAACATGTAAATTTGCGAGTGACAGCGTATAAATCTCTTGCACAGTTAGTCATTTTTGTTTTCAAAGAAAGCTTTTCTTCCACTTACAGTTGACCTACGACAATGCCTCGCCAATCTCAATTCACAACCGATGAAGTGGCTGAAATCTGGTGATTGATAGCCAACGGACAATCTGTTGCTGGTATTGTCACAATTACTGGAAGATCCACAGCAGGAGTTTAGAATGTCTTGAAGAGGAGTTCATCGTTCTACCAAAAACCACTATCTGGTTATCCCAAAGTTACCTCAACTGGCGATGACAGACGCATTGTACGACCAGCAGCCACACAAAATCTTTCTATTCGCCAGATACAAAACGTGACTGGGTTAAACATATTAAAAGACACTGTACACCGGCGAGTAATTGCGATGTGGGCATTCAAGATAGGCTACGCTGGGCAAAGAACTCATGGCCCGGAAAGACGAATGCATATCGGTGTTGTTCAGTGATGAAAAGAAGTGGAACTTTGATAGTCCTGATGGGTGGGCATCATACAAGCACGACTTACGACAAGAACCGAAGACCTTTTACTCAATACAACAAGGAGGTGGTTTTCTCGGCTTCGCATTCAACGGTACCACCAATTTGGCTTTCATCAGTGAAAGAGAAATTCGCTGACATACCAAAAAACCCTTACATAGTACCTTTTGCCCGTCTGTGATCATTTGTGTGGCCAGGATTTCGTGTTCCGGCAGGATAACGCCAGCATCCATACTTCACGATCAACAATGGAGTGGTTCAGAAAACAATATATTCACGTTATGACGTGGCCCCTAAGAAGAGAGTCTATGGGGAATCATGTCTCGTGCAGTTTATGCCGGCGGACGTCAGTTTTCTTCGACTGATGAATTGAAAAGAGCAATTGAAGATGCATGGTACAATGTAAGGCCAGAAACATTGTTCAACCTCATAAACTCAATGCCGAACAGAGTATTTGATTCCCTTTTGAACAAAAATATGTTTCTTGAAACTTTTGAGACGCACTTTAGTTGCATGATCATAAGAAGTCATAATTTATGGCTTGTTATTGGTAGAAATGTGATTAACGATGCCTTTTTATGAGGTGTTGTGTTATTTCGCTGGCTTTGAGCATCACCAGAACGACGTAACAATAGATTTATTTTTTCCATGTTCAGGCCTGGTAGTTTCTAGAAGACTGTTGTCACGTACATACAGAGGGAGGAGCAGACATTTACGTAAAATAAAAAGATAACTTTCAATTCACATCGAATTAATAAAGTTTTAACAAGATAAATCGTTAAGTCCAAATCTTGAGTAACAAAATTAGTTGCATCGAGTTGGATCTCGCTTCCAGGTATTATCCGAAGAGGGTTGACACAAAAACCAGTAGTGGCTGGGAAGCAGGTACGTTGAATGAAGGTCCAACGTTGTCAATCTGGATATGGTCGATTCTGTGACGGAACAAAGCAAAGCGGATTAGACAGCAGAGGGAAATTTTGGTTTTAAATCACAAACACAATTAGTCAGATGATTAAGTAAATTTAACGTTCTATTAGATATCTGGAAAGGGCACCTACTATCGCGCACGAGTCGGTGGCTTGTCCGGTAGATATCGTCAATAGTGGTAAGTGGACGTCGGTCGGAGTGATCCCTTGTCGGACCGTGTAGAGCTGACCTTTCTCTCGGGCAGAAGTCCTAGTAGGAGCGGCGACTTCTCCCTCCGTGAATGCCGGGTTCGAGCTCTCTGTATGTGCGGGTATTTTGGCTCCGTCGTAAACGAAAGGCGTCTCCGCTGAGGTTATCATTCGATTAAATTCAAAGTTCACATTAGCAATTGGCACTTGCCTATCACTGAGTCCCGATTCATCTTCGTCCGTCCGAGTGACTAAGTCCGGGCCTTAAGACTTCTTACGGGCAGAATTTCCATTGGAGATGGCAGAGGCAAGGGCTGCGTCGGTCGCCGTCTTTTTCCTAAGTCGATCAGAGAACTCCAAATCTGCCCCGTTACTGACAATTTCTTCCTTTTTTTTATATCCCCGAACTCCGCCTCTTTCGTCGGTTAATTTGCATAATCAATGAGGGGAGAGGAGAACTATTTTTACTCCCGGGGCGAGCCGTTGTCTTTTTCTTACTCGAACGCTTTTCTGATTGCTCCGAATCTGATTATGCCAATGATGTCTTTGTTTTTGTTTTCGTTTGGCGCACGTGGCGATCAGAAGGGACGTTGTTTTCGTGTGGTTTCAGGATCTATCTTTCTCGTAGGCCTCGAAAAAGACAGGCAATGGGCGGAAAAGTCACATGAACATAGTAGGCCGACCAACAATGTAATCTTCATTTTCTCAACCAATGAAAAAATACTGATTATAAAAATCCAAGATGAAAACAATGAAGGAAATATTATGTATCCGTAGCCGACGAAAAAGACAGGCCACGGCGCGGAAAAGTCACCTGATCATCCTAGGCTGAATAACAATGTAATTCTCATTGTTTTGCATCTTGGATTTTAAGAATCAGTATTTTTTCGTTTGTTGAAAACAATGAAGGTTGGATTGTTGATCAGCCTACCATGGTGACTTTTCCGCGCCGGGGCCTGTCTTTTTCGTAGGCTATGTATGTATCCGAGGCCAACGAGAAATACAAGGCTCTGACGCAGAAAAGTCACCTGACCATAGCAGTCCGACCAACAATCAAACTTTCATTGTTTTCAACAATGAAAAAAATCTTGATTGTTAAAAACCGAGATGGAAACAATTATGATTACATTGTTACTCGGACTTCTATGGTCAAGTGACTTTTCCGCGTCCGGGCCTGTCTTTCTAGTTGGCTATGGTGTGTATCCCAATGACGTATTTTAAAGATAGACTACGAATCCTATTGTTAACATCGCCACCAAAGTGAAGCAAATTGAAGCAACACCACCTAAAGAGAAATCCTCTGCACTGAAACCGTTACATCATCATAGTAGTGCAAATTCAGGGCTTATTATTGGCAGAAATACGAATAACAATGGTTTTTCTTTAGGTGTTGTTTGAAGCCTCAATAGAGCTGTGTACGTAGTCAACGAGAAAGACAGGCCCCGGCGCGGAAAAGTCACCTGATCATAGTAATCCGGCCAACAATCCAACCTTCATTGTTTCCAACAAAGGAAAAAATATTCATTGTTAAAATCCCAGATGGAAACAATGAAGATTACATTGTTAGCCGGACTTGTATCCGCACCGAGGCCTGACTTTTCTCGTTGGCTACTAGCTGGTACGAGGCTAACGAGAAATACAGGCTCCGGCACTGAAAAATCACCTGACCAAGATAGGTCTGTTAACAATCCAACCTTCATTGTTTCCAACAAAGGAAAAAACACTGATTGTTAAAATACAAGATGGAAACAATGAAGGTTGGATTGTTAACAGACCTATCTTGGTCAGGTGATTTTTCAGTGCCGGAGCCTGTCTTTCTCGTTAGCCTCGTAGCTGGTAAGTATGACGTCAGTTCCTGGCCAGTTGCCTAGCGATTCCAAACTTGAAATTAACAATGTAGTGTAAGCCCATTGAAAAGCATGGAGGAGTTAAACCTAAGTTTGGAATTGCTAGGACAAGAACTGACGTCACTACTTACCAACCGAAGCCAACAAGAGACAGGCCAGGGCACTCAAAAGTCACCTGATCATCGGGGTCCGGTTAACAATCCATCCGTCATTGTTTCCAACAAATGAAAAACTACTGATTGTTAAAATCCAAGATGGAGACAATGATGGTTGGATTGTTGCTAGCACCCCGATGATCAGGTGACTTTTTCGCTTCCAGGCCTTGTTATCTCGTAGGCCTCGTTACCTGCCAAAGTCAACTACAAAGACAGGCCGGGTAACTGAAAAGTAACATGACCAAGATAGATCGAGCAACAATCCAATCTTCATTGTTCCAACAAACGAAAAAACACTGTTTGTTGACATGCAAGATAGAAACAATGAAGGTTGGATTGTTGCTCGATCTACTTTGGTCATATGACTGGAGTGAGCCGTGGAGTGAGCTGTCTGGCTGCTTTGTTTTTGACGATTTTGGGCCCAATGAATAATTAATTCGAAACTATTCCTCAATGTTGTTCTGCGTACAACTGTACAAACACAACATACACTACAATATGTTCAATGAAAGAAAATCTGAGCTGTCAAATTAAATTTCCGAGTTCAATTGTTAGACATTGTGAATTTCCCTTTGCAATAATGTTAACATTTGAAATCGCAGATTTAATTGGACACGCCCCAAGTTTTCTTTCATTGAACATATTGTAGTGTATACAGGGTTGTACAAACTTACAGCATGAGTTCCTTGTAGCCAGAGAAGCAATATATGGGCCATGAACAAACGCTTCAAATGGTCACAAACGCATCCTTCTGGAGATACAACCGTGCGACGTTATCCTAGAATAGCTGGCGCAATTGTCACATCGAATCCTTACAACATTACAAACTAGGTTTATTTCTGGGTTACACAGAAACAGAACAGTCCAGACCTGCTAAAGTACATGCTCGAAATGACCTCCGTTAGATTCCACGACCGCCTGCACACGTCGTTGCATTGACTGGCGAGCCCATTGGAAAATATTCAGTGCATTACGGATGACATCGCAATTGTCTACGATCCGCTGCGAAGAGTATCAACTTCTGGTACGGGGGTGGAATAAACAAGAGTTTTAAGTGGCCCCACAAAAAAAATGAATGGATTATCGGCATACATCGTAAATGTGTTCAGTTGACGTGTAGGACAACGTCGCACGGTTGTATCTCCTGCTTCTCTGGTTACAAGGAACTCATGCTGTAATTTGTACAAACCGTTCAGATACACTCTGTATACGGGATGATTCAGAAAGGTAGGTCAAGAATGAAATACCATGTACAGTTTGTAGCGGGGAACAATATTTTTCCTATAAACATGGGTCCGGAAATGCATGCTTACGGAGATAATGCAACTTGTACGAGGTAGGAATGGATGTGCGTTACCCGAGCAGCAATGGTTGGGTCCATGTAAATTAGGATCTAAACATGTAAATTGTTCGTGTTTTCTCCTTTAAAAGAGAGGAAACGAAACATGTAACTCCATTGTTGTATAATGGATAGCTTGACTAATGCGGAGGTGGCGAGGCACAGGGTAATGCTACGGAAACAGAAAGGATTTACCAACAGCGGAAAAATATCTAATTCTCCGGACATCTTCACCAGAGTTCGCGAGAATCTCGTCTGCAGACTAAACATCTGCATCAAGGCTCAGGGTCGGAATTTTGAACAGCTACTGTAATGTCATTCCTACCTCGTACAAGTTGCATTATCTCTGTAAGGATACATTTCCGGACCCATGTTTATAAGAAAAATATTGTTCTCCTCTACAAACTGTACATGGTATTTCATTCTTGACCTATCTTTCTGAATCACCCTGTATACAGGGTGACCGAAAACTCGGGCACAATGATGGATATCACAGTCCAGAGGCGATGCATTAGATAGAACAAAAACGTCTTATAAGAAGTGGATCGTGGGCTTTCCATTTCCGACCTTATAAATAATCTTCAAGGTCATTCAAACCGAAACTTTTTCCCTATCACCAACAGAAGAAAATTTCCAATTACGAACTTGTAGAGCACCCCAAAATTAGTCTAAATCCATGTTTACTTTAATGATTCATAGGAAAATTGTGTGAGATAAATGAAGATGAAGATTGGTATGCTACCCTCCCACCATCGTGTTGAGAAGCCACAGACAAATCAATTAGTGAGCTCTTTATTTCTAAACTCAAAAGGGTTGAATACTACATGTAATTTAAGTCATGAGTTCCAAAATACAACATAGGTTATTTCAAAGTATGTTCAAAGTGTTGGCGTTCGGCTGCAAGGCATAACTGCGCACGATAAGTGATTGCCTTCTGGACACCTGTCATTGTCATGGCAGGAATTTGCCTAATGGACACTTTAATTCGTCCTTGAAGTTCAGGCTGTGTTCTGGGTTCCGTGGCATAAACCTTTTCCTTTAAATAACCCCAAAGGAAGAAATCTGTGACTTCTCAACACGATGGTGGGAGGGTGTAACGTGCAAATTAGCAGCAAAGTTCATTGATACGCGCAGTGGAAATAAATGAGGCGCGTGACAGTGGACGGATAACAAAAAGATTATAACATTTATTAAATAAAGTCATAAAAACTAAGTTGATAACAAAGTAACAAATCCAAGAATAGTGCATAAAACTAGCCTTAATCTAACCTCTTCTTTGGAGAGGTAAAATAACTCCAATATAAACTTAAACAAGATACAATGCTTAACCCAGCTAGTACTTATCAACGTGAAACACAATCAACATAAATAAGAGGAATGCATACCACATTCGTTATGGTTGTTAAGAATCCAACCTTGATTCCATAGTACCTTGACAATATAAATCGTATTCCCTTACAGAATCACAAGTCAATTGACCCAGTATTAAATATCTAAAGTATAAATGCTAGCGCATCAATTAAGACTAACTCATTTATAAAAATAGCCTTGCAAGCGTAATATCAAATCTTGCAGGATTGATAATTCCCCATCAAGATTCTTTAGCCTACATCTCAAACGTAAGACACATATAAGGCACCAAAGCACAAAAATTAGGGAAATATAACCAAACAGTTTTTAAATAATCATTCCCACTGTCCTAGCACAATATTAAATAGGTAGAGTCACAGTTCATAGTCACTCCTTATAATTATCATATGTAATCACAAAACAACTGACTGGAGAATTTTCTACTTCTGGCACACTGAATTGAACCAGAGAAACAAACTGACAGAATAACCTTAATATTATTCCAACCTTGAAACAATTAATGAATAGCGAAAAGAAATTACGCCCAGGCATGGAACCTGGAAACTGGAAATTGTATTAACGTAAATCCCAGCTCTTCTTGTAGGTAGGCTGAAAGCCCGGCTGGCCACTCCCCTCTAATAATTGTATCAGAGCGAAGCTCTTTGCGATATAAATCGCTAAAACGAGTATACAGCAAATTGGCACAACCGCCTACATAAAAGACAGTACTCAAAATATTCACGGTGGTTATCGACATCACTCCCTCAACGATTTGGGGCGTCTCTCGGTCCGTCGCACTCGGAAAACTACGGGCGTCGTCACCTTCGTGGCGTCTTAGCGAATTCTCCGCCCTCGGAGCTTTCCGGCGTGGCTCGCTCGTCTCTCTCCTCGTAGTAGCGCACGTTGAAAGGTTTCCTCGTTCTTTCCGTGCTGTTCTCCGCTACTCGAGCTGTTTACGACGGAGCATAGCTCGTTACTCCTCGTCCCGCCGTTTCCTCGTGCACGTTGGGACGAACCGACCACCTCCGTTGAAAACTCAACCGTTTTTACCTTTCCTCGCTCTATCCTTTTCAAATCCGCCCCTCCTTCTCGATTTGCTCCCCTATTGGCTGAGGCGTGTGGTTTTGACGCGGCGAGTGACGTTGCTTGAGCGGTAGAAGAAGCGAGAGCGAAAGCTAACGCTCCCGTCATGGGTTTAGACTAATTTTGGGATGCTCTACAAGTTCGTAATGGAAACTTTCTTCTATCTCTGATAAGGAAACGGTTACGGTTGAATGACCTTGAAGATGACCTTGAAGGTCGCTTTTGAGGTTGGAAAGCCCACGATCCACATGCTATAAGACGTTTTTGTTCTATCTAATGCATCGCCTCTGAACTGTGATATACATCATTGTGCTAGACTTTTCGGACACTCTGTATGCTTTTCTAGATATAAAATTTATTGAAAAAATTTGTAATTGGACGTGAAAAATCTATCTTGCGTAGAAGTAATTAATCTAAGAAACTTGTAAAATATGTCTAAGTTTGGAGGATTGTGGATTTGGTACAATTATTATAACTATTATTGGAATATTTGACACTGCTCTCTTTATTCCGAAATATTTCATAAGCTGGTTATAACGCTACATAATTCGGAAATAATTGCTTGGCATGGAACGGGTTTACATAATATAGTACTGAGTGGTTTCTGAAGCCTCTGAACGAATGAGAGTCATCGACTTTACTGATGGGTAATGCAAATTTTTAAATGAATAGAAAGTTCTATGTTATGTAAAGCAAATGGGAGAAATGCCTGCACTGAATTTTATGTCAAGATTTCTGATTGACATATTGTCTCGAAGGTAATGGAAATATCCGTTTCCGGCGAAAGGCTGAAGGAAATAAATAAAAAACCCAAAGTGAACTGATTAGAAATCGACAACAATCGACAATCGAACAGTGAAGTGTACATTCGTTAGGATGGGACGAAAGCAGCGCTTTCACAAAGCTCATCTAACCAGAATAAACTCCAAAGGAAATACACTGAGGTAGTCAAGAAGCCTAACCAACCCAAGCGGTCTTCCATATTATACAAAAAAGAAAATAAGATTGACGATTGTCAGAAACAAAAAACAAACAAAATAAAAAATACAAGGAGAAATAAGATTATCACATTTTCCAGTAGTCTGGGAAAGAGACGTTGCTAATATCTTCAAAATTGATGTCAAGAACGTGTCTCGGTTTACGATACTTCGTATGCCAGTTCATATTCATTGAGTTCTCCAGTATCCCTTTCACAAGCTTATTGTCGTGAGTCTTCATCTTCTGTATCATAATCAAAAGGAGATCCTGTATAAACTTACCGATATGGGCCATGTTTAAATCGAGGTGGATGGATTGGTTTTTCACCGTCCTTCTGTCCAGCTGGGCAATGGTCCTCAGGGTAACATTCTGGAATGACTGTAGTTCACTCCATCTGCTTTTACAGATAGTCGCCCACGCAGGCATGCCATAGAGGAGTATGGTCCGGATAATCGATTTGTACAGAAGTAGCTTGTTGTCAATGCTGACGGCGCTGTTGCGATCCATAAGAGCTATGATACTGTACTTAGCCCTCTTCGCTTTGTTCAGAGCATAGGACATATGCTGGTTCCATGAGAGTCTTGAGTCAATGATAACTCCCAGGTACTTGTAGTTGTCCACCCAGTCCAGTTTCTTATTAAACAGAACAAGAGAATCTGGGGGATGCTTGAGCTTCCTATTGAGGTACAAAGCCTTGCACTTTCCGACGTTAAGGTTGAACTTCCAGCAGTTAAACCAGTCTTCAAACTGCTTCAAGGCGCACTGCAGCCGAGTGATAACGTGAGCCGGCTGGTGTGCCCATGTCATAATGGCAGTGTCATCCGCATAAAAATACAGATTATAATTATCGGGTTTCGGGAAATCATGTACAAAGTAATTAAATAGCATAGGCCCGAGGACAGAACCCTGAGGGACATCGGCCTTTACAACACGGGGTGTGGAAAGATTTTCTCCAACCTTGGCTTGATAGGATCTGCCTTCAAGAAAGGATTTCACCATCAAGATCAAATCGGCAGGGAACCCGTCTCTGATCATTTTGTAGACAAGGCCCTCATGCCACACTTGGTCAAAAGCTTTACTGACATCGAGAAATACCACCCCGCAGTACCTGGATAGGTTAAGGGGGGTGCTCAGGTCTTCAACGAGCCTCCATATCTGCATCGGACAAGAGTGGGCAGCACGAAAGCCAAACTGCTCTTCCCGTAAAAGGTCATTTGCTAGACAGTGATCTTGGAATCTGACAAGGATCGTTCTCTCCAAAACCTTGGACATCGAGGGTAGCAAGCTAATAGGTCGGTAGCTCGCGGGAATTGCAGGATTTTGCCCCTGCTTTGGGATACTCAACACAATAGATTTCTTCCAAGCCACAGGGAAGTAAGAAAATTTCCAGCAAAAGTAATAAAGAATATAACAAAAACAAAAATAACGGAAAAATACAACCTGGAAGCGCTTTTCGAGAGCAAAGCTCTCATCATTCAGCAGGAACCAAGGAGAACACGTGAAAAACCCAAAGTGAACTGATTAGAAACCGAAGAAAGCGGTTTATATAGCGAGAGAAACACAAGGCAGACCAATAATAGAAAAGAAATAAAAACAATATTATTGGTTGGCTAATTGAGACCACCACTGAATTAGAGGGGAATCACCAATAGGGCCTAAGTCGAAGTATAATAACGTGTTGTTCTTGGATTTATGGATAGCCATGCTCTCGAAAGCATCTAACAAGTGTTTTTTTATTGATAGATTGTAACAGTTTTAAGTTGTCGATGGAAAAATCGTGACCCGTCTCTATTGAATGTTTGGCTATGGCTGATTGACTATATCTACCGAATCTTCTGTGGTCGAGGTGTTATTTAAATTTGGTGGATAAACTGCGTTTGGTCTGACCTTTGTAAAGCTTAGGACATTGCGAACAATGGATGACGTAGATGCCTGATTTTTGTATATCCGGTACCTTATCTTCGGGGTTGCCCAACAAGTTTCGTATTTGGTTGGGGTTGCTGAAAGAAAGAGAAATGTTATATTGTTTGAAAATTGAATTTAAATTTTTAATAAGTAGTTTATTGTAAGGAACGGATATGGTTCTATACTTATCTTTGATGGGATGTAGAGTGGTTATGTCTGA
>JAHWFO010010730.1:0-11134 GCA_023313115.1 Rhysida immarginata
GGGGTTCCATGTGAATTGGAAATACCAGAGGAACAGATGATGGATCTGATTTTCTTGTGAACTCTGGAAATACCTTAGGAAAGAAACGAACGGTACGTGCTCGTAAAAACTTGCTCTCATTGAGCGCATAAATAAGGTACCCAGGAGATGAAGCGGAGTATCCCATAAAAACACCACTTTTGGCGGTGCGACTTGGGTATATAATAGTATACCAGGCAACCGAAAGGAGCTCGATATTTGATAGTCGGTTTCCTTTTGGACCATATCTCTTCAGGGGACTTCAGGTTTCCTTTTGGACCTCGTCTAGGCAAAGAATTCAGATTAAATGCTGCTGTAGTCGCAGCATGGTCCCAGAATCGGTGCGGAACTTTTGACGATGCAAGAAGAACTCGAATTCTATCGCAAATAGAGCGTACGGTTCTCTCAGCAACACCATTTGACTGGGGGTTCTCAGGAACGGTGAATTGTTGAGATATGCCTTGTTTCGTACAGAACTCACCTAGCTCCGCATTGGTGAATTCTGTTCCATTATCGGAACGTATATACGCCAGAGTTTGTCTGTAGAGCGTTGTAGCTTTAGTATTACGTCTATTAACGCTTTGGGCACTTCACTTTTTGTCGGAGTAGCACAAACGAAAGTTTTTCGTGAGAAATCATCGACAGCTACTAACAGGAATTTGTTTCCATGGATAGAAGTGGTAGGCATTGGTCCCACTGTATCCACGTGAAGTAGCTGTAAAGGACGTGTTGGCCGTTGACCTTGTACAATGTTGTGAGGGGCGTTGCATAATCGTGCCTGAAGGCATGCAACACATGGTTGGTCATCAATTAATGGCGACAAAACTTCAAGACCGCGCATGCTATGGTGTTTCACGGCTGCGGTGAGTTGTTTTGATGACGGATGGCCCAATGCATTGTGAATGTCACTATAAGTGACAGCCATTGAAAGTAATGGGGGGTCCGTTCGGGAAACTGAATGGATATTTGAGACCACGGGAAGGAACGGGAGGTCCTCCACGCCCTCCTGCGCAGCGATGGTCGTGCCCTTGGGTGAAGTAATGGAATAACCAGTTGGGCCGAAGTGAAGACTGTAGCCTTGCTTTGATAATTGACTCATGGAGACAAGATTAAGGCGCGCGTTTGGGGCATAAAGCGCGTCATGGAGTTTTAAAACTGCTCCTGAATCTAATAACACGCTTGCCGCACCAGTACCGATGGCAGCAATCGTTTTCTTAGGGTCTGTAGTATGTATCCGCTTATGACAGCTTTGAAAAGAATAAAAGAACTGTTTTTCTTTAATTAAGTGAAATGAGCTGCCCGTGTCAACTATCCAATCCTTGTTTGGAACATCAACACAGTTGGCTGCAGGTTTCTTGCTTTGTCCTTTTGTACCCGATTTGAGAGGCTTACGCTTAGGACGTGAAGCTGATGCACGAGGCATGCGCTTTGTTGATGCAGGACCCTGCGAACGAGAGGGTATCGCCGTGTGTGAAATAGCTGGACCTGCAGAAGTGGGATAAATTTTGGACGGACAAACCGTTTTTACGTGTCCTCGGCCTCCACAATTATGGCATGTTAGGTCATTTTTTCGACGGGCATTTGGATGTGGACGCGGGGAAGAAACAGAGGTGGCACACGAGGCTACACCTATTGAGGAATTTAGCGTGGTGTGGTCTTTAAAAACCACATTTAGTTGACTTAAGAAGGTTTCAATTGACATTGATGGATTTGATTGGCCCGCGAGTCTCAATGGAGTATAAGTTGAGGGTAGACCTGCGACCATATGGTCAATCAAAATTTTACCATCCAGAACCAGGGACACGGCTTCAGCCTGAGCACGGATTTGTAGCGCTCTTGCTACATAGGCATTCGGATCATCAGCGTCTAAGAAACGCAAGGCTGAGAGACGCCACATTATTTCAGCCTGTGTCACTGAATTCGGCCTTCCATATCGACGCTTAATTGCTTTCCACAATGTATAGGGATTGTCATCTTAAAGCATGATGACAATATCATCGCTGACCATACTCAGGAGGTAATGCCGTACTCATGCCCAATCAAGGCGCATGGATGAGCTGGCTGATGCTTCTGTAGGGAGAGAGATCTTTTCTTGGACATATTTGGCTAGCCCTTTGGTTTCGAGAAAGGTTAAAACTCGATACGTCCATTGAATATAATTGGCACTCGTTGGCCTCTTCAAAATGTGATTCCTGCATATTGTATCAAAATAAAAGAAAGAAACTACGCTCTGCTACTATATGTTCAGAGGGGGAAGCAAAATAAAAAGAATTTAATGGGTGGTACTTAATAAAAAAACAACCCCAAAACTTAAGAGTAAACGTGGCTCGTTAAAAGACTTTTCTTTTGGTTTAAAAATTGCGATATTAATTTATAAAATACAAAGAAATTCTGTACAAAAGAATGTTTTATACAATATGATTTAATCGAGGAATAGGCATTGCGATCTCAATTACAAAAGAAAATATTTCTCGGAATAAAATAAAGAAATACTTAAATGTACGTTAAATACAGCAAAACACTGTAACGAGAAACATTAATCACTACATTGAGAGAATTGAGATTAAATATAAAAAAATTGAGACAGACCAATTCCTTATAAAGAATAAGGAAAAGAAATTTCAAAATTCCCATTTAATGTCTAAAGAAAGACTGCGAAATCATAATTAATTATTAATGGGGAATAAGAATTGAAATGTGCAGCATGGCATCCCTTATGCGCGTTATTGTTGAAATAGCATTAAAAGAAATTTCATTATTACCTTATGGGTAAACCCGCAAAACACAGCTGCTCGGTAAAAAATCATGGCTGCCGCGAGAAAGTGAGAAATTCAATAAGAAACTAAACATCGAACGGCAGGGTAGGAGAAATTTGCAGAGCATTGGAATGAAAATGATAAATGGAAGTTGAATGCCATGCTGCAGGCTAGTAAGGACGTGGAGGACCAGAAGGAGGGACGACTGGTCCAGCCAGAAGCTGGAAGTGGTCTGTCTGAAATAAAAAAACAGTAACCACGGAAAGAACACCAACAATAATGGGACACACAACCTCGTGATCACGAAAATTATTTGCGAGGGACAAGTGCTGCGGACAATGACTATCACGTGGAGATTTTTTAATTAACATTTATTAAAACAATATATACGGGGTTGTGCATAACCTTTTGCTAGGGGGCTGCGACTTAAACCGCAGCGTTGTAGCACACTCTTATGACGCTTCGGCAGAGAGTAGTTCATTGTGCGTCTATTGGTATCAAACAAATATGGCTGGTTTAATAAATGACAGTGAAGAGCAGCGTTTCATGGATAGAGTTCGTGCAAATGCAAATCGAGAGGATCAAACGAATGGCCCGGTGCATCCCCTGACCTAAACGTTGCTGAACATTTTGGAGCCGTGTTAAAAGACGCAGTGGAATCTTTAATGATTCAAGAACGTGGTGAAAATCGGTATTCTCGACACCTTCTAATGGGACATCTGACATCTGTGCTGAAGGACATGGAGTACGATACTGCTCTGTTTGAGACACTCCTCCGCTCCTACCCGAAACGGATGCGTACTGTTCGAGAAGCAGGTGGTGGCCACACTAAATATTGATGTGATAAAAGCAGAAATAAACGTACTTTTTGATTATCAACCGCAGAACATTCCACTTAGTTTTGTTTATTTTCCAGACCCCTAGCAAAAGGTTATGCACAACCCTGTACTCAACAATCACTGTTTGCAAACAGTAAAAAAAACTTAAAGAATAGAAAAAATAGAATAATTAATTACAAATAAAATTATATCTATTTTTACATAAAAAATCTGAGTTTTCCCGAACAATTTCGTTCTTGTATAAGCGATTTTCATTAGACAAAACTGGTTGCTAAAGAAGAATTTGCGGCGGCCTACCAATCATGGCGTCAGCATTGTGAAAAATGTCTATGGGTAAAGGTTGACTATGTGGACAAATGACGGGAGTTTCAGCTTTCTAGGGTCAATAGTTTTTCAAAAATAATTTAGGAGACCTTAGAACTTGAACGTACCTTGTATTACTCAATTTACGTAGTTTCCGGTCCCTTAAACGATTCTAAATTACACTCACTCACCAAGAGCCATGCGCACCTGCCTAATAACGTGTTGGACCCCCTCTGGCCCGGATAACGGCGGCAATCCGTCGTGGAAGAGAGTCTACCAGTCCCCGGAACACATTTACATCCTCCACTGCGCTTCATAACTATGCTACATTTACCAGTTGTGTAGGTGCTCACGTGACAGATCGTTCGACGACGTCCCACAAATGTTAAATAGGATTACAGTCTGCGGAAAGTGGAGGGAAAATCATTGTCGTGAAGTCGCTACCATGTTTCTCCAGCTACTGCCGTGTCAAGATAATGTAAAGGGCCGTGTGTGGAGGCGCATTATCTTGCCGGAAGATCCCATCGCCCGTGGGGTAAAAAAAGTTCATGAAGAGGTGCAGGTGGTCCTCAAGCAGATCGACGTAGGAAGTAGCACGCAGAGTGAATGACAGATGCACCAATGGACCTATTCCATGCCAGAGGAAACACCCCAGACCAGTATGGAGCCTCCACCTGCCTGAGTGGTCCCCACCTGACAAGCGGAGTCCATGGCTTCATGTGGCCTGCGCCAGACACGGACACGACCATCGGCCCGAAACAGCTGAAACCGTGACTCGTCGGCCCAGGCAACCCTTCGCCAGTCCTCAGCGGTTTAATGTCGATGTTGGTTGGCCCAGGCTAGGCATTGCCGACGATGTACAGCTGTCAAGAGTGGCACCCGTCGTGGCCTTCTGCTCCCAAAGCCTGCAGCTGCCAAGGTTCGCCGAATTGTCGTCGCGGACACAGTTGTGGCGAACACCTCTGGAATAAATGAGACGTGGGCGGCCCGTCCGCTGTCCCAACGAGAGGACACCCTTCGTTGGGTGTACTCTCGATAGACTCTTGCAACGGTTGTGCGGGAAAATTGCAGGGTTGGCTACATCTGATACTGAGGCACCCATCCGTCTGGCACCAACAATCATCCCTCTTTCAAATGTGGATAGCTCTTTGCGTGCAGCCATTTCTGCAGCTAGTTTTGCTTATAATGATTGTGTGATATCAAGGAGTCCTGTGCACCTGCATTCCGAGAATGGAAGCAGCGGGAGCGATCTGTCTCATTACGAACCTGATTGGTAGGGTGTGCCATGACTTTTGGTGATGAGTGTATTTCAACTGTTTAAAAAATCTAACACCACTTAAATTATTATATTTTTGTTCTGTAATATCTGCACATCTGCTTTTATTAGGAGCTTTACCAAAAGCTACTTAAAAGAAAGCAAGCTTGGTCTATATGTTTATCCGGTCGTTCCACTGTGGGGCCAAATGCACAAATTCTTGGCAGAAACTTAAAAAATAAATTTAAAAAATCCCGTAAATATCATCTGGAAATAGGAGTTCATTAGCGGTATGCTATTATACTTTCAATGCGGGAACAGTGGCGCCACCTATCACATGATGCGGATGTGTCAAAAGTTGCTAATTCTGACAACTGACATCGGCCTCGGTGGCTCAGCGGTTGCATGATCGTCTCTGATGCCCGAGTACGCGGGTTCGATCCCGGCCGAGGACGACGAGGATTTTTCAGGGGGAAATCCTGAGATCACGCACTTCCTTCGGAAAGGAAGTAAAGCCGTTGGTCCCGTGTAGTCGTTTGCCGGCTGCACGTTAAAGAACCCTTGCGAGGCAAAATTTGCGGCCCCTATAACGCCGTCCTGAAATGACCATGGCAGTTGAAAAGGACGTTAATACCAAACAAACCAAACCAACCAAATTGACAACTGACTGCTTGTGCTTATTAGTGTGAAATCTACTGCTGTGTTTGTACGACCAGTGTTCCTCTGTGCTTAGGAATATTTGGTTCCAATTCAAAATGGCGTCTAAACTTTTAGGTAAAGACATTTTTTAATCGTCATATACACTTTGATGTATTTAGTTGTTTTATTATGGCGATGAAAGTTGTTTTTTCATGACGTCTCGTTGTAAAGGGTAAAACTCGAGAGTAAAAGCGTCTGTTTGGTCATATCATGTCAAAACTTTTAGTATTCGCGGTTTCTTTAGGATTTGTTCTTGCTGAAAATTAAAAAAAAAAGCTGCACATTTTTGCCCCATTTGGAATTATTAAGTAGCGGAGGAATGGAGCTACTTATTGTTTTCACAATGTCCGTCTGTCTGCCCGTCCCCTTCATAATTTCCACATTTTTTGAGGTAGAAGGTTGAAATTCGGAATTTTGCTTACTAAGGAGTAGTGCACCTTCACTATTTAGTTTGGGTTTGATTGGCCCGCTGGGGTCAGAATTTCGGGGGCGGAAATTAGATGGGACCAAAAGGTCTACGCGTATTTATGCATATAAGGGAGCGAAATTCGGTATGCAGATTTCTCTAAGCAAGACCAACATTATTGTAAAGTTTGGGCCAAATTGTTTTAATAGGGTCGGAGTTGTGGGGGGTGGTAGTCATTTGGTCTTTAGACCAGTATGTGATATATCATTCGATCGGAAATGATGAGAAACGAAAAAAGATAGAGCTCTTTTTCATTTTCTAACTGCTACAATCGAGAAAATCAATTTTTCGATTAAAAAATGGGAGGGGGTGGTTAAATGTGCAAATAAATGGGTAAAAATAGATGACCTCAGCGCTTCCGCTACTTTCCTATACCTTTCTCGGGAGGATTAATTTCTTGTTATATTTAAAAGGAACCGGGGACATTGTGGCCCGAAACTCCCAGCATAGTGGATCAATCAAAACCAAACTAAATAGTGAGGATGCACATGCCCATATTAAGCTGTCTTCCGAATTTCAACCTTCTACCTCAAAAAATGTGGAAATTATGAAGGGGACGGACGGAGACAGACGGACATTGTGAAAAAAAAAAGACTATAATAATTCTTCCGCTACTTAATAATTGTTAAAAACATCTGTATTAATGTTAAATATTTTTAACTAATCATTCATAAAAGAAGAAGCAATAAAATATTTTTTGCCAAGAATTATCGTATAAATTCTGTTTTCAGAAATATGACATCTGTGCACGGCTATATCAACTTTTCACGTTTTTCTTGGAACGCTTCAAGTCGAATTCATGTCGAATTCATAAAAGAAAATGGCATGTCATAAAAATCGATCCGTCAAGAATGAATATACTGTTACTTTCTGTTCATATTTTAAATATTGTTGATATGGGCACGCGCACGTGATAATCGCTTTGTCGAGGCTCAATAACTAATCACTCAATTATTGTACTGCGTTCAGCAATAAAATACACGTAAATTTGGAAAGAATTAAATGAATTTTCGTTGTTTGTTAGGAGCTTAAGCAAAGCTACTTATAAGAATGCACGCTTGGTCTGTACGTTTATCCGTCCGCCGTTTGAACGATAACTTGAAAAGGGATTAACTTTTCCTAATTCTGTTTTCAGAAATATGGCCATCAAGGTCTTAGCTCGGCCGTATCAACTTTTCAGAATTTTTCAATCGAATTCACGTGTTAAAACAGTGAGTGTAAAGAATACCAAGATAATGGCATGTCATATAACAAAACGGAGCTATTTATTGGTTCTAAAATGTCCGCCTGTCCTCTTCATAATTTCTACATTTTTTGGGATAGAAGGTTGATATATGAAAGGAGCTTACTACAGGCATGTCAAACTTCACTAGATATTCTAGTTTTGATTGGTTCACTGGGGTCGGAATTACGGGGGTGGGAGTCACAGGGTAACAAAAGAACTATGTGCTACAGAAGATCATATACATTTTATGGAAACGAATTTATTTTCTGAGTTTTAGTCTAACAATCCATATTGATTTTTCCTGTCATATTCTATCTGATTCCTCTGGTTCTTTACAATAGCCCGACACCGGCATTTTCAGAATACATGGCTGTTTCGGAGGACTACGAGGTCCACTTTGTTCCATTCCTCCTGCGCAGCTTTCCAATGGCCAGTCAAAGTTCTACAGCGTCGCTTCCCGAGGTCTCTTGAACATCCCGCAAGTCCAGAAATCCATTGGGGCGTCTTAGATAGAGTCATGCTTCTTCCAACGTAACAATCTTTTTCCACTTGTGGCCGACTAGGAATTTCTTGTAAACCTTTCGGCAGTTCACCTTCCTTTCTGCGATGTTTACGAGATAAGAGCTTATGAACTTTACGAAGATTCAAATCTCTGTTGATAATTTTGCTTACTGATGCGGGCCATATTCCTAGTTTCGAAGCATTATTTTTTTGTGTTGGGGTATTTTCGACGGAGACCAGTGTTCGTACTCTTCGAATGACGTCCACGGTCCTCACTTTCTTGGGATACGCTTTCGGACACGGCAGTTCATCCATTCTTTCTGCAGATCGAACCTTACCACGGGAATTAAGTATAATGAAGACCCCTTTCTTAGAAATGGCAAGACCTTTTTGTTTACAACGTTGTACTATTTGACTGTACGGGTAATTCTCCTCGGAAAGGACGGTGACTTACCCTTTAACCAACGGTCCACTTTCGGTGGCATAGTTATATGAAAACAAAATCATAATCCCACCGATACGTGGTTATGTATTAGATGCTTCTTACCCAAAATTCCCGTTCACGTAGCTAAATTTGCATGCACGTAAAAGTGATTTTAATATCGCTTCCAAAAAGTGTGAATGACCTTCTGTATTTAGGTATGTAAAGAAGTGAAATTCAGTATCTAGATTCCTCTAGGCAAGGCCTATATTACTATGAAGTTTAGGCTAAATTCTTCCAGTGGGGTCGAAGTTGCGGGGATGGCGGTCACTTTCGAACAATGTCAACATATGGCATGGGGTATGTGATTCGATCGGAAATGATGAGAAACGAAAGAAGATAGAGCTATTTTACATTCCCTATATACTACGTTCGAAAAAATCATTTTTTTTATATTAAAAAACTTGGGATGGGGGTGGGGGTAAAAGTGCAGATAAAGGGTAAAAATAGATGACCCCAGAGTCCGTTACTTGCCTATACTCGGGGGAATTAATTTCTTGTTAGGAGCTTTAGCAAAAAGCTACTTTTAAGAATTCACGCTTGATCTGTACGTAATCCGGCCCTCCGGCTGTCCGCCGTTTGCACAATAACTTAAAAACGGATTAACTTCTTCAAATTCTGTTTTCAGAAATATGACATCAAGGTCTTAGCTCGCCCGTTTCAGAATTTTTCGTGGAACTCCTCAAGTCGAATGCACGTGCTAAATCAGTGACTGTAATGAATACCAAGATAATGGCATGTCATATAACAAACGAGTTGTCAAGAATGAATATATTTTACTTTCTATTCATCTTGTATGCATTATTGATATCGGCAGTGCGCTTGATATCGCTTTGTCGCGCACGATTGCTCAAATGCTCATCCGTATATACAGAGTGATTCAAAATTCAATGTATAAACTTTTAGGGGAGGTAGTATGGGTGATTCTAAAC
Organism: Rhysida immarginata; assembly: GCA_023313115.1. Taxonomy (NCBI): domain Eukaryota; kingdom Metazoa; phylum Arthropoda; class Chilopoda; order Scolopendromorpha; family Scolopendridae; genus Rhysida; species Rhysida immarginata. Next base: position 9,476 of record JAHWFO010010730.1, read on the forward strand.
AAAAAAGTTCATATGAACATGGGTCCGAATTTGCACGATAACTGAGATATGAACAGAAATAAAATGCTACCACCAAGATCAACAAGTTAATAACTCAGGTTCTCTAAGGCCTTGGATAATGAAATTTGGGGTAATAATAGGATACATAAAACTGTGTATACTGTTATGATTTGATCGAATTCCAACAAGTATGTTCTGCGTTACGCAGTCAAGATCGTAACATGTGCTGGGTAATACTCGCATGAGAGCACGAGTTACGATTTTGACTGCATAAGGCGAAAACTACTCGTTAGAATTCGACCAAATTTAAACAGTATATACACTTTTATGTACCCTATTATTCCCCTAAATTTCATTTTCCTAGGCGTTAGAGAACCTGAGTTATTAACTTGTTAATTTTGGTGGTAACATTTTTATTTCTGTTCAGTTATCGTTCTAATTCGGACCCATGGTCAAATGAAATTTATGGCTTAGAATCACCCATACAACCTTACCTCCCCTAAAAGTTTGTACATTGACTTTTCAATCACTCTGAGAGTGTTTGCTTGTGGGTTTGTTTGTGGGTTTGTGCATTTGTTTCATATACAAATCTGCATTGTATTCCGATCTTGATGAAATTTTGTACACTTGACTTTCAAAGCATCAGGAAGGTCACTGTCTACCTCAGATTTCGAAAAATTAATAATCATCGATAATAAATCGATATTCATGATGATGGCAGTGCATATTAATAAGAAGTATCTCATGACCAACAATGCACGGCAAAATTTGTGCAACAATATGTATCAACAATGGTATAAACACGAAATTCACAAACACTACACACGGACCAACAATATACAGGGTGATTACAAAAGAACTTCACACTTTTAAAAATTTATTACATCAAAGCTATTCAGAACATAGACACACCACATATGGATTCTTAAAGAAAAACTCTTGAAGTTTATTGTGACACAGTTAAAGATGTTCAATATGCCCCCCTGTCGTGACACGGCATACATCAATGCGGTAGTCGAATTCGTCCCAAACCCTCATTAACACGTCTCCATCAATCCCATGTATCGCTACCATAATGCGTTCTTTCAGCTCGTCTAGGTCACGGGGAAGGGGTAGGGTGAAGACCTTGTCCTTTACACACCCCCCATAAAAAGAAATCACGAGGTGTTTTGTTTGTTCACCTTACCCCATAAAAAGGATCCGTAGATTTTCGTTTTTGACACTACACAGAAAGCATTAGCTTTTGGGGAATCACGCACGTGTGCCACAAATTCTCTTGGGTTTTCAGTCCCCCATATTCGGACGTTCTGTTTGTTCACCTTACCACTCACACGGAAGGTGGCCTCGTCACTAAAATTGAGGCAGTCCTTGAAATTATCCTCCGCATCACTGTCGGCAATTTCATAGGCGATCGAGAGCGAGCAACACGATGCTCGTCGATCGACCTCCCCCGCCGGAGTCCGTGGATCCGCCGATCATTCATTGGATGGAAGCGAAAGATAACGGCCAATGAAGAATAAGAAAGATCGAGAGAGGAAACGTGGGACAGTGGGACGGAAAAAAAAGGACAGAGGAGTTTCAGGTGCGATTTCGGATGGCAGTAAGGAAAAATCCGTGGATGAAGGAGCGAAGCGTCGACGAGGAGAAACGCGAGCGCCC
>JAHWFO010010793.1:591-13028 GCA_023313115.1 Rhysida immarginata
TTTCCATCGGATGAATATTTATTTCTTAATATAATATGGGATCCGATTGGCTTTTCTTTTCCTCGTGGTACTAGCTCCCACGTATCATTTGCTATTATACTTTTAATTTCTGTGTATATTGCATCTCTCCATTCTTGTTCATCAGGTCCATTTATCGCATCCGAAAATCGTACTTCCGTAGCCATCATGGAGATTTGTGAATCCTTATGTATTTCTTCTGTATTGTCGTTTTCATTTAAGGTCGTTTTGCGAAGTGCAGTGTCTTCTACTGTTCGTGACTTCGGGGGTCTGCCAGGTTTTCCAGTACGAATCTTCTTTGGTCGACCAGGTTTTCTCCGTGGAGGAATTGGAGGCTTGTCTGTAGTTATGTCTCTCCCTAAGTCAGGGGTGTGTGACAAAGGAGGTTCAACTCGAACATCAGAACCGATTATGGTTTCTCCATTGATTGTGGTATCAATGTCTATAAATGATCGAAGTTGTTCTGGAGCAACTTCTTTCTGTCCGCTTCCATATTCTGCTTCAATGAATTTGACGTCACGTGTCACATGGACCTTCTTATCCTTCGGGATCCAGATTCGATATGCTTTGGAGGTATTAGAATAACCAACAAATATTCCTTCGGTGGCACGCGCATCCAACTTTCCTTTGTTTGAAGACTTGTCAAGGGCAAAGGCGCGGCATCCAAACTTACGGAAATAGGTAATGTTCGGGCGTTTTTTGGTCCATAATTCGAATGGAGTCTTCCCTTTCAGGCTTTTAGAGACGCATCGATTCCGGACGTGATTAGCTGTCGCTATCGCTTCAGCCCAAAATGCAGGTGGTAACCCGGACTGGATTAGTAAACATCGAGTCACTTCAACTAGCGATCGGTTTTTCCGTTCAGCTACTCCATTTTGTTCTGGCGTATATGGTGCAGAAAATCGATGTCGTATGCCCTGTTTTTGAAAGAAATCATTCATAGTCTTATTATTATATTCTGTGCCGTTATCCGATTGAACACTTTTTATCTTGCGGCCAGTCAAGGTTTCGACGAACTGCTTGTACTGCATGAATTTGTCGAATACTTCGGTTTTATGATGCAAGAAGTATACTTCACACCAACGACTGTGATCATCTATAAATGTTAGGAAGTACTTTGCACCTCCCCAAGATTGAGTACGCATGGGTCCACATATATCAGTGTGAATGATGCCTAAGAGTCCTCGAGACCTCTGATGCGAAGAGTGGAAAGGAATTCGGGTGGATTTTCCGAGGGCGCAAACGGAACACGGAGACAGTTTGCTGCTCGTATTTAACTTGATACCCGTAACTATCCGTCCGCTCGACATGAGTTGTAGGTCTTTTGAGTTGATATGCCCTAGCCGATTATGCCAAAGATCTATCAACGATTCTTGGCTAGGCATCACAGATAGGACTGATTCAGGAGCCTCTTGAATGAAATAAAGATTGTTCTTGCGAAGAGCCATCATTTGTGTCTTCCCATTAGTATCCTTTATTATCGCCTTGTGCTTCGTGAATATTACTTGATAGTTCTTATCTGTGATCTTGGCGACAGACATCAAATTAGCACTTAGTTGTGGTACATATAGTGTGTCGTTGAGTTTAATTCTTTTTGTATCACCATCGACTATCGTCGTAAATCGTGCGCATCCCTTAACGTCAAGTTTGGCCGTCTCTCCGTTTGCAAATTTCAGTTCGCTGTTCACTTGCTTTGTGACTGTGAAGGTTTTTTCGCTGTGCGTCATATGCGATGTGCATCCACTATCTAAGCACCACTGTTCTGTTTTCATTCTGTCACTTATGAAGTAGTTACTTTCATCTGACTGCGAGTAAGTAGACAGGGGCAAGCGGTTGGCATCTTTCTTGCCTTCTTTATTCTTTCTGAAGAAACAGTCTTCTATTTTATGTCCCATTTTTTTGCAAAATCGGCATTTATTTCTCTTCCGAGGATTACGATTATTTTCATTATCAAATTTTGTCGATTGATTCCTACGAGATTTTTGTTCCGAGTAGAGAACATTGTTGTTTTCATTAACATGCTCAACCTTTCGTTCACTATATTCTATGATTTTGAATTTTAAAGTTTCAATATCGGGTAGTGAATCCCGTGACTCCATAGCGCATTTGAAAAGTTCATAGCTATCTGGTAGGCTAAGCAACAGCATGATTACAAGCAACTTTTCATTTATGTCGATATCCATAGTAGCGAGCTTATCTACGGTGTCGACGAATTCTGCTATATGCATGCGAACGTCACTTTCTTCCGACATTTTTAATTTCAAAAGGAATTTGAGAAGTACAATGGTCCGAGCAGGGCCTTTTGGTGAATAAATACCTTTGAGCTTGTCCCATACTTCTTTGGAGGTTTCGCATCCTTTGATGTGTTTCAGCTCTGAAGGGCCGATGGAGAGTATAATATCCGATCTAGCTTTTCGGTCTTGTCGTATCCGTTCAGCGTGGGCTTTGGAATCCTCTTCCTTTTTTGGTTGTGGAAGTTCTCCGGATACGTATTCCCATAAATCACTTTTGATGAGTAAGGCTTGTACGTGTAGAATCCACGTTTCGTAGTTCTCCTTGGATAGAGTCTCTATGCGGGTAGCATTAATAATATTTGCCATCTCCTGTTGGATCGAGAGCCGTTTATTTCGATCGGTTTACTATTAATGTATTAATGTGCGCAGTCGAATGCTCTGCTGGGCCCATAACCTGTAGGAATTGTGCAGAGTTTAAACGATTAAGACGACAGTCTTAAAAACGACATTCAATAACGCATTATATTAACATAATAGAAAAGAGAAAAAGGTAATTGTACACGAGATTCGCGGCATTAACAATGGTTCAATATCTATTGCATGCACGCGTGGCTTTTAATTGTAACAATCCCCAACACCTTCCTTACCTCAACCTTAAACCGAAGCATGATACCACCCTAAGTCTACTTCCCTGAGAATTATCTTTCTCTTGGTGGAAAAGAAATTTTTCAGGGGAGAGTTTTTTTGGCGTATGTTAATATTTTTCTTTTCTAAAAATTTTTTATTTTGTTCAGAATTGTAATAGCAGCATCTAGGTGATTGGCAAGCTTTCTGTATTCATCAGTGTTAAGCAAAATAAATTTGCAGTCAAGTCACCAAGCACATTAATCTTGTTAATGATATCTTGATTCTCTTTGTAAACATCTATTTGATTTTTTCTGACCAGGAATCCAAGTCCCTCTGATGCTCTCCTGCCATCCTCGCTCTTTACATCCCCCCTTCCCTACCCTTCTCTTTGCCACATTAACAGTAAATAAAATAACAGTAAAATTAAATGATTTACGGAATAGACTTTCAAAATTAGAAAAGAAAATTTCTGAATAATAAGTTATAGAAATAACTTGTTGAATGTTTTTGTGAATTGTTGATATCCATTTAAATTGTAACTTCGATGTTATTATAATGTATATTATGAAATTAAAGTAAAATTTTTTCATGTATATTAAAATATTCTTGCAATAACACAAACAGAAAATCAATCACTGATTAAATCATACAAGTTAAAATTTCAAATGTACTAGCTGTAATCCATACATTTAAGATTCTTTGCTCCGAATTCCTCACTATAAAAGCTTTGCTTTATTGCGAACTAAAAATTGTCCTGAAATTTATTTTATACTGGGTGGGCAAGAAATAATGTGAGGCGTTCAGAGCTCGCTAGGGGGAATTCTATTAGGCCAAATGCAGTACATTTTGGTGTATATACTTAGTGGAACATACAGTTTCGATTTCTGCAAAAAAAAAAAAAAAAAAAGTACTAAAAGTCGCCATAGGCGCTTATTTCAAGAAAACAATGAATACATTTGCATAAGCGCGTTCCGTGTTGAGCAATCATGACAATAAAAGGCAAGGCTGAGGATTTCCCATCATTCACGAACGAATGGCCTGACGATGACGCTTACTCTGCCTAACCACGCGTTATTAGTCAAGTTGTTTTATCAGAAGAGCGACAATGCAAGTGCTGCCCTTCGTGAATTCCGGCGATTGAAAACGTTACGAAGAAGACCGATGAGCATAACTAACTTACGGATGTCAGGTGCAGCAGATCTTGCGAGAACGTTTCTCAGACAACAGAATAATTAGTCGTGCATTTCCCATGGTATGGCCACCCAGGTCGCCTGATCTCAACCCTTGTGATTATTGGTTATGGGGATATTTGAAAAGCCTTGTGCATCAAGCACATGTTCCTGACCTCTCAACCTTAAAGGATCAAATAACGTTACATATCAGACTAATTCATATCATTGCTGCGAGCTGCCGTAGAAAATGTCGTGTACCGCATGCAGCTATTGGAACAGCACACTGGTGGTCATATTGAAACACATTTGTAATTAAAAATAAAACATTGTTTATTGTTGTTACTAAAGTTGGTTTGTACGGTATTTGTTCATTTGACAATTAGGTATTCATTGTTTTCTTGAAATAAGCGCCCCCTATAGCGACTTTTGGTACTTTTTTTTTTTTTTTTTTGCAGAAATCGAAACTGCATGTTCCACTAAGTATATACATCAAAATGTACTGCATTTGGCCTAATAGAATTCCCGTTAGCTAGCTCTGAACACCTCACGTTATTTCTTGCCCACCCGGTATGTCCTGAAATTTTATTTTTCTCTGGTTCTGAAAAATATTTTTTTTAATGCTCCAACCCCTGATCCCTGTATAAATCCCATTGAATACCTGTGGACAAATGAATTGAGGGGCAGCAACTATGGACTAGGCCACAGTCCATCATCTGTGATCAGACTCATCGATACTCTTCCTACTTGGAAGAATGGAAGAAAATTTCTGAAGCTAGCTACCAAAATCTGGTGGAAAGTCTTCTTCAAAGAGTAGAGGCATAGTAAAAGCAAAGGGAGGTTTAGTACCCTATTAATTTTCAAAATTATACTTGCAGTGAAATCATGATTGAAGTGCAAAAGTGTCCAGATACTTTTGGTCACAGTATTACAGAAAATCAATAATGTAGCGGGAACAAGGCAATATTTACTTACAAAATAAATATTGCAGGACTTGAAATTCATGGCGGGATTCTTGCCCAAAATTTTAAAATCTCGCCCAAGAAAACTTTCAGGAGGGGAGTTTCCCCACTCGTAAAATTTAATCATATTAAATGTTTTTATGATTTTATTAAGATTTAAAGATAATGTTATTTTATTCTTTATATCTTACAATATAAGTTTTGGATACGAATCTTTTCCATCCATAAATCATTAGATTATGGGTTTAATTTGTCGTCAGTCATTATTGGTGAATTTTTTCTTGGAGAATTAACTTTTCAACCAATGAAATTCGCTAGTTCCAATCGTCACCGTTGCGGTATCGTCAAGAGAAAAATAGGAATTTATTGTGTAGCTCATAGATTAGCATTGTGTTTAGATGATTCTTCAAAATCGTGTCCAGAGATTGCTAAATATCAAGACACTTTAAAATCCATTTTTATATATTTTAGTGGTATTTAATTTTGTACAACGTAACGGATTATATAGATGAAGGCAGAAATAAAAATCGAAACTAGTTGGTTATCTATTTTTTTACCAAACATGCTGTACTGCAAGATCACAATCCATTATGTTAATAGCTACGGTGCAGAAGAACCTCACATCTATGACTATTTAATTTTTTGTTTATTGAAATATAAGAATTTATTACATTTATCTTATGATTGAGTTTTTGGTATTTTATTATTTTTAACACATTTAATTTATGTACAAACTTAAATTAAAATATTTTGAAAAATCACTTGTATAACCTATAACTTATTGTCTCCCTCCCAAACTGTTCAACTCCCCTCCATTTACAAATATAGGAGGGGACGATCCCCTGCATGAAAAATTTGAATTTCAAGCCCTGTATTGCCTTGTTCCTGTTTTACAGGGCGAGTCAAAAGTCTGTTACCCCCCGACCCCATACAATTTCAAAACAAGTGGAGATACAACAAATCTGTTGCAGGCAACATATAGGAAATTAGTTAGGGGCTAATCTGGGTTTGAGTCGCTTGGGTATTACCAGGGAGGACGTGCGCCTGATGCCAGAAGATCGCGTTGCTGGAGACCCTCCGTAGGGCTGCTGCCCCCGCGACCCTAACGGATAAGCGAGTTTGAAAAGTAAGTTAGTGGCTAAACAATGGGGGTGTCAAATTTGACCTTTGACCTCAAATTTTGCACCTTGTAATTTGTAACTATCAACCGTTACAGGTAGAGAAAAATTTCCAATTGTACAGTTGTAGTGCTCAAAACGCTGATTTTTACAAAAGATTAAAAATAAGTGTAAAAATAAACCCACTATAAAAAAATGAAATTTCAGTGCTCAAGCTACATTTTGCGGCCATTGCCTGTCAACGACTAGATGGCATGTTTCCACATTCACACCACTTGATTTTTTCCTTTGAGGGTACATCAAGGACAAAGGGTAAGGTCAAAGTAACCAGCTGGTTTTAGTTGCCGACACTCCCGGTTGGTGTTAGTGACGTCATCAGTCGGCCGACCCAATTGTTGCTTTAAGACCGCTCAAGTCAGTCATTCCAAACTGGCAGACCGTATGCTACCATTTATAGCGGCTGCAGAAATTTTAAGATTAATTTCTGACCGCGAAGAAGAGATCGATCGCACAATTGTTGCACTCGTACAAAGATACCAAAGAAAGCGTAAAAGAGAGTGCATCAGGAATTATGTAATGTCGGTCATTCCCATGTATAGGGATGACTAATTTAAAAGCCACTTTCGAGGTAATTTAATTTAATACTTGTTAATAAATTATTAATGACTTTATCAAACTGTGTGCACAAATTCAGATTAATGATGTAAATATTTCATGAGCTTCTAAGAAGCATCTCTCCCAGGTTAAGCAAAAACACAGCTCATGGGAGGGCACGTGCTGCTCCAGAGAAACAGTTATTAGTAGGTTTATGGCTGTTCGCCACACAGGATTCTTTTAGGTATTGAATTTTAATAGCTATTATTAAACATCGATAAAAGAAATCACTTGGGTGTGATAAATTTCAGAGTGGCCTTAATAAATTTTCTTGGATTAATCGGATTCCTGCTTTGAATTTATTATGTATCATCTCTAGTTATTAAACAATTAATTTTCATACCTTTTTATTAAATTATTATAAAAAAATATCAAAAATAAGGTAATCCATTAAATTATTAAATACCGATGACAGAGTAGAAATAAAATCAAAGTTTGAATGTGAACAGGCTGGCTGAATATGTCCAGTAATGTTATGGAACACTACTCTGAATTTTTATCACGTTTGGTCAACGTATCTCTCACGAAAAATCTTGAATACGTTTTATGTATTTCAATGGAAAAAATACAGGTACAGGGAATTTGTTTGGTACATTGGTTTTTTTTTTTCAGATCTGTTGCAGACAGGTTTGACTTGTGCAAATCTTGTATCATTTACATTGTATGCAATGTAATAAATGCCCTTCTCCATATGTCCCCGTCCTTCATTAAATGGCCTGCGGGAGAACAACCACAAGCAACAGTGGATGGCTTTAGACAAGTTACTGAAGTTGTGGGAGCTATTGATGGGACACATATTTTCATCAAAGTGCCACAGATACCCAGAATCCTATTTTAACAGGAAAAAAATTTATTCAATTATATTACAAGATGTGTGTGATCACTAGATGGTTTTTGCAGATGGTTTCTGTGGATATCCTGGATCTGCGCATGATGCATACATATTCACGAATAGCGATATAAAAATCCGAAGCGTAAAAAAATGAAGATAAATTTTTCCCAGGAGACATCCACGTAATAGGCGATGCTGCATACCAAGTATTAAAAACATTTATGACTCACTTTAAAGTAAATGGCCACCTGAGTGAGAGTGAAAAAAGATTTAATTTTAAATTATAGAAAACTCGATGCATCATTGAAAGAGCATTTGCCCACTTAAAAGGGAGATTTCAACGACTGAAATATCTAGAACTCACAAACACAGAGTTCATATCAGATTTTATAATGGCATGCTGCATATTGCATAACATATGCACCTTAAAAAGACTTCTCTAATGAGACACCTGAAAGTGAAGTCGATATTAACAATGAAGACTCCATTCCTTCTGCAGGTGAAAGCAGTGGGATAGTAAAACGTATATTATAAATGCGCAGTATGCAGTAATGTTTCCTGGGGTTTAGTGCAGCATTGCCTAAATTCCCCTCACAATATCATGTAGCACATTTGCATTAATGGTTTGAATATATTACTTATTATTTTCATCTCTACCCAATTCGTAATTGATTTAACCTTCCTTTAGAAGTCATAGGAAATTCACAAATGGAAATAAAATTTCAGGAAAGTCCTCTCAGCTTTTACCATTTCCTGCAAACATGTAAGGTTATGAAATTAAATAAAACTTCAACAAAATTTGTCTAATTTATTTTATTTCATTGTATTTCGTATATTTTTTATTCATAAAATAACTGTGATCGAATAATTATAAAAGCTCACAAATATATTAAATTACGATAATTAAGTGACGACTATAAAAATATTTTCAATTTATTAATAAATTTTAAACTAGAAAAGATTCACAGAAACAAAATAGAAGAGATTTTGATCTGTTCCATAATTTTAAAAGCGCATTATGTCGCATTTCAACAAATTTTAAGATTTATCAATATATTTATCGCATTCAAAATTTTCTCGGCTACTGCCATGTTATCTTCATGTCTCCTCCTACCATCCTCTCTGAGTTCCTCCAATATGCGTTCGCTGTGGGTTTTTATTTTTTGCCGTTTGCGTGGGGGTTCTGTAAATGAGATTAAGTTATTAACATGCAATATTTGCGATGAAATGTTTTTAAACAGACTGCTAACCTGTGCTGGAATTTTGTGCATTGTTTGGCACTGATGATGATGGGTCTGTTGAAGACAAAAATGTGAAATAGTTGATAACTGAAGAAGTGAAGAAAATTATAACAAGTATAGCATTCTGTCATATCCTTATTTTTACAATGCATCAACCTATTGCCATGATGGTTTATATTTGATGCTAAAATTCATGAGGCACAATAAGGTAGAGGATGTCATATGTCAAGAAGAAACACATCTCTTATTAAAAGGAAGGATTATATAATCGGTGTCACTCGGATATCCCAGCCTAACAAATTGATCATTAACTTGAAATAGAGGGTAGTTTTAACATTAGGTATAAATTTTTAAAACGTGCAAGTTACCAGCACCAGAAGGTCTTCCAGTCTGCTCAGTCATCCTCACTGGAAGTATAGAAGATGAGGCTGTAAAAAATTTGCGCATTACAAAAGAAATTATCAGAGTTATTTAATTGCAGTATAATAAGGCAACTCTGAATACCTTCAGCATTAGCAGTGAGCTAGACAACGCCATGGGATTGATTGTGGGCGATTCCCTAAAAATGCTATCCAATAGCCCATAGTACCATATATTTCTTTTGTTATTTCTGGAACATTTGTTATGATCCGTAATCTTACGATATACGGTACGCATGGACTTGAATTTATTCTCCGTTTGTTGCCATGTAAAATTGTGGCCTTTTTCATTTAGTTTACTGGAGATTGCTGCCCACAATTTTTTTCTAGCCAAATTTTCTTTGTATTCAGCTATTAACAATTTAATAGCCTCTGATTTCCAGTGAGTTTTATCTTCTGCTTGTTTGTCATCTGTTTAAATTAAATATGAGCATAATTTAAACTCTTTATCTGTTAATAGGACTAAAGGATATGGAAATAGGAGTACTATCTGTAGATTCATTAACTGTCTTTGCCTCACTGGAAGCAACTGGGACACCTGCTATATTTTAAACAAATATAATGAAGCAGCAAGTTAATTGAGCATACACAAAAAGCATAATGTTAAAAACACAAAGATAATGCCTCTATATACAAGTCTCATATAAACTTCGTTAATTTCAAATTATAAGTGTCCAATGAGAAATAACATTTGAATAAACTTACATTCAGAATCTTGCGTATTTTCATTCTCTTTATTTTCTAATGAAACTGAAATTTAAAATCAAAATTAATATACAGTATTTAAAGAACCATTGAAGTAAATGTATTATTTAATGCATATGCAGTGTTATACAGGGTGTATATGAAACCCTGTCACAAACTTTTAGGGGAGGTAGTATGAAAGATTCTAAGCAAAAAAGTTCATATGAACATGGGTCAGAATTTGAATGATAACTGAGATATGAACAGAAATAAAAATGCCGCCACTAAGATCAAGTTAATAACTCACTTTCTATATCATCTAGGATGATGAAATTTGGGAGAATAATAGGGTACATAAGACTGTGTATACCGTTAAAATTTGAGTGAATTCCAACGAGAAGTTTCCGAGTTATGCAGTCAAAATTGTAACTTGCTAATTAGTACTCGCAAGTGAACACGTATTATGATGTTGAATAAGTAACTCTGAAACTTCTTGTTGGAATTCGATCAAATTTTAATGGTATACACAGTTTTATGTACCCTGTTATTCCTCCAAATTTCCTTAATGTAGACTTTACAGAACCTGAGTTATTACTTCTTGATCTTGGTGGCGGCATTTTTATTTCTGTTCATATCTGTTATCGTTCAAATTCCGACCCATGTTCATATGAACTTTTTTGCTTAGAATCATCCATACTATCTCCCCTAAAAGTTTGTGACAGGGTTTCAGATACACCCTGTATATCTTGTTAGTATGAAAGAAATTATTTATTGCTGCATAAAAGGGAAAGAATTGTTTTAATTTCTCTGGATGAAATACATAGGTAAAAAGTTTTGATAGCTAAAAATCTAATTTCAGACAAAAGAATAAAGGAAATAGCTTTTGAATATTTGCTTGCTCGTTCTTGTATACTATTGTGGCTTTCTCTGGACTCGTGTGTCATGGATTCGCTTTCAGTGGAATTCATGAAAAGTTATAAAATGAATAAAACCACAGCACAAGAAAAGATTTCGATAATTGCAGTTTAGTATTATCTAATTTAGGAAAAAGCACACGAAGACTTAAATGAAAGAGCAAAATAAAGGAAATATACCATATCTAAATCATGGTGTTCATTATTAATCACAAATGAGATCTTAGGTAAACACGATGTAAACCTAAATGATCAAATCGAGATTAATAAAAATGCATAAAAATAAATAACAAAACTTTGATAACTTGATACCCTTATATTTTACTTATTTATTAAAAAAAATTAATTTAACGCTTTGTTGTTAAAATTAAATAAGTTACATCTAAGGGTATCAAGTTACCAAAATTTTGTTATTTATTTATTTATTTATTTATTTATTTATTTATTTATTAATAAAACTCACTGAACAGCAAGGCCTTAACAGTGCAAAAGAAAATCAAAATTAATAAACATTGGAAAAACGTGCATTGTTCTGTGCATCGCAATGAGGAAATTTACTAACAAAAATTGTCAATTTGTTAAAAATACTATTTTTGTGGAAATCATATTATTAATAAGGACATAGTTAACTGTACAGATAGCTTTAGCCGTTGAAATCAAATGGTAACTGTATTTATAAAGCATGAAGAATAAATAAGAATAGAATATTTAATTATCTTACCGTTTGCATCCATTCGAAGATATCATTTGGGTTTTTCAAATTCTGGGATTGAAATAAAGGGGAGTTCACAAATGCTACATTCGTAGAGATTTCTTCTGCCGTCCATATTAGTTTGCGTCAGCGACTTAGACTAACCGTGATTTTCTCGGTGAATAAGGTTGGCAGACTCGGTTAATCACATGCACACCAACTTCCGTTCTTGACCCCGTTGGCGGATTGCCAACCAGCATTTATGACCGAACAATGACCAACCGAAACTGTGTATTTGCCACTGTACTGGCCTCAGTGAATGATTTGAAACACTGAATTCAGCAGGCTTGTACAGACATAACACCCATCATGATGTTAAATGTGACGGGTTCTGTGAAATACCGTTCAGAGTTACGCATTGCTGCAGCAGGACGTCCCATTGAGCACTTCATTCATTGAGAAATTCCATTTAGCTTGAGCACCTAAATTTCATTTTATCGTAGTGGGTTTATTTTTACGCTTATTTTTAATCTCATTTATTTATTTATTTTTTGTTAAAATCAGTGTTTTGAGCTCTACAACTGTACAATTGGAAAGTTTTCTCTACCTGTAACGGTTACAAATTGCAAGATGTAAAATTCAAGGTCAAAAGTCAAATTTGACACCACCATTTTTTAGCCCCTACCAGAGACAAATGAAAGTAAGAGACTGGCAGTGCCCTATTCATTTTGCTGAGCGCTACTGGTGCCACCGGAAGTGCAGCGATCTCCATTATGGGAATGGCAGAAACGTAAGGTGGCGTATGTTCTCAATGTTATTTCAGCTGCTTTTGTAGATGACTTCAAGAGGTATTAGTAAGCGTAACCTGTTTTCT
>JAHWFO010010873.1:1365-12752 GCA_023313115.1 Rhysida immarginata
CAATGATAGAAAGTTCTTTTCTAAGAAATATAACAATGAACATAAAATGATGATGCAATGACAGAACATTCGTTTCCAAGAATTATAACAATGAACATAAAATGATGATGCAACGATAGAAAGTTCTTTTCAAAGAATTATAACAATGAACATAAAATGATGCAATAACAGAACATTCGTTTCCAAGAATTATTAATAATGAACAGGAAATGGGTATAATAGACGATATAGATACGGCAGTCTCTGTCGATGAGGCAAAGGAGGTACACGTGTCTTCCTTCAGCTCCCTAACAAGCGTTCAGACGATTGGGAAAAGTGTATATGTTTACCTACAAGCTTAATTATCCCGGGCAATACCGGGTCCTCTGCTAGTAAACCATAAGGGTTCCCCTAAACCAGGTTCATTAATTTTACGTTATATTCATTCATGACCTATGATTCGAAGTTGTCTGATATATTACATGCCATATTTTAGATTTGAAAGTTCCAATTAACCATAATGGTTCCATTAAACCAGGTTCTATTGAACCAATTTTGACTACCAATAATTTTACGTCATTGATACATCATCCCAATTTGTTTGATATAAAACATACCATGTCTTATATTGAAAATTTTGAGGGTGTCATAAGGGTACCGTTAGAGCACGTGCCATTGTTTCGATTACAACCACTTTCAAAATGGTTCATTCCCAGAATCATATTTATCAATGGCGAAAATAGTAATTTTTATCCGCTTCTATCTCGTCATTACGATTTGTTTGATATATTCCTTAATATACCGGGTGTTTCAAAAATAACCGGTATATTTGAAAAATCAATAAAAACTAAACGGGCAGCGATAGAAATACACCGTTTGTAATTTCGAAAGTTTGTCTGCCTGAAACTTACTAGGTGGGAAAATAGAGGTACCATTTGTGCACGTGCCAATGAACCGATTTACATAATATTTGTGATTGGATCGTGCCATGAACCATATTTTTGAAAACAGGGGATTTTGAAAATGTTTCATAGCCTCGGAGGAGTTAGAGTTACGGACAGACAGACACGTTTCCCCACACTAATAGCATAAAGCACCTTTCGGTACTTGATAAACTGGAAAAAACACCCAACCATTTCATCCCTCCCCTGAGTCATTTAAGTGATTCACTCTCATTGATCCTCTCAATTAAAATGCTGTTGTTTTCTGTTTATTTTAGGTTTCCTCTGATGAAGATCACAGGTGTGATCGAAAAAATGAAGTGTGGTCACCACGCGACTTTCTTATATATAAATGTCTTAGTCTCCAAATACAGAAAAAATAAAACAACTGTCTAAAATGGCTACAAAATTTTGAAAAAGTTTGTGAATAAAAGTTACTTCAAATTAGCTTCTAAACACTTTGGTATAGATTCTAAATTTTCCTATACCATCTTCTTTCGCCTATATTAGCAAAAAACTGGATTTTGAAAAGAGTAGAACTGGTACTTCCGTTTGGAATTTTGAAAATTTTTCTTAACTAAAATATTGTTTAAAATTGTAATTGTAACGCTTTTTAGTCCCTTCAAAATTTTCATAAACGCAATGGTTAACGAGATATTTCAAAATTTATATTTTGGCGCTGGAATAAACTGATACTTCCGGTTCACCGATTCCACTGGAAAACTAATCAGACCTCCCGGGGAAGATTATAATATTAAGTTTAAACTTTGGTCTTGATAGCTTTAGCCGTTTGGACGCTATCGTAGACACACACACACACACACACACACACACACACACACAGAGTGATACACAGACATTTTCCAAAAACCACTTTTTCGTAATCCAGGAACTCTAAAACGTGAAGATAAGTGAAAATCTCGAGGTCGAAAGGGGTAGGGTAGATGTATCCAAAAATTGACTGTTTAAGACAAAACAGTAAAACGCTATTGCGTACTTAATGAAATTACGTTTTGAAACTTTTCTAGTTATACCATTAAATTGTTAATACAGGGTGAGTCAAAAGTCCTTGGGCACCTTCAAATGCGAAACCTGAAGGGAAAAATTAAAAGTTATGATGGCAACTGATAATGGGCCATGATCGACATACACACAACAGGATGTAGCCCATCAACCATGATCAGTTGACATGGTAACTTTTCATTTTATCCCTTCAGGTTTCGTATTATGAAAGTGTCCAAGAACTTTTGATTCACCCTGTATAATGCACAATATGCCAATCTCTTAAACAATTATTATATTTTTAAAAGTTATTAAATTTTTTCCCAACTAAATGCATGGGCTACCAGAAGTGACAAGCAGTTTCATCAGTAATTGACAACATTTTAATTACACATTTTTATTACACATACTTACAAAAAACTGGCAACGTTTTAAAGGCAGCTTCTAATGATCTAAGAAATTAAAGGTAGAGTGCAAGGATTATAGAAAACGAAGGTGTTTTTTACTTGTGCAATATCATAAGATCTTGACCAAACGTACTGCCCAACAAATTGTTCATGAAAATCTTGATTTTGACGATTCTTCTCCGACATGCAAAATTCATCCATTGCAGTGCTTCGTGTCATTGTAGAAAGAATAGTAGTTGTCTTCTTGCAAGATAACTTGTCCTGGGCTACGTGATTGATCGTTTCTGTGACAAAACCTACAAAAACAGACAGTGAATAGGGCCTAGAAAACTTATGTCAAATGGGTGATCTAGAAATTGGCAGTCACGTTCCTGCAATTGACAGAGCTAGGTTAATTATTGGAAATTAAGAAATTAGACTGAAAATCATTGTTTAATTTACTATTACTATACATTCCTACATTATATATGTAAATTTCTATTTGTTTTTAAACATAGAAATTAATAATGATTGACAATTGTCAGTTACTTGTGACAGTACATACCTAGATTCTAGTAGTTGACCGTGGGTTAAAACAGTAACAGATTGGTCATCTGAAATTCCGTTACTGCTAGAATTATTGCCCAATGATCACACAAACCAGCCCACGTAAAATTAATAACATGTATTATAAAACATTCTAAAAATGAATGCAAGTGATCAAACGTTCGCCTAATGGGTTCGTTAGAAGGTTTTTTCGACTCAGTAAGGCATTAAATAATCAACACATGGTTGCTGCCATTTTAGGGAGCAAAGTTTACAGTTTTTTACTGTTCCGGGAAGCATAATACATTAACACCGGGTACCAATTAACACCAGATGGCAACACCAGTCCCTTATCTTGCCCTGTTACATTATATAAAGACCTGAAATCGTATTAGGTCAATTACTGGTAAACTGTCAGCTATTGGTACATTTATCCTATATGAAAAGGAACTCCTGGTAAGATTATACAAATTTATTATAGAATGAAAAATTCTTTGAATATATTTTGTTTTACGATGTCTCATTAAGCTGGGTATTTATTTTAAATAGTGCGTGTCTCTTTTCTATAAATCGTAAGAGAAGAGGGAGTATCCAGTCTTTGTCAATCAAAGCATTACCAATTACATCAAGTGACGGATGTAGAGGAGGAGGGCGAGACACAAGAACCCTGGAATACAACGAATCGTGAGTAATAAAAAATAAAATAAAACAAAGATAAAAAATAATAAATAATAAATAAAGAGCTGACGTTTCGGATAGAGGTTATCCTTTGTCAAAGCATGGATAGTTCTCTAAATCAAGGAGAATATTAGAAAACTACCCCTAGAACAGGAACATTATGAAAGAATATAGAAAAACATTAAAACAGAGGAAATACACTGGCTGACAAAAAAAAGAAGCACTCAGAAGGAGTGGTCCAATATTATCCTATTTCGGTATATATGCATACCATTTATGTGGGGGTAAACGGTTAGATTCACAAATATCTGTAATGTCTAGAACGCTCAATAGAGTGCATTCGTGATATCATAGTCATGTTGTTGATAAGTTGTTACAATTCAAGGACAGAGGGCACAATCCTCCCATACAGTGGAGAGACACACAGGATTAATCCCTGGCATCTTGGTGTGGGGAGCCATCGGATATGCGTCCAGGTCACCTCTAATAGGGCTTCGGCAGACTTTGACGGTACAGCGATACGTCACAGACATTCTGCGTCCGCACGTATTACTTCTTCTGGCATAGCACCTTGGGATATTGCACAAACAAGATAACGCACGCCCACACATAGCATGTGTCTATGGACTGCCTACAGCATGTTGAGGTTCTCCCGTGACCATCAGGATCCCCAGACCTCTCCATCATTGAACATGTGTGGGATCACATTGGAAGGCGACTCCGTCCCAGTACCAACCTGCGAGATCTGGAGGGACAGCTGCAACAACTGTGGACTGACTTGCCTCAGGAGAGGATCCAAAGACTGTGACACCATTTCGAAGTGCATAAGGGCATGCACTGAGGCCAGAGGAGGTGTCACACCTCACTGATCTGGCGCCAACATTCCACCTGTACTGCCAACGGCGTTGTCTGTTTCATCCCATATTGTAATCAGAACAATAAATTCACATGTTCTGTCATCAAATGTCGTTTCATTCACTTTCAACCACTCCTCCTGGGTGGTTCACTTTTTTTTCAGCCAGTGTAATTGAGAAAGCTGAACATAACGAATGTGGAAAAAACCAATAAGAAAAATAGGAGAGGGGAGGGAAAATTATAGAAAGGAATTGACAAGGACCTAGACAAACCTGCGACAAATTAGGGAATAGCTGGAGTGGGAGGGAATATATCTCTTGCATTGCAAAGTAATATTCGCCATACGTACCAGATTCGCCAGACATAAGTTCGACATCCTTAGCAAGGCTGACACTCCTGTCGCTAAACACTTTAATTCCTCTGGTCACTCCTAGGAGGATTAATACACAGGAGGCGCCCTCCTATTCACTGGCTCATTGTTGAGTAGAAGCCATATCCGCCATATTGGTAGACCCCTAGATGGCTGTTATCTACGTCAGCAACGTGTAAATATTGCATTAATACGCTAAAATTGAACAACAAGGCATGATTGTTTGTCTCTTATGGCGAGAAATTTATGAAATTTCTATTAATGAATTAGTTAATCTATACAGGCTTGGGGTCTTCCAATATGGCCGACGCCTCAACAATAGGCTTCAAGCGAGGCTAACGAGAAATACAGGCTCCGGCCGTGACCACCGAGAGAGAAGGCCTCTGCGATGAAACGTAATACATTGTTACATCACCATAGATAGTGCATTGTTATTCGTATTTCAACCAATAATAAACCCTGAATTAGCACTATCTATGATGATGTAACAATGTATTAAATTTCAATGCGGAGGCCTTCTCTCTCGGTAGTCAATTTCAATAGCCTCGGCTTCAAGATTATGACGTCATGCCACCTCCTGTCGAGGGTAACGAGAAAGACAGGCTCCGGCACGGAAAAGTCACCTGACCAAGATAGGTCTAATAACAATGCAACTTTCATTGTTTCCATCTTGTATTTTAACAATTAGTGTTTTTTCCTTTGTTGGAAACAATGAAGGTTATATTGTTACTAGACCTATCTTGGTCAGGTGACTTTTCAGTGCCGGAGCCTGTCTTTCTCGTTAGCCTCGATCTCCTGTTATTAAACCTCCTTGGGTCACTCTTTAAAGGACGTCAGTCTCTATTCGCGAAAAACAGCGATTGACGTGAACTCTAGTGGCGTTTAATGAAATTACTCCATCAAGGTATCGGCGTGGGGAAGCTCGTTAGTGTTAGCATGGAACTTCGTATTTTGATTGTCATATCGCGATCGCACACGTTTTGTTGCGTCCCTCAGTGCGAGATACAAACATGGTGTAAGCTTCCATAAATTTCCAAACGCTGGAAGTAAACTTCGAACAATAGGATTGTGAAGCTAAACATGGGGAAAGACGTCACCAAACGCATGGTCGTAGGCATCCGTCATTTTGAGAATGCTTGTTATTTTTTGTTGATTTTGTGGTTTTGGAAGTTGTTGATTCCTTTGCGATTGATTTAAATCAAAGTGAATATGCAATGATTACATTTTTCGCTCAGTACAGCTTTACATCTACAACTTATGAAAAAATTGGTGTCGTATGAAACGTTACCCATTCTGCATCGTAACTTGTGCGGCATCGTATCACTCAGCGCGCTAGTTTGCAAACAAAATGCATTGATGTGTATTTGGAAGTCCGATTCTGAACCACAACAAATTACAGAACTTCTTCCCCTTCATCTATGCATCTCTTGGCAACATTCACAAACGAAAAAATTGACAAAAGGCTTACAGTAAAACAATTTCTCTCCATCGTATATGATTTCTTCAATGCGATCGGGTCACACGTTACCTTTCTCCGTTCGCCATCTTGAATTTCGCGTGGCGACACCTATAGGGGCTGTTTTTCGCGAATATTCTTCGCAATAACTTCCAGAACAAAAAGAAAAAGAAAGCCATTCGAGTCTTTTATTATTTGGAAATTCAATTCTCTAACCCCTAATGGCATTAAACTTAGCAAAGGCACCACTCCTTCATTACATTTTCCATATTCCCCTCCCACGCCAGCTATTCCCTAATTTGTCGCAGGCTTGTCTAGACCCTTGTCTATTCATTTCTATAATATTCACTCCCCTCGCCTATCTTTCTTATCAGTTTTTTTCCATATTCTTTATGGTTTCTCTGGAAATCGTTAATCTTTACACTAACATGGCTTTCGGAGAGACCATCAATCTCATTAACGAATCCCTGAAAAAGATCGATGTCACGAGCGACGTACGAGATGACCTAGAAAAATTACTTAAGACTACATGAACAGAACTACTTCACGTTTGAAGTGGTTTCTTTACAATTCCAGATGGAGTGACCATGGGATCCCAGGCCAGCTCCATAATACCCGAGATCTTCCTACAACGCATCGAAGAAGACCATGTAAGTAAATTGATGAACAAAGGGGTAGTCAAATTATACAGATGTTACGTAGACGATACTCTAATCGTCTACGACTCCAGCAAGTGTTCACCCGAGGGACTTCTAAACCAGTTATAATATAGTCCCGTACGATTCCACACACCCTTGGAGACATAAGACCGCGGCATTAAGTCACGAGTTTAGAAGGGCCCTAACCTATCCGATAACTGACATAGCACGCCGATACGAGATGACCACGATTCACAAGATGGCTAAGGAGAACAAGTTCCCCAGAAGGGTCGTGTTTACATCCTTAAACAACACCCCAGCCCCACGGACTGCGCCACCTTTACATATTTTGGAGAAGGCACCTACCGACTGGCAAACATATTCCGCGAACAAGGCATTGGAATAGTATTTCGAACGTGCAATAATTCCAAGCGCGTACTAAACCCGACGAAACAAAACCATGGAGACGACCCATACCAAAGTGCAGTGTAACGTGTATAAGCAGGCTACAATAGCTGACGCAGTGGTAGTAAAAGAACACGTAACAGTGGTAGGATATAATAAAATAAAGTTTAATAAATAGCAGAATGAATAATTGTAAATAAGTAAACAAGAATGGAATGATAGCATAACATTGCATAATGCGGAACTTTTAGGTCCAAAGTCATTTCCGGTGATACATGCTAAACACATAAAATACGTTCACAATTTAAAGCTCGAACAATTTCACCAAGAGTTCAAAAAGTCGTTATAACATAAATGAATGTCCAGTCCAGTAATGTCCTTATCAGTTAATTATAACGGATAACATTTCGGGCTTTAAAACGACACACTCTCATTATATTCTTCACACTGAAATAAATACAAAACACCATTTGATATTAAACTAGAGCACATATCACATTAACAATTAACTGCCTAACCGTAAATCAAACAAAGGGAATTTTACGACCATATGTAGGGTTCCGTAAAATCACTTTTCCACATATGCAAAACCGTACCCATAATTTAGATAGGCACGGAGACCACCGGGCCATGCCCCTCGAAACCATTAAGATATAAATCGCTGAAAACTGTGCCCAATTCACGATAGCCGCAGTTCTCTAATAAAATTGTACTCACTAGACTTGTGGGCGAGACCGATACCGTTTTCACCAAGAAACAGTAGTGGATATGGGCGTTCCAATTCGAACCGACGAAACCATTACTCGTCTCCCGTCGCTCCGCTACGGAAATCTCCGCCCTGAAGGCTTGCCGGCACGGCTCCGACGCTGTCGCAGCGATCGATACATCTTCCGGCGAGCCGTTTCTCCCTTCGCCGTACAAACCGTCTCGGAGTTCTCCACTCGGCTTTACCATGTAAAGCTCATTGCACTTCACTCCTCTGGCATTGCACTTTTTCCGCCCGTCTCCGTTGAATTCACGATTCTTTCTTAACCGATTTCTCTCCAGTTCCCGATTTGAATTTTCAAATCTTCCGACTTGTCCGTAATCCTCCTTCTCATTGGTCGCCTTATGTTGACTCGTATGACGACACTGTTTGCTCCGCTCCGCCCCCGTCTTCGAGCGATAGAAGAAGCGAGAGCGAAATCCCGAGCGAGTGTCGCCTGAATTCGAACTCCGTGACATGCAGGCGTATATAAGCTGCAGTGGCCGGACTGCGAAGCCTTCTACATCGGATTCACGTCCCGGTCCTTCTACGAAAGATTTCGTGTGCATAGAAGGGCGTGGGTCAATCGTGATGGGAGATCGGCATTCGCGGACCACCTGAGCGCAGCAAAACATGGAATAGTAGACATCGACGCCTGTATGAACATACTCTGGAGAGGGAAGGATAGAGATAAAATAATTATGCACGAGGAGATGGAGATAAGGAGATCAAAACGTTCGAACAGCACCCTCCTCAACAACCAAGCAGCTTTCAAGAGAGACGGCCTCACAAATATCCTAAATGGACTAGATATAGGTACGCGAAGTAAAGGTGGAATATATAAGGAGGTCGACACGCGTAAGACAATAAAAAAACTTCATTCCGTATCACTGTGGCTGTTCCTGTTTATTAAGTATATTGTGATACTAGTCATGGATTTCATCAACATTCTTTATGCTCAGCTTTCTCAATTATTTACTCTGCTTTAATGTTTTTTCTATATTCTTTCATAATTTTTCTTTTCTATGTTCATTTTTTTGTCCAGACCTGTATTCTTTGGATAAAATCGGAACAGCTTTCCCCGCTTAGGTAGTTGCATTCTATCTCGTGCTCTTATATGCGGACTTCGACTGCTTCATTCCTAGTCTATTCTTAGTATTTTGGTCATTTTGATTATGTATGTGGTTCCTGTCACATTTTTTTCCGCTGTCCTCTACCATTAGTCCTCTTTTTTGTCCTATCCCGGCACGTCTTCTATTCATTTCCAGGCTTCCCATTCGTACCCCTCCCCTACCTTGTCTCTAAAATACTTTTACAAACTTTGGGGACAGGTCCTTAAACCAAAGCAACAAAAAAAGTTTATATAAACATATGTACGAAAATCCTTCGTTTTCGAGTTATTAATGAAAGTTTACAACGTAGGCGATTGGAGCTCATCCACAAATAAACTCAAAATAAGTGCTCGAAATGTCCTACTCTTGTTTCTAAACACGCATGCACTCGTCAAATCATGGGCTGTCGCACCCTTTCAAATACTCCCTAACGGTTTCGAATAGTTTCGCAGGCTTCTATGACACCTCTATGAAATGTTTCTGCATCCGGATCGTGTGCTGCATAGACCAATTGTTTAAGGTGTCCCTAGAGATAATAATCCAAAAGATTGAGGTCGGGGGGAACGTGCAGGCCATGGAACTGGTCCTCCTCTACCTATCCATCTGTCATGGTAGATACCAGCCAGTGTATCTCGAACATTACCATTCGCGTGGCCGTATTAAAAATTGTGTCTGCCTGCTCACGAAATGAATATCCTGCCATGTTTGAACGGAGCACTTTCGGTGTCCGCTTCCTAGAGCATACCTACACAATGGACACGTTGAAGACAGACGAAAGACGAATGTAAACAAGTCTCCCTGGCAACATGACGCCATCTGGGATACAATGAGTCAAACGAATATTAACTCGAAAAGGAAGGATGTTAGGACATACGTTTATATGAAGTTTTTCCCTGTTTTGGTGTAAGAAACCCGTCCCCAAAGTTTATATAAGTGTTTTTGAAACACCCTGTATAAGCACCCCTTTCATTACTTTAGGGTAGTTCTCTAATATTCTCCTTTATTGAGAGAACTATCCTTGCTTTGACAAAGGATAGTCTCTATCCGAAACGTCAGCTTTTTATTTATTATGTATTAGTTTTTATATATTTTATTTTTTATTACTTATTATATATTACAGCAAGGGAATTACAAAACAGGGAGAGTGATGGGCGAAGGCGAAGAATCTGTGATATCATAACAGAAGTATGGCAAAATAACTGAGAAGTTCTGAAGCATGCAAAGTAAGCTTATATAGAAGAAGGATATAATTTACATAATCTATTTTCACAACCTACAAAAACACTGATTCTCCTCAAACCTAATTAGAGAGATGAAATGGAATGAACAAAGATTGAGGAATGTCATATGTCCCTCTATGGACCTTATATTATGTGTATTTTCATCCAATGACCCGCTTTTATTTCTTCATAAACCCCCTTTTAAGTTCTTTTTCTTTTATCTTTCTTTTTCTCTTCCCTATGTGTTTGATTCTATTTCATTTTTAATACTTTTATATAACATTCACAATTACTTCTTTAGAATCTGGACTTTAATCCTTAATAAAGCACTAACTCGGCCTTTCAGGACTCAGTAGGATAATGCCATCCAACAATCTGGAAGGCCAAGAATCTGGAAGGCCATTCAGAGCATCAGAAGATATCAGTCTGCTACTTTAACAGCTCTGAAAAACGATTATCATGGCAAGCCATCGAAAATGACGGGTAAAAAAGCTACGAGAATACACTGAGTGAGCATATTATTATGACCACCGTGTCAGTATCTCGTTGGGCCACCTTTTGCCTTTAATACTGCGGTGATTCTTCGTGGCACGGTTTCCACGAGATGTTGGAAGGTGGTGGGAGGAATCTGACCATGCCTGATGGATAGCACTGTCTAGTTGTGCTAGATTGGACGGTGGTGGATCCAGCCGTCTTATGGTTCATTCGACTTCGTCCCACAAATGCTCAATTGGAGTGAGATCTGGGGATTGTCGGGGCCACCAAAGTAAGGTAAAGTCCCCCTCATGTTCCTGGAACCACTCCTGCACAAAACAAGCTCTGTGGCATGGCGCATTGTCTTGCTGGAAGTAGCCATCTCCATTGGGGTACGCCATCAACATGACAGGATGGACTTGATCGGCGACGATAAGGATGTATGCTGTGCCGTCCAGACGTTGTTCAACACGTATTAACGCATGTCAGGAAAACATTCCCCAGACCATAACACTGCCCACAACGGCCTGAAGGGTTGTACTCATGCGTGCGGGGGTCCATGCTTTCGTGCTGTTTCCGC
>JAHWFO010010885.1:738-11264 GCA_023313115.1 Rhysida immarginata
AAAACGGAATATTATACACAATTTTTTATAATACGCAGTAATGATTTTTTTAACTTTAATTTTGCATATTACATACCGAAAATTATGGTAACTTCTTATTATCTCTATTCCTTTTTCCTATTTTCTCACCATCTCTCTGACACCATATTATTAATGCTATGTAATAAATCTTACGTCCTCCCCTAGCAGCCCGATCCCAATCGAGATATTTAACT
Organism: Rhysida immarginata; assembly: GCA_023313115.1. NCBI lineage: Eukaryota > Metazoa > Arthropoda > Chilopoda > Scolopendromorpha > Scolopendridae > Rhysida > Rhysida immarginata. The sequence goes on from JAHWFO010010885.1 coordinate 954, forward strand.
CCACACTCGATATGAAATTTCCAACTCGGCCCACGTTCTTTTTCCTATCTGTAGTATGCGAATTTTGCCTCGGTTCTCTCCTCTCTTGCCTTAATCAGTCTTCCACCTTTGATAATTTCCCTTTCCAAAACCTGAACTCTGTCATCCTCTGAAGTCCCTCCCCTAAATGGTTTTACACCTATCGCCATTCACTGAGTCTTTTCGAAAGGTGGTGGCATCGAAAGTTATATCTCCAACTCCCTTCACTTCCATCCTATTCCCAAATATTCAGTAATTACAGCTGATTTTGAACTATTGACTGCGCTTATAAATAACAAAATCTACCTTGTTTCTGTTTACAGTCCCACTACTGGTCAACTTACTACTTTCATCAAGTTCTTTTCTGCTTTGCTCCTTGATCTCAGCATGTCTAATAAAATATTAATGGTTATCGGCGACTTCAACCTTGAATTCTCTAATCCCTCTACTACTTCTAATTCAGTCCTGGTCTTTTCCCTGCTATCAATTCCTTTACGCACTATTCTATTACTCACAATTCATACTCCCTAATTGATCAAAGTTTTTCTCCCTCTTCCCATAACCTTTAGCAATTTCTGACCAATTTCCAAAGTCGTTAGTGTTCGAACAAGTTGTGGATCTAACGTAATGGGCTGCACAATCCAGGCATGTGAGTTTGTAAACTCTGGAGATTTGTGTCAATATTGGTCGGTTTAGGTGAGGATTCTCTAGCTATTGTGTGTGCTCCTAAAAGAAACCCCGATGTCCAGCTTATGGAACAAGTTAGTGATCCGATAAGCTGCAGGTCTAACATACATAAAAGTGGTATAGTCATTGTGTTTCTACGAGGACCAGTTATAAAATTTGTATTATCGTATGAAAAAACGAAAAATATTTGTCCAACTTATATCTTTATATTTCATAAACGTTCTTGGTAAAAAACAAAAAACAAAAAAAACATGGTGTATTTCCACTTGATCCCACCAAAGGCTCAAAGCCAAAAGGCGCACTCACACGGGAACCGTTAAAACATATGTCTCAGAACTTCACACCAAATTGAAATATGTTACTCACTTAAAGCTACTACTGATGCTTGCATTAATAAATCGCAACATTTTGTTTTTTTCAAAATAAACCACGAAAACGAAAAAATTTGAACGCACAGTCATACAAAGACTCCTTTGGAGATAGTAAAAGATTAGTAACAATGAAATCTTTGTTTGGCTGTGTGCGCTCAAATTTTTTTGTTTTCGTGGTTTAGGAGAGGAAATAAGCCAAGAAACTGTGGACACAATTATCAACTAAACGACAACACAAAACCACAAAAATAATTTTAATGGCTCAGATATACATTTCAGGGGCTAGGGCTCCCTTCATCAGTGAGTGTAGTAGGGGAGCATAGCCCCTGAAATATACATCAGAGGCATTAAAATTAACTTTGTCGATTTGTGGTTTCGTGTCATTTGATTCGTGATTTATTTTGAAAAAAAAAAAAAAAATTGCGATTTCTTATTAATGCAAGCATCAATGGTTGCTTTAGGTTAATAACGTATTTCAATTTGGTGTGAAACTCGGATACAGGTTTGAATAGTTCCCTTGTCAGCTGAAGTGCGTGTTATTAGTATCCTGCATTTGAAGGGAAACGACACGAAGGAGATTCACAACGAACTGGTTGCCATTGAACTGTCCTTCAATGAAGAATCATGAATTGTGGTACAAGTTGAAACACTGGTGCTCAAAGACCGACGAATACCGCCAAAGCCATAGTTCAGAAGGTTCGCATCAGCCATGGGTCAGTTTGCAACATCCTTCATAACAATTTTCACAGGTCAACGCACCTGGCCATACTTCTCACGACACCACGAAATTGCAAGCAACTTGGAGTATGAAATTCTGCTTCATCTCCCCTACTTCCCAGATCTTGCACCCAGCGACTTCATTTCTCACCACTTGAAGAAACCACTTTAAGTCAGACACTCCAAAGATGACGAGTTGATCACTGAGGCAAAAAGAATGCTTTCTCAAGACTGTCTCTGCCAGCTCATCTATAGTTTGGAAAAAAGTGTTGTCTTAGATGGAGGATATGTAGAGAAGGACTAAGCTCACTACCAACTTTAGTTTTCATTGCATTATTCTTTCTTAGCAATAATAAGAATTTTATGGCCAACCCTCAAATATTCGGGATTCCTGGCAATTGAGGGTTTTCTGATCTTTTGTATGATCAAGATTTTGTAATCTGAGAAGGTCAAACATAGTGGCAACCTCCCTCTTCTTTACATTCATGGTGATTGAATAGGATATGGCCCATCTGAATCCATGATTGATGGCAGCCATTTTGTGCTGCAATGGATGATTAGAATTAAACTGAATAATGTTAGCTGTGGTTGATTTCTTACTGTATCCTCTAAGTTCAGCCTTACTTTATACAGATCCCTGATGATATGGATGTCTAAGAAGGGTACACCTTAATTGCTTTCAGGTTTGAGGATATTCAAAAAATTCACTGATTGCGATTGAGCATGCTTGTTCGCGATCAACGTGAGCACTGCCTCTAAAAGTGAGAGAGCGCGCTCTTCATTAATGTAACTAAAAACTCTTACGATCAACATGATTGAACGTCCGAGTCTGATTACTTTTAGTTTGAGCCTGATTACTTTCGCTTTGCAATAAATTAAGATAGCAGACAGTAAACAGCATCCCATCTCTTTGTTTGTTCTCAATGTGATTCATAGTTTTGAAATGATTCTGAAGCCACTGAACAGATGAAGATACATGGTAAGAGCAAGAAGGTAAGTTGAAAGTGATAAGTGTTATATTTTATTTAAAAAAATTTTTTTTATTAGCTTTTGAATTTTTTGTTAACTTTCAATTTAATCGTACATTTAACCTGTCGGATTTTTGAGTTTTAACACTGGTATTTATTGTCATGAAGAATAAATTCATTAAAATCTAATAAATCCATACAAGCTTATAATACTCTACTGGACAGTAAAAGTGAAATACCCCAAATAAATGCCACAGGTACGAAGCCAGTTTGCCAATAAGTAGTATACCCGAAGAAATGTTAAAGTGATGTTAGTAATGTCTGAATTGTGTAACCAGAACTTGTGACATTCAAGTGTCTACAAGTCACACTATTCACATATGAGGGTCGTCCAGAAAATAGATGATGATTGGTTCTATCTGAACAAAAGACCAATAATATCAAAACAAAACTTTATTTGGAACAATACTAAACATAACACTGCTTTCCTACATTATCGCCATTGTTATTGAGGCAGTTTCATGATGAGACAAGTTATTCAATCTGCCACTTCAATAATAATGGCGATTATGTAGAAAAGTAGTGTTAGGTTTATTATGGTTACAAATAAAGTTTTGTTTTGATATCTTTTTTTTGTTGTTGTTGTTGAGATACACTCAATCGCTCTTTACTTTCTGGACGACACTCTAAATGCCACTGCACGGACCGTATGGAGTGATCACAGAGGATGCCTGGCCATTGGAGCAGTTTGTAAGGGGCTGAATTGTGGGCTAGCACGAGGCTAGTTAGTCTGCTCGACCAATTACCTATCATATGAACTTCATATGATGAGGGAACTTCAAGCAGTAACTGAAAGAGGATTTTTCACATGCCACGCAACAGTTGTACGAATAATGTTAAAAGTGTATTGTGGCCATGAAGGCTTACTTTGAAGGTCAGTAAGTATCATCTCTAAAATACCTGTCCCTGTTTGTTTTTTCAGGTCATTCACCTAACTTTCAGGTCTCGCCTTGTATACCATATTACGATTCACTTGTTTCATTGAATTACAAGAAAAATACTATTTTACAAAAAATTTAAAGAATAAGAATTTTATGTTCACTGCAATTTATTAATTCTTATCTACCAAGTTCTTATAATGATATAGTTAAAAATAATTATCCTATCAATGTCATTCTTAAATTATTTTATAAGAGATTTAGTATTAAAAATTATTGAAAATATAAATAGCATGTTAAAAAATTAGAGTATCATTATCTTATGATGCAGGGTTCGCACTTACTCTCAATTTACGCATCAAATGGGCATTTTTGCTAAAAATTGACTCGTGATTTTTTACCAGTGAGTCAAAATTAACTTGTTAAATTCTGAATATCATTGGCCCATATCCTCCTCACTACATTTTAACATCACTTCATTTTGTCACATGCAGTCTTGTTTACATCTCTAATTAACTAACTATAGCAGCAATTATAGAGATTTTGGATGCATGTAAAAATATAGAAGCTAAAAAGGATTTAAAATTTAACTCAGTTTTCAGGCTTTGGATTCAAATTGACTCGCAGATTTTTTGTTCTAGCGCGAACCCTGTGATGGAAATAATTTCACGATTAAGAAGATATTTGAGAGGATGTCGAACATATTTTTCAGAGCCAAAAAAATGGAATAGAGTGCTATAAGGTGATTACTTCATCTTTCACAATTTAATAAATTACCAATTAAAAATTTTTCAAGTAGATAAAATTACCAATTACATCCTTTAACAATTTTGTAAATTATGTGAAAGCAAATGACAACTGGGTCAGAATTTTAATTTAATATACAAAGAGGACAGATAAAATAGAATAAATATAATAAGGAGTCTTGAAATAGCAAAATGGTAGTGTTTTAATGAAGAAACCTACGCGTTTCGAAATTACATTTCGTCATCAGGGTAGGGAACGACTATCTTTTTTTTTTATTTTTTTAAGGAAAGTTACAAATGATATAATGGAATAGTGGGATTTGATCAGCTCTTATAAACAGAGTGATTATATATGGTCTTCAGAACAAGAGTTTCACTTCTTCCCATTTATGATGCCATTCACAACGTCCAAGACAGAGTTTCTTTCGAAAATTTTCTACTTGTTGAGGAGCCTATCACTGTTGGTTTTTGTGTATTTCCTGATCTCCAGTACTTCATACGTCAATATTCTCTTGTGGTCCTTTTCAAACTTCATGATCTCACGCATGGGTCCAAATGAGTGTTTATTCTTGATGAGGTGGTCTGAAAAAGTAGACTTCCCATCTCCGATCACCCATATCCTGCGATGCTTGTTGAATCTTTCCTTAAAGGATCTTTTCGTCAAACCAACATAAAAGCATCCACATGTGGGGCTTGCGAGCATGTAAACCCCAAAGCCAAAAAAGTATCCGCCGGGTTTGGTCGCTGTCCTGTCGAATTCAATAAATATCTACAATTATTCCTTGTCCTGAAGGTGAACTTAACGTCTCTATCATGAAAGACCTTGGATATCCTTGATATCTTGGGTTCAATGTCTGTGAAGATTGTGTACTTAATATCCGTCAAGGGGTTCTGTTTAATGACGGAGTTGCATTTTGTCCGATTATATATTGAGTGCGTGACAGTGTTGGGGAAGGAATTCCTCCTGGCGACTTCATATGCGAGATGGATTTCTTCTTTTCTATCCCTGGTAGTTATTGGGTATGATATTGCCTGGATGCAGTAGTATCTCAGGGCAGCTGCTTTGTGTTGTGGCAGGTGATTTGAATCAAAATTTATGATATCGTCGGTAGTGGTGGGTTTACAATATATATGGTTTAAACAATAAAAGCCAGAAACTGTGGACACCAGTATACTAATTAAAGGAACACTGAAAACACTAATCCACATGATAATTTTTATTGACTCAGATGTACATTTCAGAAACCAAATTTCCTTCATCAACGAGGCAAAAGTCAAAATGTACATCTGAGTCAATAAAAATTATCATGTGGATTAGTGTTTTCAGTGTTCCTTTAATTAGTATGAATATACACGGTGTTTCTAAATTATCTCCATATTATACATGTTTATTACTCAAAAACTATTACAGATTTTAACCTGATTTTTTTTATTCACAAAGAAAAACTCAAAAAGTTTCTTAGCATGCCTTAATAAATTTCCATGTGCCCCCCAATTATGGCGTGAAGGAAGTCAAAGCGAAACTCGATTTCCTCCCATGTTCGGGCTAGCATTTCGGGAGCGATTTCAGCGATTGTTTCAATTATTCTGTTCTTGAGAGTTTCAATGTCATCAATGTTGGTCTTGTACACTCTGTCTTTCACATATCCCCAGAAGTAAAAATCCAGAGGGTTCGCATCGGGTGAGCGAGGGGGTCCAAGGGATTGGCCCAGCCCTTCCAATCCATCATCCTGGAAAGTTCGTATCAAGGCACTGCCTAACTTGCAGGCTCCAGTGAGGAGGTGCTTCATCTTGTTGGTAGACTATGTTAGGCTGAAGTTCTTCCACCTGTGGAATCAGGTAGTGCTCCAACATATCTAGGTAGGCTGAAGCGGTAATGGTGTCTTCAGCAAAAAAGAAAGGCCCGATTACTTGATCATGCATTAAACTGCACCAAAGAACTTTTGGGCTGTCGTGTATATGCTCCCTTAGAATGTGGGGGTTTTGTGAGCCCCAAATGCGGCAGCTGTGTCGGTTTACTGCTCCAGAAATATGGAATGTTGCCTCATCAGAAAACAAAATATTCTCAAGAAAGGTGGGATCATTATCGATTTTTTGGAGCATATCCTCAGCAAAGTTCTTGCACTTAAGTCGGTCATCTGGTTTCAGTTCATGCATCATCTAGATTTTGTAGTGTGTAAGACGAAGGCGGTGCTTCACTATATTATATAGGATGTCATCGGCATATCCAGTTGATGAGCCGCTTGGCGAAGTGATTTACAGGGACTAAGATCGAACGCCTCACTGACCTTTTCTACTCTCTGTGGTGTCGCTGAAGGTTTACCAGCACCCTTTTTGTGTAGGAGGCTACCTGTGTTTAAAAATTTTTCAGGCCATAGCTTAATTCACTTATGATTTGGAGGATCCTTTTTAAACTTTGTTTTGAACATTCTCTGAACTGTAATCATTGACTTAAATTCCGCAAGCCATAACATGCATTGAGCTTTTTCTTGAACACTCGCATTGTTTACTGCATCTTGGGGAAAATGGAACAAAGCGCAAACCACTTGTTTCATTATCAACGCACGTGAGGCTAAGAAACTTTGAGTTTTTCTTTTTGAATAAAAAAAAAATCACGTTAAAATCTGTAATGGTGTTTGAGTAACAAACATGTATAATACAGGAGATAATTTAGAAACGCCCTGTATGTTGAAGTCCAGCTATTCCTGCCTTCGTTTCTCCGAATAGTTATGTCTAGGAAGTCTATTTTTCTCTCCACCACCTCCTCCTCCTTGTATAGGAGATAATGGGGTGGAAGCCATTGAAGGTGTTCAGGATTTGGTTTTACACCAGTCATAGATTCGTCCAAAACTATAATCGTATCATCTACCCAAAAATAATCGGACACTCTCAATTTTAGAGGTTTTGTAAAACATCTAAAAAATACTCGACGAATTATCCTGAAACTTCAGAGGTGTAAAGAGCATGTTGCACCTGATATATATCAGCATAGGTTTTGTCCTGAAGGCAAATAAGGGGACCAGCAATAAAGTGAACCAAAAAAATAATGTTTGGGATCACACCGTTGTAGTTGTAGCATATAATTAAGAGGCTTCTTTTACTTAACGGTGTTCATTTGGATGAGAATAGCACGTATATTCATGGAGATGTAAAAATTTCTTTAAGAAAATTGAAATGTTTTCTTAAGTTTTTTGGTTATGACATGCAGGATTTTCATCCCAATGCAATGCTATTATCAGAAAACTTGACAAACTGCAGTAGAGACGCCACCCTGCAATCAGAATATAAAAATATTAAATATTCATGAAATTATGAGCATTTTTACTAAATAATGTTTAACTCCGCTTGGGTTACCTAAATGTCTTTTGCATAATTTATTAGCCAAATGTATAGAGTTACTCTTATAAAAAGCCTAAGCAAACAGCTTGAAAATTCAGAAAGATATTGCCGATAGAATGAGTTGAATTTCAGTTGCTGTCAAAAATAAAGAAAACGATAAGGGGTTCTCTCCAAATTTTTATTTCTGGACCGGACACCTGTATCAATTTCTCCTTACGATGATATGAAGCCATATTGAAAACCCTGCATGTCATAAACAAAAAACTTACGAAAACATTTCGATTTTCTTAAAGAAATCTTTATATCGCCATGGATATACGTGCTATTCTCATCCAAATGAACACAGTTAAGTAAAAGAAGCCTCTTAATCACATGCTACAGCTACAATGCATTTCAAGCATTATTTTTTACAGGGTGATCCCAAACATTATTTTTTTGCTTCACTTTATTGCTGGTCCCATATTTGCCTTCAGGACAAAACCATTGTTGATATATATGAGGTGTAACATGCTCTTTACACCCCTAAAGTTTCAGGATAATTCGTCAAGTATTTTTCTAGATATTCCACAAAAAAATCTAAAATCGAAAGTGTCTGATTATTTTTGGGTAGATAGCGTATTTAGCATAGAATAGTTTTTCTTCTATCAGTGGAGTGATGAATTTTTCTTCCAGCGCCTGCATGAATTCTTCTGACATAGTGGCGCTAATGGGTGAACCCATTTGACGCCACTTTTCAATGAGTAAAATTCACTGTTGAACATAAAATAATTCTGATTGTGTAGGTTTCTGAGTGGGTTGGCAATGTCCTTGCAAATGTCTTCTTCAGTTTTGTTCTGCGTGAGACTATGTATAATTATATCTATGGTCTCTTGGAATAGAAGGTTAGTGTATAAATTTACTATATCTAACGATATGAATTTGAAGTGATCTTCAAATTTTAGTTTGCTAAGGTTTTCTATGAATGGTCTGCTGTTCTTCGCAACGTGTTTGTTGTCTAGTGGACATGAGTCTTGTATGGTATAGGCGGTTTTCTTGGCTAGGTAATAGAATGTGGAGTTGGTGCAATTAGCTAGGTAATAGAATGTGGAGTTGGTGGAGTTGGATTCCCATGCTTATTGGCTGGTTAGGCTTGTGCACCTCACGAGGGCTCTTATACGGGGGAGCGAAGGGGGGGGGGGTTGTTCTAGTTTACGACAAGACATCCTATTCCCCCATTCCTTAAATAATACGAGGGTTGGGGCATAAGTCATGGCAACTATTTTTTTTCTATGAGAATTCAAGCATGGGAGGAAAATGTGAAATATACAGATGAAAGAACAAGGAATGGACGAAATGTTGGACATTTAACAACACGCCAACACTTTGCTTCTCATGTTTATTAAGGTAGTTGACAACATTACAGGTTTCATGACACATATGACATTTTATGATACAATCCCTTAGCTCTGAGAAAAAAAAATAGTTGCCATGACTTATGCCCCAACCCTCATAGTTATAAATTAAAAAATAAAAAAATAAACAATAAATAATAAATTATATATCAAATCAAAATTAAAAGCTGACATTTCAGATTGAGACTATCCTTTATCAAAGCAAACAGGATAATTCTCTTTGCTTTTAGAGAACTACCCCTTTTGCTTTGATAAAGGATAGTCTCTATCCAAAACGTCAGCTTTTTATTACGATTTTATTTATTAATTATGGTTTATTTATTTTTTTATTTATACTTGTTATTTATTGTATTCCAGGATTGTTGTGTCTCGTCCTACTCTCATATATATCCGCCCACTCGAACAAATTAAAGCATAAGTTCTTCACTGACCTTATTTGTATCAGATCCATTCCTCTAGCTGCCTTATTTATATTAAAAGATAACTCCTTCAGGATCCCTTGTATTGGGTCTTCTGTTTTATGAAACCGTTCTTGTCGATGAATTCTTGTGTTTTCTGTATGTACTCTTCGTAAATTATTACCATGGTGCCATCTTTGTCCGCTCCTACCACACATGCTTTGTTGTCAGCCAACTTCTTCCTGATATTCTTTGCTGTCCTGTGATCTTCGTCAGGTCATAAATTTTTCGTTACGTTGTGGATTCTTTCAATTTCCTGGGCCGCTATTACTCGTGCGCTTGCTCTCTCCTCGAATTATAGTTTTTGTATGGAGTGTTCAACTTCCACCGTGATATTCACGAAATCCTTGTTATTTAGGGGTTTCTGCAAGTTGTGTTTCAAACTTTTTTTCTAGTAGGATAGCTTCTTTGTCCGTGAATTTGATTGAAGTTAAATATAGAACTTTAGTGTGGAAAGTAAATTTGGTATTTACCGTTCATCCATTCTTGAGTATCGTAAGTTGGTCAATCTTCTTTTCCATGTTCTCAAATTTTAGCGCTTTCTCTTCATTGATGAACATCTTTATGTTTTCGATAATGTTCATGAGGACACCGGTATCCAAGTACAGTCATCAAAGGGAAATAATCCACACTTGAATTTTACTCTAAGTTTTACCATTTCAATATTAATTTATTTTT
>JAHWFO010010904.1:3659-17303 GCA_023313115.1 Rhysida immarginata
GCTTTCTCAGCTGGCGACAAAGTGGATATATAGTAATGGCGCTTTGGCTGGCGATGTTGTTCTACCCACAGCGTTGCCATTTTTTTCCCAGGCCAGACTACTAGAATCGATCGTCGATCCTACTATATACTACCACCTGGTGTCGGAATCCTACTAAAAAACATACTAAAAATAATTGTAATCTTTTACTAGCTTAGTTAAAGATTGCAATATTTTTTAGTATATAGAGGGTGAGTTTTTTAAAAGTGGCCCGATGAACAACGTGTAAATATGAGCAGGAAAATAGTTAACAAGATCTAAGATCAGGGCAAATAATCTAGAATAGGTGCTGGAAGTGTCCTCCATTGACCTCAAGGCACGTGTGAAGGCATGTCCACATGTTCCTGAAGGCACGAGCAAGGGTTTCCGCTAGAATGGCCTGAACGGCTGCCTGGACGTTTTGTTGAAGGTCGACGACTGTGCGCAGATTGTTCTGGTAGACCACATCTTTCAGTACACCCCAGAGGAAGAAATCGCAGATCGATAGGTCTGGCAATCGTGATGGCCAGGGCTGTTCTGTTCCTCGACTGATCACATGTTCGGGTGGGAACACTTCCTATATGCGGGCAAGTGTTGCGTGTGCAGAATGGGCTGTTGCACCATCTTGCTGAAAGTAACCATTGGCACACTCGACATCAGTAAGTTGTGCGGCAAAGACGTTGAAGATGTTGTGCACATAACGGTCACTATTCACAGTTTCATTGAAGAACACGGGGATGATGCGGCTGGCGGAGACAGCACACCACACGGCAATTTTTTATAGATGCAGTGGAGACTCCATGAACACATGCGGATTGACGGAAGACCAGTGGCGCATGTTCTGCGATTTGACGTAACCGGAAGATGGAACCACGCTTCATCTAAGATGAACACACAACCATCCTCCAGCACCTCCGGAGCAACGGTGCTCAGGAACCATTCACAAAACAACCTGGGCAGCTTGTCCACATCATGCAACTAATGCACAGTGGTCATTTTGAATGGGTGTAAGTGTAAATCCTGTTTCATGATCTTCATTGCACTTTGCTGAGAAAGCCGCCGTGATGACGTTTTGGGACTGCGTAGCATGTGTTCTTCAGCAGCAGCAATGGTTGCTGTCATACGCACCATCCTTTTGCGCACTTTCTTTGCATTCATACTGTTCCCGTTGCATTGCACTCTTAGCAGGAGGTTTTGCAGGCACAGCGCCAACTTGAAACTTAATTTTAAACTCATCTGCACACGGTTTCCATGATTCATGCCGTGCATAGTTCTCTACCACAAAAATGCGTTGTTGCAAAGATATCACCATTTTCACCACTTCACACCATGCACACCAATATCACTCTCTCGACTGCGCAATATCACATGAATGACAAGTCATTTGAAAACTTACTGTGCAGTATTTCGCACCGAACCATGAAAGACGAAAGCGTCACGTGACTGCATTAGTCACGCGATACTTTACCAGTCAACAACAAGAACGTGGTCACGTGACATGACCACATTCTCGTTTTTAATTCCAGACACAATTTCCGCGTTATCAACTGATCATCAGTCAGTGCTTTCACTCCAACACGAATAGTTTTTTTGTTTTTTTTTTTTAACTAGAGTGAAAGCTATGAAAATTAAAAAATTGTCTGTAGGATCATCCTACAGAAAAAAAAATTTCCCTCCATTTTAACCTACTAAACAATTTGCCCTACCATATTCCCTACACTGAGATAACATTCCTACTAAATCTAGTAGGAAAACTACTAAACTGGCAACGCTGGTCCTTTATGCAGAACTTTGTTACGACTAATCAGCTGGTCTCTGCCTGAGTGAGACGAAGGCTGTGAAGAAAGAAAGAAAGAAAGAAAGGTACACTACTGTTTATAAAAATCGCAACAGCCTGATGGAATAGCCCAATCTGCATTAAATTTGGAGCATTTGCATATCATGGGTCAGAAAAGAAACCATTAGATTTTCAGGTCAATACAATGCATTTTATTGTCACATTAGTATCGGGTGAAACCACCGTGGGATGCAATAACAGCCTCTAAACGTCGTGGCATTTAGTCAAACAAGCTCTGAATAAGGGCCTGGGGAATGTCCTGCCATGCTCTGTCTACACGGGTATACAGTTCATCCACAGTTGCTGCTGCAGGAGTCTGACGAGCCAATCGATGAGCAACCCTGTCCCACACATGTTCGATTGGGGACATGTCTGGTGAACGAGCAGGCCAGGGGAACAAGGGCGTCTGATGTGCTTGGAAAAAGGAAAGGACATATCTGGCCACATGCGGTCGGGCATTGTCCTGTTGGAATACAGCGCCTGGAAGGTTCTGCAGGAAGGGGATGACCTCAGGTTGCACAACTCCCTGATGTACCAGTCACTGTTCAGATTGCCATGGATTCTGATCAGACGGGAACGGCCATGGTAACTGATTGCACCCCACACCATCACCCCTGGCGTTTGTCCTGAATGACGTTGCAGGATGCATTCTGGAAGGTCGCCCTCGCCACGATGTCTTCTGACACGTATCCTGCCGCCATGGTGCTGCAAGTTTAACCTTGACTCATCTGAAAACACAACTTGTTGCCATTCAGCTTGCCACTGTTGGTGTTGATGGGCCTATTGCAACCTGAGGCGCCGGTAGTTTTGAGTCAAAGGAATCCGCAACAATGGTACTCGTGCCATCAATCCTCTGGAAATCAAACGGCGTCGTACAGTGCTAGCAGACATTGTCCTGCCTACTGTAGCACCCCACTGTTGTGCTAACACTGTGGAAGTGGCTGTACGATCTGCTACACACATGCGATAGAGGTGTCTGTCATCTCGCGGTGTCGTCGTGCTGGGTCTTCCTGAGCCTGGTCTTCGGTGTGCCCTGTTCTCTTCGCTCCACTGCCTCCATGCAAGCATAATTGTCGTTGCATTACGTCCTACACGAGCAGCAATGTTATGATACGACCATCCCGCTTCACGCAGACCAATTATGCGTCCTCTTTCAAAGTCTGTCAGCTGTTGATATGGTACCCTTCGTCGTCGTCGAGGCATGGTGTTCTTTCAAGCAATTACTCTGAAAATCTAATCATTTATACTCTGACCCACTGTATGCAAATATTGCAAATTGCATATGGATTAGACCATTCCTTCAGGGTGTTGCGATTTTTATAAACAGTAGTGTAGATACAAGGCAGATAAAAGGCAGAGTTGAATTATCGTTAAGCTTATTTTCTAGATCCAATGAGTCACTTGAAGTGACAGTCTTTGCTTTGCATTTGAATGACCAGAATTCAGAAAGTTGTAATCTCTTGTACAGGTATTCCTATTTGATATAGATCTGTTTCTGTCAGTATTTAAAAATTAATTGTAAACTAAATTGTTTTCTCCTAACGCACAGAAATATTAGAGAGATACATTGCAATCGTTGATGTTATATCAATGAACTATGCCATAATTTCATGGTAATAATACCTATATAATTTATAGTGATAGTATGTTGAAGGTGAAAAAGTAGAAAAGTAGTGGTTGTTTTAAAAAACGCTGTTGATAGTCTCTGACCCACGTTGAAAGAAAAGCACCATAAAAAAAGGGATGTAATGCGATTTGTAGGTATAATTGGTAAAAAAATGTTGATATATATTTCTTTTCTTAGATTTATTAAATGCTTCTCAGGAAACATACGTAAAATATAAACAAAAATAATGGGTTAAATATCTCGCAGATACATTGTGACCTTGACTGACGCAGGTTAACTTTCTTTCATATTCTACAGTGTAGTATTTATTATTTTTCTTAATAAGACTAGCATAAACACAACAGAATCTTTTTATTAAAATTATACTTCATATATATCTCTCAGCCTTGGTTTAAAGGAGCTGATGTTCCTATTTTGACTAAATTATTAGAAATAAAAATACGAAAAAGCAATTAAGAAAAAGGACAACAGAAATTTTTCTGAACTTTATATTCTCTCATCTTTTTCTAATTGTTTTCATCTATATGCTCTTTAATAGTCTCTCTAGCCTTGAAGATATCATTTCTTGCAGTTTGTCTTCTTTTAGCATTTGTTACATTAAAAGTTTTGGTTGTAGTGGCATTTACAGTATAACCATTTTCTTTGAAATTCCGGAATTAACAGATGGTATGATGAGATTCAGATCCTGTAGTAAACTTTTATTTCTTTTGACTTGTATATTTTTTCAGTTTTTTTTCTTTCAATATTTCAGTTAGTTATTACACTTAATTTTAAGATACCTAGACCACTTGGTTGTATGCTGATTGCAGTTTATTTACCGTAAATACTGTATTAAGCGCCTGGGCGCTTATTTGCAAAAATTCAGCGGACCCCCAGGCGCTTAATGCAGGCGGGCCGGTATTACAGGCCCGGCGCTTATAAAATTCTGCACAACTGTCATGGATACTATAATGCAAAATTCTCGCCCTTCTTCATTTTTTCTAAAGTATCCTGCTGTGTTTTCCATTCCCATTAGGATCAGTGCTAAACTATTTGGCTGCAGCCTCTGTAGAATGGTTTTCAGCCTACTTTACTGTTGCGAGATTAATATTGATGCTATAACTGTGAAGTTTTCATTTTTCATTAGCTATGTTGCTTGACTGAATCCAAAATTAAAAGCAAGAAATTAGAAGACAATCACGCTGGTATCTAATTTCCGGTTTAGCAATGGCATTTGGGAGAGCTAACATTCCCGTGAGAAAGCAGCAAGAGAAGAAAAATCCACGAAATGAACTAAAATAAGCGCCCAGGCGGTTATTGAAGGTCCGGCGCTTATTTGCAAAAATTCAGCGGACCCCCAGGCGCTTAATGCTGGCGGGCCAGTATTTCAGGTCCGGCGCTAAATACAGTATTTACGGTAATTTATTTTACCTGTAGATGAACTACAGCCAACATATGTAACTATATGGTTTAACTATAATGCAAAGGAAAGGTTCACACAGAGAGCACATGACCATGAGCACAAGTATCCATTGAATTTGTCATTAGATACCGTTTATCATCTTTCCAGCTTAGAGATTTTTTATTTAATTCTTCGGTGAATATATCATGTTTATGACTTCTGATCACTGTCTGTTTATGAAAATACTCTACTTGATTCATTAGGCAATTCTTATAGTCTTGAAAACTGATTTCTTTCTTCAACACAGCTTTCTTAATTCCTTTTAATTTTTTAGGACAATCCAATAATAAGCCCTCGCTGTTGGGAACTGATTCCTCAGTCCTGTAGCTATACATTTTACTTCTTAATCCTATAAATTCTAACATTTTTACAGAGTTCAATTCATCTTTAAACTTTCCTATTACTTTATTTTTATTGGAATATACAGGATGATCTTTTGGATAATCTGATGTATCAAAATAACCCGGATTATTCTTCATAAACTCGTAGAAATCAGCATTTTTAAGTTCAAAAAGATATGCATTGGTGTCTTGATATAATAGCTTCAATCTCTCATTAAATTCAATCTTTAATACAGAAATCATACATCAATAATTTTGATAAATCTAACACAGCTTGTCCAATATAAATCGGTTTATTGAATAATACTTTTGTTTTATAATTATGAACTGCTACTAAAGGTTCACTAAATATAGTTCTTTGTTTAAAATTTGGTTTATTTATGGCTTTTTGCACTTTCTCGTCATCAGGATATAATTTAATGTTCTGCCCCTTTCTAACTGATTGCATCGATTTTCCTAACACAGCATTTGACATTAATTTCCAGAAATCCTTTTCAAAATTATTTTTTGCTTTTTGTCTTTGTTCAGTATTAAATTTAATATACGGTGCTATAAAGTCTGAGTATATTTTATACCTCTCTGGATTTTTGTTATTTTCATTCCCAAGTCTTTATAAAGCTTTAATATTTTACAGTGAACAATATAATTCTTTTGTTCATAAAAATGACATAACTTCTCAGCTTTTCCACCTGGAGGAATTCTGTTTTCTGATGCTAATGGAAGATCATTAAACTTGTGTAGTTCTAAATCTCTCGGAAATGATAAATCAACTTCTAAAACATAACCTGCGTCATCGTCCGAGTTTAATATGTAATCAAGATTATTTTCTATTTCTTTTGAAGTCATCCACTCGAAATCCTTTTGAGGTAATTTTTGAGATAAAGCCCATCCGTATAGATTGTTAGCATCAATATAGATTAATTGCGTGTTTTCATCTGCTTTAGCATATCTATTACTACACTGGGATATTCCACTTCTAATTCCTTTCTCAAAGAATAAATACATTTCATAATCTGATAATTCCAAATCTACTTGAGTATACTTTAACATACAGTCCCATGCTAAACCTGGAGTTGTATAGTACCAAACAGGATCTAATTCATAGCTTTTATATAAACATAAATCTCTAAAATTTTCAAATACATCTGCTAGTAGTAAAACATCTAGTTTTAGATAGAGATCATGCCATTCTCCTAAATTCTTAATATTTAAATATTTCCAGACTTTTTGAGCGTGATCATATTTGGGCCAACTAACACTTTCTTTCGTTAGTGAGGAATTTATCTATCGAAGGTAATCTTGTTTCTGAAAATCTCTCGAGCGAGTCCATGTACTCATAGGGATATATACCTTTTCTTATCACTCGTCTTTTGCTTTCTAAAACGTTCTGTGGAAAATATTTTAACGTTTCTCTTAATTATTCCGGTTCTAGATTCGATGATAGAGCATCTAAAGTACTCGCTAAAAATCTAAAAGAATCTATAAATCTTAGTTCTATATAACCACCATCATCTATTCTCAAAACTTTAACGAATGAAATATATTTTTCTTCATTATTAGGAATTAACTTAAGATTACTCTTATCTTCTCCTAGATTTTTCACAAACAGATGACAATCGTATGAAGATAGATTATGGAATAGAATTGGAATAAACAGTGGTTGTTTATATTTTAGATTACAGTTATTACAAGCAGGTCCTCTGTATTTTCCTGTATAATGATCATGATCTCTAACTTTTGGATTTTTTTCAGTAAATTCTCCTTTACAGAGATAGCATTCTTCAGCTTTCTCATATGCTTCTAATTCTACACACGTTATAAGTTTATTTTCCTTTAATAATTTATATATTATTTTTACATGTTCAGTTATTCTGTTTATAAAACATTTAACTGCATCTTCACCTTTATAAATTTCTAGAGGATTTTCTATATTATTATAAACACTTTTCACATATAATCCATAACTACAAGGAATATGAATCTGAGTTTTCTGAGTACATGAATTCTCCGGATTCTGTTGACATGTTTGGATTGGTTTCAAAATAGATTCAAAATCACAGTAGATTGCATATGGATGTTCTCTGGCATTATAGGAACACAGGGCTCCTTGTTGAAGCATAATTCTTGGTGTTTCTTTAGAGCTTCTTCACTTCTGGATGCATAATGTAAACATCTACAGAAATATTTCTTGTTTTTATTTATTTCTAACTGATCATTTAACATTTAAACTTTTTATCCAACAATAATGATTATTAGTTTTATTTCCAAAGTATAATAGATCGATATTTTTATCATAACTTTGGTTCTTGTTATGGTGTCGCGTCATTGCGATTTATGTTCTATGGTATACAGTATTGAAACTGGCTATTTGATTTGTCCAAGTTAAAGTTAAGACAAAAAGAAAATTAATTACTAACTTAGTTTTAATATAAAAGAATTTAATTTTTATTTCAATTAAAAATTAATTGAATTAAACAAAGACAAGTTAAGTTACTTAAGATGCTTTATTAGCACAAAAAGTTAAACTACTAAAGTGCTGTATAGTGGATTTATGATTTAAACATCATTTGAATCAGACATTGCGTTGTGTATTTTTTTTTTTTTATTTAACCATTACCTTAAGTTAAAACTTATCAAATCTTGGCTGTGAGGAATTAAGTAAGTGTGGTTGCAAATTGAGAGAAAACAGAGGCGATGGACAAAGTAGAAATTATAAAAATTTTAATTTTAATATTCACAAAAGATCCCATAAGTATCATTTTCCATCAGAGACATTATAAAACAAAGAATTGCTCAATAAAATTAAATAATGTTATTGAAAACAAAAAGATAAATAAGTCATACGTGCTTGAATCAAATCAAGTTATTTCAATAATAAAGAAACTGTCAAATAGACAGGAAAACATACAATAATGTATGGGAAGAGAAAACTATAGAATAATTTGTGTGGCCAGCACAAAGTAAAAATTAAACATTAAACATTTAATGCAAGACTGAGCTAGGCAGTATAAAGTTATCCAGAAGTTATCAAGAAGTTGTTAAAATAAAACAACTTGCAAATTGATTCAATCACCAACAAAAGACCAGAGAAGTTATCTTCTCTGCTAAACATTAGAGACTCATATCCAAAGGATATGAAAAAAAAAATTTAACATTAAATATATTTGACTACTCAACTTTGACTACATAATGGATGCAAATTAAATAAAGGGACACTAAAAGTTAAAAATTAAAAACCCCCCAAAAAATATTGAAAGATAAATTTAAAATTACATATTGGCCAAGACTGAAGGTAGAAGAAAAAAAAAAATTTACAGTTAAATAAATTTGGAAAGGTTAAATGTCCGGATCACAATTAACTAAGAGTCCCTAACAGCATGATGTGCTCACGACAGTGTAAAGAATTAGCATGGTGAAAAGTGGATTAAAATGACTTCTGGAGAAGAGATTGTCTGAGAAGCCAGAACAACCTGAATCACAGTCTATGGAATAATGTCCATCTCAACAGAACTGGTGGGTAAGGATGAATATGGAAAGATTGCTTACATATCCTGATACTGTGGAAAGGCTATTTCACAAATACATCTTTGGATGATAATCAGATGGACATCAGGTTATGGAAAAATACACAGAAGTGGCATGTAGATGGAATAGCAAAATCGCTGTTGGAACTGGAGCAGATGTTATGGCTCCAGAGGAGCACCCTTAGTTCATAAAGCAGGCAGGGTGCCCAGGCGCGCATGCTGTAGGAGTACGGGCAGCCCTCAAGGGCTGCACCTCCTATTCAAACGCCTCAAAAAGAGGCCCGTCCACCCACCGTTGGGTCATCGATGTCGAGGGGAAAGGTGAAGAGGTACGAGATGGTATTCGTAACCCCTTCGATGACCTTACAGAGACGCTGAGATGATGAATAACGTCTCCGGAACGTAGCTGGGCCAAGCCGATGCCATTCAAGATGAAGGAAGGACCTGAGATGGATGGCACCCTTCCTCCAGATGGCTGAGGCTGGCTGATGAACACCAGCAGATCGCTGCTGATGGACCAGCCAAAGCTCTCTGTTCATAGAGGCGATGGAGGTGGCTAGGTCCAGCTTGTACGCAGCACCAGTGGAGCAGTCCATCAGAAATCGCACTGACTGGTAGGTAAAGTCAGTCAGAAGATAGTGACGAGAGAGGCGATCCCAAATGGACTGAGCAAACGGGCACTCGTAGAAAACTTGAGGAATTGTCTCAAGCAACCCGCAAAACTGGCAACCAGCAGATCTGACCACTCCCCAGCGATGTAGACATTGGAGAGAGTAGAACCCATGGTGCAGCAAGCGCCATTGAAAGTTGAAGACCGCCTTCTCAAAGGCGAGAGACTTGACGGACTTCAAGATGGCTGACCATGGATATTCAGGGTGCCACCGTACGATGTCAGAAGTCACACCCTGGTCAGACTGCTGGAAGAACCAAGATAGACGAAGGTTTCCCCAGTCCTGCGGGTCAAGCTGTCGAAGGCCAGACAGGAAAGATGACAAATGTCGCCAAACTAGATGGTAAAAGTCCGGCGAACGTGAAATGATCGTCACTGGCAGCGTGGACAGAAAAGGTAGCCTGTTCACTTTCAAAAACAAGCGCAGATGCAGAAAGAACTAGTTGGCCCATATGGGGGGAGGAAGGAGGAAGGCATGAATCAAGGCGGCCATTCTGGCCGCGATGAGGTATCGTCGGATGTTTGGCAAGCCCAATCCTCCCCCATCGAAGGGGATAAACAGCAGCTCCGAACGGATGGGATGACGGGCTGCTGAATAACCCCACACACAGTCAACTATCGCACTACGCACCTTCTTTAAATGAGATGGAGATGGCAAAGCAAACAGGCACTTAGACGTCAAGATCGGTAGGACGTGCGACTGGACGAACCTCGCCTTGGCAAACATCGAGGTGGTGAAACGAAAGTTCTTGCCAAGGCGAAGGATTCTTTATAGATGCCCAGGAAATATGGATCAGATGCAAATAGCACTACATCGTCCGCATTAGCCAGCATACGGATGTTGATGGAAGCGGCTGGCAAATTATACCCCCGGACATCTGGGTGGCGATTAAGATATTGCAAAAGTGGCTCCAAATAGAATATATATAACAGGGGAGAGATGGGACACCCCTGTCTGACACCTTTGGACAGTTCGAAGAAAGGCGAATTGGAGCCATTAATCGCCACGCATGATGTGGCAGAAGCATACAGTGCTGAGATAATCGTAGCAAATTTCGGAAGATGAAGATGGTGAAACACTCGGAAAAGAAACACGTGATTCACCTTGTCGAAGGCCTTTTCCTGGTCAAGACTTAGCACGACAAGAGTCTGACGGCGCACACACGCTTCCTCCATAACACACTTGATGGTAATGAGGTTGTCGGACATCCTGCGAGATGGAATGGAGCAGGATTGTCCCGGATCGAAGAACTCGTCGGCGAAGCATTTGAGCCGTTGTTGGAGCACACCAATGAAGACCTTATAGTCTGTGTTAAGTAGAGTAATAGGCCTCCACTGGGTGACAAGTTCAGGATCCGGTACCTTGGGGAGCAAGATGATTCTCCCCGTGGTAAAGTCCGACGTAATGGAGGAAGGATCCTTGAGGATCGAATTGAACACTTGCATTAGGAAAGGCCCAAGAAATTTCCAAGTCGCATTGAAGAAAGAGTAAGGGATGCCGTCTAATCCAGGGCTGGACTGATGGCGGCCATCCATCGACAGAAACTTCTTGACTTCATCTTCTTGACGGGTAATTGACAGGTCAGCGTCAGCAGTGAAAGGTCTAAGTGCCTCGATCCACTTCGTCGTGGCGTCGGATGGAAAGACTGGGTGGCCAAAAAATGATGAAAAACGAGAGTGGAAAGCAGGCAAGATGTCAGAGTCCGTTTCCACTGTCTCATTCTCCACCACCAAACGATGACACCTCTTCTTATTGGCGCGACGCCTCTCCTCTGCGAACGCAGCTGACGACATATTCCGGACGTCAGACGCCCAGGACAGTTTGGCCCTGAGAGCTGCGCCGATGGCCCTGCGGATCATTAGAGCGTTGATCTCGCTCTTCACCTGGTGGATGTCATCGGCATATGCCCCCTTCGGGATGGAACAGCGGAGAAGGCGCAGAATTTCTTGCAGCATGAGGAGATTGCGTCTAGCGGCGTCCAACCCAATCTTTCTGAAAAAACGACGGAGCTTTGATTTAAAGGAAAGCCACGAAGCTAGTGACGGAGGCAGGTTGTGAAGATGTCTTTCCACAAACCGAATAAACATTCCCTTGTATTTATCGTTGTCAAGCAGAGAAACGTTCAGAAACCAATTGTTCGAAGCAGAGCTTGCAGAGGAGGCAGGGAATGGAGGGTTCCAAGACCACTTGATGGCACTGTGGTCAGAAAAGGAGCATGGAATGACCTCCATGGAACCAGGAGCACCAGCGAAAGTTGCGTCTACTAGAAAAAGGTCCAACCTTGAAGACACAGAGGGCCCTTGGTGAAAGGTAGACCCACTTGGTTGGAATTGGAAGAAGACTCCCGCAGATCGAAAAGTGCATTCCGCTGGCACAACTGGTAGACACATCCAGACGAAAAGATGTTGTTCTCATCCGGATGGAAATTGAAGTCCCCAGCAACCACTGCAGGCAAGGACGAGCACAGGTAAAAGTCAAAGTCTTCAAAGAATGTCAGTTTCTCTGCTGATAAACACGGGCCGTACACATTAAGCAATCGGAATTTGAGACAGATAGCAGGAGGTCCAAAGAAATTACCCTGCACTCACAGTCAAAGACGCAGTTCGACACCACAATGGAGGGGTTGAAGATGATGGAGGCAACCCCCTGCCCATGTGGCGAAGATGAGTTGATGAAGAACTGCGCAGATGGATATTGACTGCGAAGGCCAGGGAGGTTAGCAAGCTGTTGCGAAGCAGCAAGCTTCACCTCTTGAAGGAGAATATCTGGCCTGTACAGGGTGACGAATGATGACAAAACCGATTGCTTGAAGGACGAACCAAGGGAACGAACGTTTAGAGAAAAGACCTTCACTGCGAATTTAAGCTGACGGGGGCTGACCTGTATCTGAAGGAGACTTGAGCCTCACGGTCGAGGGAGGAGGCTCAGATGTCTTCCGTCTAGGGGAGCGAGCACGTCCCGAAGAGGAAGAGGGGCTGCGATGATGACGGTCAACGCAGCTGTCTCGTTCAGATGAAGAGGACACAGGAATCCAGTCCGTCTTGCTACGATGTCGTCGGGCCTTTTTTTTGCGAGGGCTCTTAGGCGTCGCAAGAAGATCCCGCTGAGCAGACGCTGAGGGCTTGGAAGTCCCAGCACAGGATGAAATTTTACCAGGCGTAGCCACACAGATGATTCGAAGAGGCTGCGATGCCGATGAAGGAGCAGGTGGAGGAAGAGCAGGAAACTCCTCCACATCAAACACCGACTCGGAGCACAACGAATCGTCTAAGATGACTTCTGCAGAGTGGGAGTCCTCCACCATCGGGGAAACAAAAGGACGTGAAGGAACAGTTTCTTGAACCACACGAGGCCGAGGAGGGGGAGTCGGCATCTCCTTCCCAGGAGTCGTAGGAAGAGGCGACGATGGTGGGGCCGTCTTCGAATTCCTTGGTGAAGGACAAGCGCTGTTGCTCTGTTCGGCTCAGGTGACTTGGCCGGTGAAATCATCTTTGCTGGTTGCTGGGATGACATTCCTCGAGGCGGTGGCGTTGGGGCTGCTGATAAAGCGTCTGACCTCTCCTGGCACTGGTGGAATTTGTGCACGGTCTTGTGGCAGGAATCACATTTCCGAAGGAGAGGACAGTCTTTCCGAACGTGGGAAGTCTTTTTGCAGTACCAGCAGCACTGCCTCTGTCCCTTGTAAGACACGGAGACTTTAACTGCGCGCATTACAACGAACTCTGGAATGTCTTTATGAAGCTCCATGTAGACTACAATGTCACCCGTCATCTGAAGAGGAGAATCCGGGTGCAGGGGTACGAGATTCTTTGCACCACCCCGTAGTCCGACATGTGGTCACGTAGATACTTCTCAGCCATCAGTGGCGATGCGCCCCGGATAAGAACTGGAACTTATCCGGGTTCGGCGTAACTCAGGTGGACGGTGGTTTGCCCAACCTTGATAAAGTCCGCAGCCACTATGCGATCTGCAATATTCTGCTGCCTGCAGAGCATCTTCGACTCTGTCGGAAAAAGCCTCTGCAGAACAGAAACAGCGGGGTGACCCGATGGGAGAACCGGAGGTATACCAGTTTTGGCATATACCTCCTTCATAAACATGCCAACGGCGAAGGGGCCATCGGCAATCATATCAACCATGCGTTCCTTGGTTGATATTGAAAAAAGATAAAAGTTTTGAGTGAAG
>JAHWFO010010911.1:1068-13154 GCA_023313115.1 Rhysida immarginata
GCAATGAGGGAGGTTAAAAAAAAAAAAAGGGCCTGACGAGCCATTTTCACTGAAGAGTAAAGTTTACATCTAACAGATGTAAATGTGTTTTTGTGTTAGGTTTTAACTGTCAAACTGACAGTAGTGACTTTGTCCCATTGTACTTGTAATAGGACACGTGTTAATGTCGCTCTCATGTTGACAGTGACTTTTTTTACTATTCGCAATGCTGTTTATTATCGCAGTTCCTGCCAATAATCACAATCCTGTCACAGATGAAATTTTTTAAAAATGGAATCGAACTTGCAGTTTCCAGTATTGCAGTAACCATCGTACGCCGGGCTTTCGAATAAAATCAAAAGCAAAAACATTATTTATTGGATGCTCGGATCGGTGCAGCAATGTGTGTCTGACGCGAACTGTAGTGATCCGTTATAAAAAACTTGAGCTAAGAAAGAAACCCAAGCTGTCTGTTTTCAAATCTTTGTCCCCATTCCCTTCTATGGTCATGAGTCTTGGGTAATGACCGAAATAACGCCGAAATGAGATTCTAAGAGGTGGGACAGATGTTCCCTACTAGATAGTGTTCAGCATCACAATAAGGCAGACTTTAGCTGCTGAACTGCTACTTCTCCGAATTGAGAGGCCTTGGTTTGGCCACATCTACGGATGCCGCAAAACCGTCTTCTTAGGCAGTTGCTATTTTCCAAGTCAGTGGTTGGGGGTGGGGGGCAAAAACATGAACTTGGTCGTAAGCCCATAAGAAAAAAAAAATCATAGGTCAGGTGACCATGGAGGCCGCGGAAGAAGAGGAGAAGTATGTCTCATATGAGACCAAGGGGTCGGCCTAGAACTATGTGGCTAGATTACATTGATCATCCGGGTTCGAGTCGCTTGGGTATTATCATTGAGGACATCCACCTGATGGCGGAAAATCTCGAGCGCTGCCCCGCGACCTTAACGAAAGAGCAGGTTTGAAAATTAAGTAAACATTTTTATTTATTAATTTTAAATTTAAAACTCCTTAGATCAATAATATTTTTATTTATTATTGGCAGTCCTGTTAATTACCACAGTCCTTTCCCAGACGAAATTTACAATTAAAATCGTATTTACAGATTCGCCTGTTGTGGCACCGTCATAAGACAGGCTTTAATATTATAATCTATCCAACGAAAGTTGGAGTGGGCGTGTCCAGTTAAACTTCTTATTTCAATTGTTACACATTGTTGCCAAAGTACAGGGTCTTTATAATTAAAGTTACATTTTGACATGGCCATAAAAGAAAAACTACTGGACCAAAAGCTATAATACTTGGTAATATTATACAAGAGGGCATGGGAAGTTCATACCCACCAAAAAAAAATTAGTTCAAAAGGTCACCATCAGCATGATATGGGTGGGTATAAGCCTCCCATGCTCTCTTGTATAATATTACCAAGTATTATAGCTTTTGGTCCGGTAGTTTTTTTTATGGCCATATCAAAATGTAACTTTAATTATAAAGACCCTGTAGAATCAACAATGTCTAACAATTGAAATAGGAAGTTTAATTGGACACGCCTACTCCAACTTTCGTTGGATAGAGTATAGTGTGATTATAATTATAATAGCGAAAGCTGCAAGGTTGAATTTTTATATCTAAATATAAGCATATACTAATTATATTATTAAGTTTGGAGATTATAATATTAGGTTTATATTCTTTTTATATTCTTAAGAGTGTTAGAAGAAAGGAGATTTTGATATTTTTTTTTAGAATTTTCAGTATGTGAAGGAAGAGTTGGTTTAGGTTTGTTAGTAATGTTTGTTCGTTCTTATGGTAGAGATTTTTTTTAGAAATGTTTCTTCTTTACGGTATTAGTATTATTTATATTGGGTTTGATACTAATTAGTTTTTTCGTTGACCGATTTGTAATTTTTTCTTTGTTAACAATATTCACTTTTCTTATGGTCTTGATGGGTTATTCTGAATTGGTTGTTTGGGGAAGAAATTTTTATTTTGCTTTTAATAGTTTAAGATGAAGATTAACTGCTCTTAGAGTTTGAATAACTGATTTAATACTTTCGGCTAGTTATAGGGTTATAAGTAGATTAAAAAAAAATACTTTTTTTGTTAATATAGTTATATAATTATGCTTATTTTTATGTCTGACTTTATAATTCTTGAATATGTTTGTATTTTTCAGAAGGTTCTTTGATTCCTATTTTCTTGTTAGAACGTCTTCAGGTTGGGTTATACATTTTAAAAAGAGGTGCCCAAACGACGTACAGTTCCTGAAATAAATTTGGGGCCACTGCAAAAGTTCCATCCATGTTGGGTATACCCCACTTACTCGAAACCCATATCCTCGAACCACACATCCCCAAACCTCCAATATTCGCTTAACAAGGCTAAGAAAGCGAAGTTTAGTCTCATCGCGCTACTGGGGCGAAACAATGCTCTCAGATCGACAATCGAACAGCGCAGTGAAAAAACAAAACGAGTGGTCCGGAAGCAATGCTTTCACAACCATACTCGTCCAAGTAGTATCCAAGGGAAGTACGCTGAATTAGGAAAGAAGCCAGATGAACCTTGTTAAGTCATCCAGAGGATAAAGAGCAGTCCTTTCCTATTAGGACAGTGAAGCAGATTGTTGATTGACGAGGGACACGAAGGAGCTAGGAGATCCAGTAGTCTGGAAAAATAGCCTTTTGGATGTCTTCGAAGTTGACGTCCAGGAGATGACGAGGCCTGCGATGCCTGAGTAAACTTCGAAAAGTGAGCGGGTGATCCAGAATATCTGCAACCAGAGGATTAGGGTGGTCCCTGATCTTCGGAAGAAGCTTCTTTAACGACTCCTGTACGTAGTTTCCAATAGGAGGTATATCAAAATCTTCAGCAATGGAAGTATTTGTTGCAACTCTCCTGTCCAGTTGGGCGATGGTCCTCAGGGTAATGTTTTGGAAAGTTTGCAGGTTCTTCCATCTGGACTTGCATATTGTGGCCCAGGCAGGCATACCATATAACAGAATGGTCCGGATTACCATTTTATATAGCAAAAGTTTGTTATCTATTCCAAGAGCGCTGTTTCGCCCCAGGAGGGCGACCAGGCTGAACTTTGCCTTCTTAGCCTTATTGATAGCATAGGAGACGTGGTCACCCCAATTTAGCTTGGCATCTATCACCACTCCGAGGTGTTTGTAATTCTTCACCCATTCGAGCTCTCTACCCGAAAGAAGGAGAGGCTTCGGGGGTTTCCGAAGTTTCTTGGTAATAAACATAGCTTTGCACTTGTCGACGTTTAGTTTGAGTCTCCACTTAACAAACCATTTCTCGCACTGATGTAAGGCATTTTGTAACCGAGATGCGACGTGAGCGGGATTGCGGTCCGCAGTCATGATGGCCGCGTCGTCAGCAAACAGATATAGCTCACACTTAGTAAAGATTTGGAAGTCCTGGATGAAGAAATTGAACAATGCAGGGCCCAGGACAGAGCCTTGGAGAACACCAGCATTGACGTCACAAGGGTTTGACATTGAGTAGCCAACCTTAACACGAAATTTCCTGTTCGTCAGAAAGGAACTAATCTAAGCAATCAGATCGTCAGGGAAACCACAAGTAATCATCTTGAATATGGGTCCGTTTTGCCAAACTTGATCAAAAGCTTTCCGGACATCCAAGAAGACAAGACCACCGTACTTTGCACAATTTAGAGAAGTGTTTAGATCTGCAACAAGCCTCCAGATCTGAAGTTGGCAGGAGTGTCCAGATCGAAAACCAAATTGCTCCTCACGAACAAGATTGTTGGCCACACAGAAAGCATTAAATCTCCTTAGGATGACGCGTTCAAAGATTTTGGACAACTTAGGTAGTAAACTTATGGGTCTGTAACTGACAGCAAGAGCAGGGTTAAGACCTGGCTTTTGTATGGTAACAATGACGGATTCTTTCCACTGGTCGGGGAAGTAACCAAGTTTCCAGCAGTCATTTATGGCTTTGATAATAGTTGAGACAGTATTAGGAGGCAAGTTCTTCAGAGCACTATTGGTGATGGAATCAATACCTGCTGCTTTTTTGATTTTAAGTCGCTTTATGATATCGGAGATTTCATGAATACTAATGACATCCTCAGGGGTAGGAACACGATGGATGCACTGGTAAGCGATACAGCCATTGTTCACAAGCTGAGTGTTTGAGAGACTGTCCAGGTTGGTCCCAGTAGGCGTGGTAAAATGCTCTCAGAGTGGACAGCAAAATCTTGTTATACAAGGTAGTGATTCATGCTATTCTACTTCACGGTATGCCTGCTTGGGCTTCCATTTGCAAATCGAGATGGAAAGATCTTCAGACCTTCCAAAATGTTACCCTCCAGTCCATTGCTCAACTTGACAGAAGAGTTGCCAATAATCTCTCTATCTATGCTGCACAAGATGGAACACCATGAAAATACCCTGGTTGCTGGTATCCTGGATCACTCACTCACTATCAGGGGTACCTTAGGTTTCGAAGAACTCGTCATATCTTGGATGTCAATTTCGAGAAAATTAACAGGGCCGAGTTCCCCAATACTGGATCTACTAGATCCTAGTTTTTCGGATTCGCTATTCGTCAATCCACAATCCGATTCTCGTCCCTACCATGAAGGGACTCTTCTCTGGATGATTTAAGAGGTCCATCAGGCTTCTTTCCTACTTCTGTGTACCTCATTTGGTTTACTTTTTGGGCGAGCATGTAAAGTGAGCTAAAGGCTCCTGGACCACTCGTACTACTTTTTTCACTACAGTGATCGATTGTCGATTGTCGAGTAGTCATTAGTTGGAAATGAATTATCTAATACCTGTGAGATGAATGGCGGTGTCCCACAAGGATCAGTGCTAGGGCCAGTTCTGTTCAATTACTATATACGTGACTTCCCTGAAATCTCTTACTGCAAGCTATATTTTTATGCGGATGATGCTGCGTTGTTGTATGACGTTTGCAGATAGCCCTTAAAGAATGTGAAATCTGGTTTAGCAAGTGGCGATTAAAAATGAATGTCAACAAATGCAAAGCAATGTTTATCACTAAGAAGAAAAAGAGAAACCTTGACTCCTTAAAGTTATATGGCAAATACTTGTAATGGGTTGATAATTATAGATACCTTGGCGTTGTTATTGATTCGAAACTATCATGGAATATGCATGTGACTTATGCGATGAACAAGGCCAAAAAAGCAAAGTTTAGTTTAATTGCTCTGTTGGGTCGTAACAGTGCCCTCAGTGTTGATAACAAATACTGATATACAAAATGATTGTTCGTGTCATCTTGCTATATGGCATGCCCGTCTGGGCTACAATTTGCAAGACAAGATGGAAGGAACTCCAAACTTTCCAGAACATTACCCTAAGGACTATTGCACAATTGGATAGGAGAATTGCTCGCAATTATTCCATTCATAATAATTTCAATATGACCCATGTCTGAAAATATGTTCAAGAGCTCATGAAAACCGTACTGCCTATTATGGTAAATCACGATACTGATCTAGTCTCTGGTATTCTAAAACATTCTCTACATAGAAAAAGGCATCGTAATCCAAGACATGTCCTTGATGTCAATTTTGATGACATTGACAATGTTATCTTCCCAGATTACTGGGTTTCATAAGTTATTCGTTGTTTGTGGCCTACTATGTGTTATACTCCTAGTTCAGACAATCGTCAATCAAATTTCCCTCCACCAAGAGGAGGCAATTTTCTTCTTTCATACTTTGGATGATCTTTGTGGGTACATCAGGCTTCTTTCCTAGTTCAGTGTATTTCCTTTGGAATATGATTATGAAGGGTGAGATTATGGAAGCTATGCTTCAAGTTCCACACGAATACCGATACACTACACTGTTCGATTGTCGATTAGTAGTTTCATTCCAATGCTCCTTAAGAAATTGCTTCTTAAAATCGAGACACACGATAATTCCTTGGTTTCCAGTATATGGGATCACCCTCTAGCCTTTAGGGGTTCAATAAAGATACGAAGAACCCTTCATTTACTGGAAGTCAATTTCGATGATATCAATAAGGTCGTCTTCCCCGACTTCTGGATATCTTAGCAGCAGATGCTCAGGGCTATCACGTCAATCAACAATCTTATTCCTCGTCCTACCAAGTTAGGACTCTATTTTCAGGATGACTCTCGAGGGACATCAGGCTTCTCCTCTAATTCAGTGTTACTTTAATGGGAGAGTGTTATGGAAGCTCGGCTCCCGGACCGCCCGTGTCTTTTCACTACACTGTTCGATTGTCGAGTAGTCATTACCCCTCCCCCCATCCCCTCTCCCAATCTTCTGACAATCGTCAATCTTATTATTTTTTCATAATGTGGAAGACCTCTGGGGTTAGTCAGGCTTCTTGCCTATTTCAGTGTATTTAATGTGGAGTTTATTCTGGTAGGGTGAGCTTCGTTAAAGCACTGCTTTCGTCCCACCCGAAGAAATGTACACTTCACTGTTCGATTGTCGATTAGTAGTCATTACAAACCTGTAGGTAAGGTAATTATTTGACCTGAGTCGAAGCTCGTTGTTATCAAGGTTGTTATTCTTCTCCATTCAGGTTAGTTTTTTGTTACTTCATTTATTTTACTTTAGTCACTATTTTACTTTAGGTACCGGATTTATTTAGGGATAAATTGCAAGGGGAAACGACTGATATTTATCGATATCGAAGAATATCGCACATCCCTACTAGCGACCGAGGAAAGTAAGGGATTTTTTTGTAACCTGGAAAAAAAATTTTTTTTGAGTAAAAATTACTTTTTTCTCTAATGTAATACATGCTTGTAATGATTGAAGAATTAAAATATATATTAAAATAATTTATTAACAATTAAAACAATTTGCATGAAATTTAACAATGGAAATAAAACCATCGATTTTTAAATTCTTACCATCACACATCACTAGTCAAAGGCCTTTTGGACATCGAGGAAAACGAAAACACCAAACATGGAGAGGTTGAGTGGACCGTTTTAATCAGCAACAAGCCTCCATAACTGAAGCTGACAAGAGTGACCTGGACGGAAGCCAAATTGCTCACAACAAAGCAATTTGGTACAATCGACAATCGAACAGTGTAGTGTATCGGTATTCGTGTGGAACTTGAAGCATAGCTTCCATAATCTCGCCCTTCATAATCATATTCCAAAGGAAATACACTGACCTAGAAAAGAAGCTTGATGTACCCACAAAGGTCATCCAAAGTATGAAGGAAGAAAATTGCCTCCTCTTGGTGGAGGAAAATTTGATTGACGATTGTCTGAACTAGGAGTATATTACATTGTAAGCCACAAAAAAAACGAAAAAATTTATGAAACCCAGTAATCTGGGAAGATGACATTGTCATTTTTATCAAAATTGACATTAAGGATATGTCTCGGATTACGGTGCCTTTTTCTATGTAGACAATGTTTTAGAATGCCAAAGACAAGATCATTATCATGATTTACCATAATAGGCAACACGGTTTTCATGAGCTCTTGAACATATTTCCCAACATGGGTAATATTAAAATCATTATGAATGGAGTAATTGCGAGCAATTCTCCTATCTAATAGTGCAATAGTCCTTAGGGTAATGATCTGGAATGTTTGGAGTTCCTTCCATCTTGTCTTGCAAATTGTAGCCCAGACGGGCATGCCATATAGCATGATGACACAAACAATCATTTTGTATAACAGTAGTTTGTTATCAACACTGAGGGCACTGTTACGACCCAACAGAGCAATTAAGCTATACTTTGCTTTTTTGGCCTTGTTCAAAGCATAAGTCACATGCATATTCCATGATAGTTTTGAATCAATAACAACGCCAAGGTATCTATAATTATCAACCCATTCCAAGTATTTGCCATATAACTTTAAGGAGCCGAGATTTCTCTTTTTCTCCTTAGTGATAAACATCTGTTTGCATTTGTCGACATTCAGTTTTAATCGCCACTTGCTAAACCGGATTTCACTTTCTTTAAGAGCTTTCTGCAAACGTTATACAACAACACAAGACTGGCGTGTCCATGTCAGTATAGCAGCATCATCCGCATAAAAATATAGCTTACAGTAAGAGATTTCAGGGAAGTCACGTATATAGTAATTGAACAGAACTTGCCCCAGCACTGATCCTTGTGGGACACCGCTATTTATCTCACAGGTATTAGATAATTCATCTCCAACTGTGGGGTAGCCGTGGCCTGGTTGTCTCATCGGTTGGCTCGCTGATCGATGGAGTTAAGCAACTTCAGGCGCGGTGAGCTGCTGGCTGGGTGACAGCCGGTGGCTTGAGGACCACTACTGGGTGGGACGGCTATTTGGGGCATAGCTTTAGTCTGACCCATTTGCTGAGTGACCAGTGTTGGTTGTCCAGCAACTGGTGATAGCGACTGGTTTGTTCGTCTGCCAGCAGCTCTTCCATCATGAACCCCCCCCCCCCCGTGCTTCGGAGGGCACGTTCAGCCGTCGGTCCCGGCTGCTACTGTCATCTCGTAGCAGTCGTTAGTTACTGGGATGGCGCAAAACTCCCTCGAAGGAGTAAGTGCTGCTGATTATCGTTCTGCGATAATCTACCCTCTGTACAAGATAAGATAAGATAAGATAAGATAAGATAAGATAAGATAAGATCAGATCAGATCTCCAACTCTGGCCTGAAAAGACCTGTTGGACAGAAACGAGTGAACTAGACTAATTAAATCATGTGGGGAAACCGTTAGTTATCATTTTATAAATAAGGCCTTCATGCCAGACCTGATCAAAGGCTTTATGAACATCTAAGAAGATGACGCCGCAATACATCGAAAAATTAAGGGGAGTGTTAACATCCGCTATAAGTCTCCAAACTTGGAGCTGGCAAGAATGTTTCACCCGAAAACCAAATTGTTCTGCACGGATGAGATTATTGGTTGTGCAGAAATCTAAGAATATTGTGAGAATTGTTCTCTCCAAGACTTTAGAAATAGAAGACAGTAAGCTGATGGGCCTGTAGCTTACAGGGTTTGTAGGATTTTGACCAGGTTTAGGAATACTTAGGACAACAGACTATTTCCATGTATCCGGAAAGTAACAGTTACCCCAACAGTCGTTTATAATTTTAGTGGTATCACCCAGTTACATTTTGCGGTAAATTTTTTAAGGCATTGTTTTTAATAGTGTCTTTACATGGTGCCTTCTTTTTCTTGAGCTTCTTAAAGCAATTTTGAATCTCAGCTACCTGTATATTATGTTTAGCCACATGATGGCTGTTGTTGTAATAGTTTGTTATGCTGCTTTCTACCATTTTGGATATTTCTAGTCCTTCTGGACGATCATCCTTTGGAATCACAAATTGTTGTTTAAGCAAATCAGCAATAAGCTCTGCTTTGTCTTGGTCATTAGTTATAAATTGTCCATTAGTGTCTAAAAGCAGTGATATGGACATGGCCTTTTTGTTTTGTAAGGCTCGAATCATGCACCAGATAGAATTGTCCTGGGTTGACAAACTCTTCACCTTCTCATTCCATCTATCGTTACGAAGTTTAATTACTTCCTCATGTACTCTTCTCGTAAGTCGATTGTATTTGGTTTTAAGCCAGGGCTCTCGTGTTCGGTGCCATTGCCTCCTTGCCCTGTTTCTTTGGTCTATTAGATACTTGATTGCTGGAGTAAGATCGAGATGATCAAGCCGTTTTACGTCTGCTGGAGAAGCACAAGCATTGATGGAATCAGTAATACGTGTAGTGGCCCTTTCAACATTTATGAGTAGATTACTGTGCACGTCATTGAATAGATTACTGTCATTTTTGAGAAGATCTCTGAAAAGTTTCCAATTCTGTTTAAGCCTCATTTGTTCTCTGAAGTCAATATTTACATTTTCAAAATTCAGTGCGACCGGTTTATGATCTGAAGATAAATCATCAAGAGTAAAAATATCGAATGGCTTATAGAAACCTTTCAGCAACACAATATCAAGGACATCACTTGCAGATGAGTGGTCACAGTAATACGTGTCGTCTACAGGACCTATCGCAATGATATCAGTTTTGCTCTGTATTTATCCATCTAATATGACACCGTTCTGATTAAGACGTTTGGAGTTCCATTGTGAGTGCTTAGCATTCAAGTCCGCCGCCATTACCATTGGGATATTCCCAGAGAATAGCTCGTCGAGCTCATTAACATCGATTTTATGCTTGGGAGAGTTGTAAAGAGCCAAGAATTTTATATCGCCAACAGTAGTATCTGTGATAATAACAGAAGCAACCTCCATTCCTGTATACAACCGAATTTGAGGTCTTCCCGATGCTGAATGCCTTTTTTAATGATAATTACTGCATCTCCAAATGAGACCTTCACATTGGGAGTAACAATTCTATCTTTGCGATAGACACAGTAGCCCGGGATTCTGAAGTCTTGGCCCGGCTTTAGATGTGTCTCACAAACAAATGCCACATGTATATTCCATTTAATCAAATAGTTATAAAACTCAATACGCCTCCGGGAATTCCCCTGGCGTTCCATATGACGCAAGGAAGCTTACCTCTGTTAATAATAGTATAGCGTCAATCAGCCATAATTTTAGTGTTTGCTCGTAAGAATTCCACTCATTTGTGGGTATTTTTTGCCTAATTCATTATACGAATGGCATATACTGCCTAGTTGTTTGCACATGTCTTGTATGTCATTCATGTTAAATCATTTATCCGTTTTCGTGACTATTGAGGCATAGGATGTCTCTGGAGTAACTTTAGTTGGGACTCGTTTGACTTGCGGATATTTTGGGCATTTTGTATAACTGGAAGTGTGCTGCCCATCGCATCTTATACACTTTGGAGGATCTTGTCCTTTGACATTTGGGCAGTCTCGTGACTGGTGGTCTTGTTACAGCGAGGGGCTTCAGTGCACCCTAGAGATATATGACCAAATCGTAAGCAGTTAAAACATTGTAAAGGTCTTTTATTTCCTCGGAACATTTCGATGGATACAGCTAAGGGACCTATGCGAGTAACATTTCTTAGAGTCTTGTTGTGCTCTGTGTTCGCTAACAGAACCAGAATCATGGGCATATCTATGGATCCTTTGGATTTTTTTAAGTCTAATCACTTTCTCTGGAAAATAATTGACCTTTTTTAGGTCTTCCTTAAAATCGTCAAGGTCATAGATCACGTCTACCTTTCGTATAACGTATTTGAGGACTTTTCCGATTTAAGTTGATGATGCTGAATCTTTAGCACGTTATCAGCCTTTATGCCAGACAGTGTTTACTATGAGTTTCCTCATCATGACACCTTACTTTGATTGTCTCTGCTCTGCCAGTGTGTACAGTAATTTGGTTAATCGCCACATGCTTTTGAATCTCGCCCAGGATTTGCTTGATTGGCTGACCGTGAGTACGTATTATGATTGGCGGAATGTAAGAGCTGCTCTTGATATTTGGCTTTTCAACATTTTTATATCAGCGACAGCGATTGTATCATTTATATCAACAACATCCTTGATGTTGTCAATTTTCAACGCTTTTTTTAGCCTTTTTGGATTTTGCAGTTATCCATTTATCCGTATCATTGTATAGCCGTTTTGCGATTTGTACTAATTGGGTCTTTGCCAACGTTACCATTACTCCCTAAGCCGGAGGGGATAGTTTCCATAGGCTGAGGATTCACACTCTCTATTTCACAAGAGTCTCTTAGATAGTCAGAAGTTTCATGTGTAGGCTGATTACCTTTCATTGACAGAGCAGAGAATTGATCTTTGAGGAACTGCTCTAACTTATTAAAGTTCTTGTTGGCCTCATTACTTGCTGCAGATATTTCAGCATTCATATTAGCAATTTTATCGTGGATTTCAGTTATGTTCCTTTTTAGTGACTCGACTTTTCCTTGTAAAATATCATATTTAGTGCACATTTCTTGGCTCAAAACCTCTAGCTTATCCTTAATTATAGCATCAAAAGCTTTAACGTGCACTTTAAGTCTAGCACTTCATTCATTAATGGTGTGAGGCCTAGCCCCATCCTGTTGAAGCCATTGATGTCGAAACGGTATACGCCTCCTTCGCAGCTCGGGGA
Organism: Rhysida immarginata; assembly: GCA_023313115.1. NCBI lineage: Eukaryota > Metazoa > Arthropoda > Chilopoda > Scolopendromorpha > Scolopendridae > Rhysida > Rhysida immarginata. The sequence continues at coordinate 13,092 of JAHWFO010010911.1, forward strand.
TGAAGAAGATTTCCAACATGTTAAGGTAAAACAAAATAAGTAATTATGTGGATCGTACTAATG
>JAHWFO010010916.1:7359-17932 GCA_023313115.1 Rhysida immarginata
AACTTTGAAGTCTTAAATAAGAACCCCTATTTTTAATGGTATATTCAGATTGTGCACAATATTCGAGAAATGTTTTATTCTTGGTGTTTTTTCAATTGATCCAAATGTTTAAAAGATAGAGACCTTGAAAGTGTGGAACTTTTAAAGTTTTGAATCCAATTTTATCGATGAAGACAAAGAGATAGAGGGTGGGTCATGCAGACATTCCTATTCTACTTTTTGATGGTCTTTAAGAATCCGAAGTCAGAATTTCAAAAATTCAAAATTTTTTTATAGGCTCCCAATATGTGGAATGTTTATTTGTGGAGGGTTAATAGTTTATGAATAAAACCCATTCCTTAAAAAGATCTCTTACTATAGTCCAACCATTCTAACTACGCTCCAGATGTTAACAAAGGCACGTGGTAAAGTGGATTTCATTGGCTAACTGAGCCTTGTAACTTCCGTGTCCCGGCAGACATGAAAACATAGTTCCCAATACAAAACGAGAAAACTGATTTACCATACCTTAAACCATTGCTCATGACAAAAACAAAAGTTACATATAAATTGCAGCTGTGTGGACGGAAAGATTATATTTTGTTGTGTGATGTTTCAGCAGGCCTCAGACACCATCGTGAGCCCCCATCCCATGACCAGCAGTATTGTATACCCACTCCATTGCCAGAAGCAACTTCGTCATTTCAAACAGTTGGTAATAATCTTTGAAATGGCTAGGATCACCATCAGAAATAATGATGATCTTCTCTGCCTGTGATAGCAGCTGTTGAAAAATTTTGCAAATTGCAAACAATGAATGTGTTGAGTCATGTCCTCTGTCATCACTGATAACTGCAACACAAGTGGTCTTTTTTTGAAAATATGTGACTCCTGTAAAAATTGCAACTTGGTCATTATTCCAGTGATATCCTTGTACTTCTTGTAGCAGAATCACAGATCAATTCTCAGAAAAATCACAGTGAAGCACAAACAGTGGTTCAGGCTCTACACGTCCCTTCACTTCTGCAATGTGTTGTCGTTGCAATTTCTTGAGATGTTTGTGTGTAATTGCTCTCACTGTCCATTTCCCAAGTTCTTCAATGAAGGTTTCAATAGCAACAGATTTCTTAATGAGTTTATTTTCCTCCCATGTTGCATATGTAATTTTACTAGGTAACCACAAAAGTTCTTGCAGTTTTTATGTTGCCATAAAAGGGAAGTGATAGAAGATATGCAAATAAATGTACAGTGTGGTCCAAAATCTGTCAGGGAGGAGCAGGAAGGTTAGCCTGTATAAATACAGGGCTGTTGGGCATTCACATCAATCACATCTCATGCAGAAGTGAAGACAAATGGAGGTATCGAAGGAGATGGTTGGGTGTTGCTTGCTTTATGACTTCAAGGTGGGCTTGTCACCAGCAGCATCAAGTCGCTGAATGTGCCCTGCGCTTGGGGATGATGCTGTGAATGAATGCACTGCAAGGCATTGGTTCCAGAAATTCAGGTCGGGAAAATCTGCCATTTCTCATGACCTAGACCCCAATATGGACTAGACACCAAATGGTTCACTATGAGCTGCTATCAACTGGCCAAACCATCACTGGGGACCTGTGCTCCCAGTGATTGGAACATGTGTAACAGGCACTGCAACTGGAAAGCAATGATGAATTGCAAAGGGGTACTCTCCCTTCATGACAATGCCTGGTCACAGGTGGCACGGGCGGCCAGGGAAACCATAGAGCGGCTTGGCTGGGAAACTGTGTCATCCACTTTACTCACCAGATCTTGCTCAGATGGATTATAACCTTTTCCATTCTCTGGACAACCATCTTCGTGGAAAATCCTACACCAATGATACAGACCTGTGAAAGGCACTCATGGACTTCTTTGAGTCCAAGACCGGCCGGCAAGTTTTACAAGCCAGGGGATTGATCAACTGGAGACACGTTAGCAGAAGATGCTATACTTCATTCACGGAAAGAAGAAATTTTGATGGATTACTTTTTCCTGGTCGGAAATGAGCAACACCGCTTACACATAGAGAGAGGTGTTGGCATGACTCATTTGGTGTTGCTGCTGCTCTATTCAGCAATGACCTAGTTTTTTTTTTATAGTGAGGGAGTGAATTCCAGGAATAGCTGAAGAAACTGACCGACCGATCTGATTTTTTTCATATAAGGCAATCCATCTTTGGCCAATCGTAGTATAGATGCCAATGGGGATTACTTTGGGGACTAGCGATACACTACTTCTCGTATACATCATTTTGTTTTCCAGAATTAAAAACTGCAAGAACTTTTGTGGTTACCTAGTAGAAGCGTCATTTGCTATGTTTTCCAGTCCAAGTGTCTGTAAGGCAAGTCCTCCCTTTCTAGGGCAGTCACAACATTCCTGAAACAACTAACGACTTCACACATTTAACCAAAGTGTGATATGTCATGCCTTCAAGCAAGTTTTTCAAAGTTACCACGCAAAGTTCAAAATGGGCACAATACACAAATAAACAGCCAGCTCTAAGGTGGATGTGGAACCACCCACTTGATCGTAATGCATAAAACTTTGATCACCCAATGGGGAATACTGAATGTTCCTTCTTATATATGGAGAAAGTTTCTTTAATACTGCGGGTTATGTATCTTTTCAATTTCACCACTTTTTCTCCTGGAATCTAGTAATAGAAACTGGTTTCATGTATGGAAACTTTTCCATTGTTTTTAAATCCTGTTAAACTCAGAAGTGGTAGAAGTTCTTTACTTTGGAAATATAGTACTGTATGGTACTGATCAACAGTGAAAAGTTCATATTTCTTGGATTGGCATTTTTGAAAAAACATTTTTTGATTTTGATTTTTCTCCAAAAATTTCAGAACGCTACAGCAAGAGAATTTGAACATGCCCCATTTTATTTTTATCAGCATATTATTATCTTTCGAATATCAGCAATATTATGGCACCATTTTTGGCGACCTACATCTCGGGCCAGAAATTTGTTTGGACAAAACAAAAAAAAATACGGGTTTCTTACTTCGTCTTGAATTTTAACATCTGTTAATTTCCATTGACTTAATGCTATTTATCCGGACACACATCTCAGAGCTTTCGTACAGAGACATGACAGCAACCAGTAATTGCCCATCCACTCCATACTCTTGCATCACTTGCCAGAGCTTCTCCCGAGGAACTCTATCATATGCTTTTTCGAGGTCTACAAAGCAAGCGTCTTTTGCATACTCCCAGGATTTCTCAAAGATTTGCCTTAGAGCAAAGATGTGATCCGTCGTGCTTCGGCCAGGTCGGAAACTGCACTGCTCCCCCGACAGTTTGGAGTCGACTATTTCCCAACTTCTCTTCTCCAGACACTTAGCGTACACTTTCCCAGGAATGCTGAGCAAAGAGATGCCTCGATAGTTGTTGCAATCTCTCTGATCTCCCTTTGTGAAGAAGCTGGGATGAAGGTCAGTGTGGCTAAAACTGAGGTTCTGGTCCTTTCAAGACAGCCTGCTCAGTGCGCTCTCCATGTTAGGGGAGCCTCACTGAGACAGGTGGAGAAATTCAAGTATCTCGGGATTGCATTCACAAGTGATGGACAGCAGGCGAAAGAATCGGATGCTCGGATCGGTACAGCAAGCTGTGTCAGACGCGAACTGTGGCGATCCGTGGTAACGAAACGTGAGCTGGGTAACAAAGCCAAGCGCTCCGTCTTCAAATCTATCTTTGTCCCCATTCTCACCTATGGTCATGAGTCTTGGGTAATGACCGAAAGAGTGCGATCGCAGGTACAAGCGGTGGCAGGTATTACCTTACTAGATAGAGTGCACAGCAGCACAATAAGGGAGTCTCTAGGTGTTGAGCCACTACTTCTCCGCATTGAGAGATCTCAGTTATGCTGGTATGGCCACGTGATACGGAAGCCGCAAACTGGTCTTCCTAGGCAGTTGTTATTTCCAAGCCGGTGGGTAAGAGACCAAGGGGTCGGCCTAGAACCAGGTGGCTAGACTACATGGAGAATCTGGGTTCGAGTCGCTTGGGTATTACCAGGGAGGACATGCACCTGATGGCGGAAGATCGCGATCGCTGGAAATCCTTCATTGGGCTGCTGCCCCCGCGACCCTAATGGATAAGCGTGTTTGAAAAGTAAGTAAGTAAGTTAATTTCCATAACATCTGTGACTATGAAAGCAACCCTCTGCCTGAATTGATATGGAATCTGCCAGTGGAAGAAAACAGAGCCCGTGTTTCCAATAAAACTCTGCAAAACAGATAAAGGATATGGGCTTGCATTATTGCTATACGTAAACAAAGCCCTATATGGTGAAGGAACAAACTAAATCTTCTCCAGTGAGCCATAACATATCAACATTAGTCCGAAGAAAAATGGAACACTGTTCTTTTTTCAGATGAGACCCAAATAATGTAAGCAACATTGATGTTTGTCTGGAAAAGGTCACATGAAAAATTCCACCCAGACTGCATGTTGTGTAGCCTAAAATTTCCTCAAAATTTTATGATATGGGTTATATAACAAGTAAAGGAGTGGATAAAATGTGCATTATAAAAGGAACGCTGAACTTGGAAGGTTACAAAGAAATTCTAGATGCTTTTCTCCTTCCCACTGTTGAAGAACAATTTGTGACTGACTGTATTTTCCAGGACAACAATGTATCTTGTCATCAAACCAGAACATTGCTCAATTCCTATTTGAAAGCAACATCCAAACAATACTGTAGATGGCGAACAGCCCCGATTTGCTGGTGTATGTTAAAGAAACTTGCGCAGCGTAAGGCACCAACAACTTATGAGGACAGAAGTTGTTTCTTGCTGGATGAAATGGGCAGCGGATAGTGCAAAAATTCAAGCTGTTATCAAAGCCAAAAGTGGCCTTACCAAATATTAAATTGGCTGTTAACAGCAGGGTCATTCCATGAGAAATCGACTAATTTGGAAAGAAACAGTTGCTCGACCAATTCAGATATTTTTTATATTTATATCATAGTTAACCCTATCATTGAGATGTTCAAAATTATTTTTAATTTCATTTTTATCTTAATCCACTTTGGATCTCCACTCATGTTTCTTCGCTGCAGCGAGGTAAAAAGCGGCTTTATAAGGGTGTGGAAAAATTGCTACCATTTCAATCCTTTTAAAGATAGAAACTTCTGATTTTCATTATCATCAACAGGACATTTCAGGCTTTCAGAAAATGTATAGGAATGTCTGAAAATTCGTTTTCATCATGAAGTAAATCAACTTTGAAATTAGTAGTTCTTTCGAGCAAAATCATCATTTTTGATGACCTATTAAGGTGACTGGGAGGTAGAAAGACAAGTTGCTAATTTTTTTCGGATAACTACAGACTGGGTAGATTTCGACTGTGGAGAAATAAAATTTGTGTTGCTACCCTTTCTTCTTAATTCAGGCTCAAAGTTGGGAAATTTTCCATTTTTGCAGATTTCAAGGTCAAATATCTCAAAAGGGGGACCAGATAAAAATTTTATTTATTTCACCAAAATACCCTGCTAAGTACTCAGCAAAACCTGTATGTTTCATTTTGGTGATCGAAAGGGTTTAGGGGTTACAGGTGCTCAAATATGTATAAAAAATGGTCATAAGTAAGTGCTCGGAAATATGAAATAAAATTTTAAGAAGGAAAAATTGAGATGTTATTTATGGTTAAAAAATAATTTTCATCCTGTTAGACAAAATATAATCCAATTTATTCTAAATTCAAAAGGCAGCAAATAAAAAATGAAAACAAGAATTTAGAGCTGAAGTTAATGCGTATAATACAAGTTGTCCCACACACTTTCGGCCCCTAATATTCGCTTAATAGTGGATATTTGATAAATTCTAAAAAGTGTGGTGACCTCACAAAAAGTGTTGGAAGCCTTTGCCATTATGATTTAGGCACATCAGCACATCAATCTCTCCATGTTATGGAAGATATCTGCCAGGATATCAAGAGCCACATTGTCAATTTCCTACCAAATCGTTTCTTAAGCAAGCATCTGTACGATTAGAATTAAATTGCAGACTCGCGAAAATTTTATAACTATCAATGTTTATATGATTGTATGTCCCTCCTAATAAAGCTGTGCTCCAGCAGCAGCACCATTATTCTCCTTAGAAGCACCATGGCACACAGCTATCAACTCCTTAACTGCATATGTACTTAGTCATCGTACTGCACAAGGAATTGTACACGTGTGAATGTGGCTTTTTATGTGAACTGATTGTGAAGATGGCACCCATGTGACAACCTACACAAAATACGCAAAACTGTATGGGTATATGACATGATTTGCAAAACTGGTTATGATGTGATTTTTTTATGGTGTTCATAATTGAATGCGGATCAAGTTGGTAATGGAAATTGGTCCGATTCTGTAATGATTTACGAGATACATTTTATATATTTAATAATTTGCATAATACAGGCCATCAGAAGGTCAGGAACAGATGGCCTACTTAGGACTTCCTATTTCTTGGCCGCAGCAATTTTTTTTTTAAATCCTGCAGTAATTATTTATTAATTACAGTGTGAAAAAGGAAATGAAAACTTCTGCAACCTGGACTCTAACCAGAGACTACGACTTTCGCTGTCGCTGCTCTAACCAACTGAGTGTTCATGGAGTGTGAACCGCCAATATCTTTACACTGTCTGCGTATGGCCAGCTTAACTGGCAGATCACTGACGTGCAAGTTTGGAATCCTCCTAGCCCTCAAACCGTCAAAAAATTGAAGAAAAGAAATGGTCAAAGAATAGTGAAGCTGAGCTGACATGTGACTTCAGGGAAGTCCATAAGGGCACATTGTAACTGTTCGCAATAGGTCAATTAGATAGAGCACTAATTGTACCTGGTTCGAGTCTAGGTCGCGGTATTTTAGTTCCATTTTATACACTGCAGTTATGATATAGACTCACTCACCAAAGTCATAGCCCACCTGGCCAGGATAACGGCAGTGACTCGTTGTGGAAGAGTGTCTACTTGTCCCCAGAACACATCCACAGGCACTGCAAGTTATGCCGCCTCCACTGCACTCCATAACGATGCTGCATTTACCAGTTGTGTTGGTAACGACCTAACAGATCGTTTGATGACATCCCACAAATGTTCAATGGAATTGCAATCTGAGGAACATGGAGGACAAATCATTGCCGTGAAGTCGGTAGAATGTTCCTTCAGCCACTGCTGTGTCACAAGGGCTTTGTATGGAGGTGCATTATCTTGCTGGAAGATGCCGCCGCCCGCGGGGTAAAAAACAGTTCATGAAGGGATGCAGGTGGTCCCCTAGCAGATCGACGTAGGAAGTAGCACGCAGAGCGGGTGTCAGATGTAACAATGGACCCTTTGCATTCCACGAGAAAACACCCCAGACCGGTATGGAGCCTCCACTTGCCTGGGTGGTCCCCACCAGGACAGACATTGCCGACGATGTGCAGCTGTCAAGATTGGCACCTGTCGTGGCCTCCTGCTCCCAAAGCCTGCAGCTGCCAAGGTTCGCCAAATTGTCGTTACAGACACAGTTCTGGGATGTCCCTGGTTGTACTGCATGGTGATTTGGCCCTTGCAACGGTTGTGCATGAAAATTTCAAGGTATTGGCTACATCTGATATTCAGGCACCAATCCTTCTGGCACCAACAATCATCCCTTGTTCAAATGGAGATAGCTCTCAGCATGCTGCCATTTTTGCAGCTAGTTTTGCTTTCAATGATTGTGTGATATCAAGGAGTCCTGTGCACCTGCATTCCGAGAATGGAAGCAGTAGGATCAGTCTCATTACGGACAGGGAACCTGATTGGAGGGGTATGCCATTACTTTTGGTGAGTGAGTGTATTTGAAGAATTTTCTTCGGTTTTCATCAATTCTGAGTTATCAACTTGAGGAATTTAGATTTTTCGTCCTTCCTGTATACATGAACACACCCATACATTGTAGTTAAGGAGATTTCAACATTTCAAGATACAAAAAGAAAGCAAGTTCAGTACAGATGGATCTCGTAAGGTCTTGTAAGTCAGCTCCAATTAATTGACTTGATATAATGATATATATGTACGTATTTTGGTTGTTTCCGTCGGCCAACATGTCGGATTATATTTAATGCAATAAGTTCAGCTTTAAATTCTTGTTTTCATTTATTTTGTATAATAGGATGAAAATTATTTTTTAAACATAAATAACATCTCGATTTTTTATTTTTAAAATTTAATTTCATGTTTCCTAGCACTTACTTGTAACCATTTTTTTATGCATTTTTGAGTGCCTGTAACCCCTAAATTCTTTCGATCCCCAAAATGAAACTTACAGGTTTTGTTGAGTAGTAGGACGGGTATCTGGGTGAAAAAAATAGAATTTTTATCTGGTCCCCTTTTTGAGATATTTGACCTTGAAATCTGCAAAAATGGAAAATTTCCCAAATTTGAGCCTGAATTAAGAAAAAAGGGTACTTAAAACAAATTTTAATTCTCCACAGTCGAAATCTACTCTGTCCATAGTTATCAGAAAAAATTTAGCAACTTGTCTTTCCACCTCCTGGTTATCTTAATAGGTCGTCAAAAATGATGATTTTGCTTGCAAGAACTGCTAATTTCAAGTTGATTAACTCCATCATGGAAAAGGATTTTAAGAAATTCCTATACATTTTCTGAAAGCCTAAAATGTCCTCTTGATGATAAAATCGTAAGTTTCTATCTTTAAAGTGACTGAAATGGTAGCCATTTTTCCACACCCTTGCAAAGTAACTTTTTACCTCGCTGCAGCAAAGAAAAATGAGCGTAGATCCAAAACTGATTAAGATAAAAATAAAAATAAAATTATTTTGTACTTCCCAATGATAGGGTTAACTATGGTGTAAAAACAAAAAATATCTGAAATGGTCGAGCAACATCACCTTGTCGATTTCTCGTGGAATGACTCGGCATTGGTGAAAGATTATGCCAAACTTTTTATCCATAACTTTGAATATGCAATACTTTTTTCAAAGGAGTGGGATTCTTTAACTGTTTATTCTTTAATTTTCAACTGATCTGTCACAAAAATTTTGTGCAAGGTAGTTTAAGAATAGACAAGGTTTATATTCTATTACTATACCAAAACTCGAATAATGGAGTAAAATCTTATGTGGATAGAAATAGTTACATAATAAACTAGAGGATACTCTTTTACCACAACAAGAGAAAAAGAAACGAAAAAATAATAAATGAAAAATAAGGCAAAAAAATAATAAGACAAAAAACAAAAAGAAAAAATACAACCCGGAAGCGCATTTCAAAAGCCTTGCTTTCATCGTTCAGCAGCCCAAGGGAGAACACGGAGTGAACTAACTTGGGAAGGTATATCGAGTCTTATATAGTGAACCAGAATGGAGAACAACCAATCAAGAGAATTGTGGAAAGTGGCAGTTCATCGATTGGGAAGCTGAGTCACCCAGTGATTCAATGCAGAGTCACCAATGGGGCCCTTTATCAAGATTCAATAACCAGTTTTTGTCGGTTTTGTTTATGGCAAGGCTTTCAAAAGCATCCAAGTAGGTGCTTTTTATTGACTGATTGTACAAGTTTTAAATTCTCTAAGGAAAAATCATGTCCCGTGTCCAGAGAGTGCTTGGCTATTGCGGACTGGTTGCTTCTGCCAAAACATCTATGCGCCATATGCTCCTTGAATCTGGTGGCACAGTTTCTAGAAGTCTGACCTTTGTACACCATAGGGCATTGCGAGCACCTGGCCTCGTAGATCCCGGATTTCTGTAGATGTGGAATGTGGCCCTTAGGATTGATCAGAAGATGTCTCAACTGGTTAGGGTTGCTAAAAGCTAAAGAGATATGGAACGGTTTGAAAATCGAGCTAAGGCCTTTTATCAGGGCATGGTTATATGGTATTGAAACAGTTCTTTCCTTGTCCTTTGTACTGTTCAAGGTGGAAATATCTGTAATAAACTTTTTATACTTTCTTTTCCTAACTAGATCCGAAATGGTTCTGGAGCTGTACCCATTTTTCACAGCTATCTTTATAATTAAACCAACTTCTTTAATGAAATTAGCTGCACTCATGGGAAGGTTAATAGCTCTATCAATCATAAAAATGAAACTAGAGAGCTTCTGATTCCAAGGGTGATTGGAATCAATCGGAATGTAATTCATTCCATTAGAAGGTTTTCTAAACACATTAAAGGACAAAGAATCCTTGTTCCTTTTGATCAGAATATCAAGGAAAGGAAGTTGACAATTTACTTCAACCTCAAACGTGAAGTGTACTGTGGGATAGACACTATTCAAATGCTTAGCAAAATCATCAATGTTACAAATTTTAGTGTCAAATATAGTAAAAACGTCATCGACGTAACGATACCAAATCTTAGGAAAATAAAAATCTGAATCCTTGAGTCTTTCTTCGAAATTTTTGAGGAAGATCTCAGCAAAAATTGGACTTAGGCACGAACCCTTGGGAGTGCCTCCAACCATCTTATAAGTCTTATTATTATACTGGAATATGTTATTGCTCATAATAAGTTTGGTGATCCTCAAAATTTCATCCATGTTACTCTTGGGAATATTATTCTTGAGTAGCACATCGTTCAAGAAACCGATAGTTTCTGGG
>JAHWFO010010925.1:1565-17070 GCA_023313115.1 Rhysida immarginata
AATTTCTTGAAAATCTTTAAAAATGATCAGTAGCTGGAGATAATGAAGAGTTAGCAGACTATTGAGAAAGAGTGGAAAGACGACAGAGAAAGCAAACCTTTAGCTCCGTGCTGTATTGAGCAAATGGGAAGCAAGTAAATAGAAGAATTGGCGACCGCTAGACTACCCAAAGTGATGAAAGGCCAAATTTTGCTTCAACACAACGAGAGAAGAGTGGAAATTGCAACAACATCAAGTGTACATCTGAAGTAAGATTACCTGAGTAAGAAATTATTGGAGCGGTCCATCCATTGTGAGCTTTTAAAAAGATTTTTTTCGAATTTTCATTAAGAATTTTTACTGTATTAATTCTAAGCATTTTCATGTGTTTATTTTTAAGATATTGCAAAATTTAATTTAATTTTTTGAGATTGTTCTGTTTACATCCAAGTGTAATTATCCCGGGCAACGCCGGGTACCTTTGCTAGTATATATATAAAGAAGGATGTTTATGGGTGGGTCTGTTTGTCTGTACGTTTTTTATACAAATCTACAGTTTTATTCCGATCTTGATGAAATTTCTCATACATGACCTTCAAAGCATGAGGAAGGTCACTGTCTACCTCAGATGTCGGAAAAATAATAATTATCGATAAAAAATCGATATTCATGGTTATGGCAAAGCATATTAATGAGAAATATCTCATGACCAACAATGCAGGGCAAAGTTTGTGCAACAATAGCTATCAACAATGGTATCAACACGCAATGCACAAACACAGGGCAGGGATCAGCAATCAATATCTCATGACTAACAATGCAAGGCAAAGTTTGTACAACAATAGGTATCAACAATGGTATCAACACGCAATTCACAAACACACTGCATGAACGAACAATATATATATCTCATGACCAACAATGCAAGGCAAAGTTTGTGCAACAATAGGCCCATTGTGTTCGCATCAACAATGGTATCAACGCGCAATTCACCAATAACAATGAGCACAGAATGATGATGTAATTTTAAAGCAATCTTTCCAAGAATTATATCAATGAACATAAAATGATGATGTAATATGGATAAGTTTCAATTTGTAACAATGCATAGAATTCCTGTTATTCAGGCTTTTCTTAGAAAAGAGAGTTCTTAGTACTTAACAATTTCTTGAAAATTTTTAAAAATGATCAGTAACTGGAGAGTTAGCACACTATTGAGAAAGAGTGGAAAGACGACAGAGGAAGCACTCCTTTAGCTCCGTGATGTATTGAGCAAATGGGAAGCAAGTAAATAGAAGAATCGGCGACCGCTAGACTGCACATAGTGATGAATGGCCAAGTTTTGCTTCAACACATCGAGAGAAGAGTGGAAATTGCAACAACACTAAGTATACATCTGAGGTAAGATTACGTGAGTAAGAAATTATATAGACTAGCAGTGGCATCCTTGGAGAGGTCCAGCCATTGTGAGCCTTTAAAAAATTTTTTTTCGAATTTTCATTAAGAATTTTTACTGTATTAATTCTAAGCATTTTCATGTGTTTAATTTAATTTTTTGAGATTGTTCTGTTTACATCTAAGTGTATTTATCCCGGGCAACGCCGGGTACCTTTGCTAGTCCCTTTAATAGAAACACTCAAAAATATACATATTTTAGTATCCTGTTGGTCCCCCTTTTGCTACTATCACAGCTTCTATTCTCTGGGGCATACTGTCCACAAGTTTTTGCTACGTTTCGACAGGTAACTTTCGCCATTCTGCCATAAGTGTCTTGGACAGTTCGTTCACGGATTTCGCGCGTTCCGCACAAGCGCGCAATCGACGTTCCAACACGTCCCACAGATGTTCGATGGGGTTCAAATCGGGGATCCGGGCAGTCAAGTTTTAGAACCCCCTTTTCATCAAACCATGTGCCTACAGCCCTTTCTTTATAGCAAGGTGCTTTATCGTGCTGAAACAGAAAAGGTTATTGCCAAAGTACTGCTAGAGAGATGGGAGTGGTGCGTTGTACAGATTGTCTTAGAAACGCTCTGCGTTCAGATGTCCATCCACAGGAACGATTGCACCCAACCCATACCATGAAAAGCACCACCACACCATCACCGACCCTTCGCCGAACTTCTCAGTGGGCACAACACAGCTTGGCAGATAACGTTCGCCGGGCGTTCGGCATACCCAAGCCTGTCCAACCGATTGCCAGACTCATCACTCCATTCAACCATTCGCCTTTGATCCAGAGTCCAATGTCGTCGCTCTTTGCACCATTGCAATCTCCTCGCTGCGTTGCTGGTGCAGGTGTGAGGTTCGCTGCGTTGCTAGTGCAAGCTGTTTTCTTTGAGACATTCTTACAGCATTCACGCAAGCATCATCTCATAATATCATACTCTCTGTTATGTAGTGCTGGGTAGAATGCTCACAGTGAAATTGCAAAGGAATGTCTTATTTTCATTCAAATCAGGGTTGTCCCATGACTTTTGATACGGTAGTGTATGTCTGTCACGTGGATTTCGGCGGCGTCAGCGACCGGTAAAGACGACGGGAGCTGATGACGTAAGAAATAGGAAATACGTCACGCGAGTCACTTCAAAACGGTCACGTGAGGAGAAGAACGAAGGACAGAAAGGATATTGGCGGCGACGGAGTGGGGTGAACGAAACATGACCGGAGCCACAAGATTTATGACAGAATTCATCGACAAAGTCTCCGCGGTAAAGAGGGAATGAACGAAACATGTGCTAAACTGCGTTCTGCAAGAGACGGCAGCGTGGGAGTCGCAGTGCTACGGGTGAGTCGATGAAGAAACTGTGATAGCGGCCGGCGAGCAAACCGAGTTTGACTACCGTCAAGAGATTTTCGACTGGGAATGCAGCAGCAGAGAAAGTAGCCAAGAGGACGAGTGGGAGAGTCAGCTAACAGCGCTCGTCGAACGAGCCATCATTTATTTGTACGGCGAGGCTACGGCCGAGAATTCGTCAAGACAGAGAGACGAACTGCCTTCTACCGCGACAACAGCGATAACGACGAATGGACGGCGCCCGACAAATGAATGCGGAGAAACATCTCGTCCTGTACGTTTGGAAAATTACGGTAGGAACTTTCTTTTAATCGAACTTATTTAGTGGCTGCACGGTAGCAACAGTTGCAATTTAACGGTGCTACACGTGGGAAGCCAGATTGTACGCTTAGAACTCTTTCAAAGGATTTTCCGGCATGATGCCGATGGACTCGTCGAAAGTGAAGAGGCAATTTTCATTGAGTGTCTATTGCTCAAGGGGAAAGGGAGGATTTATCCCGACTTATTTACTTCCTTTCTCGTCCATTTAATCTGAGAGTTGTGAGTGCTTTTGAGAGACATTCTGAGCATTGCGAGTAATTTGTGCACATACGCCGTGACTCCGAAGTTCCTCTTTGCGTAGTGAGTTTGAAGCAAAGGCGCAAGTGTCTTTCTGTGTGAAAAGTGTTCTCGTTAATGAATGGCGAGTATATAAAGTTGCTAACGAGCCTTTTTCTCGTCCATAATTTCAGTGCCAAGTTTCATCGTACGACAGAATTAAGTGTGTTTCACCGTGTCCTGCTTCTGATATTCAGTGCTAGGGATGCAGCGCCAAGATTGTTGCTGTGTGTACTAAAAGTGAAGTGTTCTGTTTATTATTATGGCAGTATAGCTCTATATTTGCTATTGTGTAATTCCTCGATATCGTCAATCGTTTTTGGGCCATTAGGTCATTAAAAGTACGAGTCGAGTTGATTCTATATTGTGAAGCAAAGTCCATGCTTCCTTCGTGTTATTATGCTGTGTGAGTAAGTGTGGTTAAAAACGACAATGTGGGTTGATGATGCGGCTGTCTACGAAAGCCAAAACGCCTCGCTATTCATTTGCTGAATTAAAGTTTTCTATTGAGTGAAAATAGTTTCTTGATCAAACCTAGGAGGCGGAAGTGATTCCGGAGCTTACACAATTGGCTTCAAAGTGCGTTTGCTTTACTGCAAATCTTCGTCAGCCCTAAGGCAGAGATATTTCCATCTGTTTCAGCCTGCGAGTGTCATCTGCGTGAAAAGAATCGAGTGACATCGCAGCATCCAATCGACTGCAGGATTTGCATTTGCATTTTCAAAGATAACGACGCCATCGGAAAAGCATTCCCCCGATTCGGCAATATCTGCGTCTTTTATTTTCTACATTAGCTACCAGCGTAGATAATTACAACGTAGCTATTCTTCACGATTCCAGGAGGATCGTTGAATCAGCCTGTCTTCAAAGATAACAACACTTCAACAAGAAGTTCATTTGATGCAGCGGTATTTATAGTTAATTATCCGCAGCAGCCACAGAGGTAAAGGTTTCAACGGAGCTATCTCTCACGAATCCAGGAGTATCGTCGAGTTGCTTGCTTCTTCAAAGACAACCTTCGTAGAGGCGTCCAGGTGTGAGCGTCTACACTTCTGTTGGAACTATCGTGGCGATAATTAAGCTAAGTTTGAAACTTCATGCGTTTTCCGTTATTCTCGACCCAGCAGTTTTGTGATGCGACATTGCAGTGAATGTCAGACTCTTAGACTCTAAATAATCTTCTTCCACTATGGAAAATCGAAGTGACTTTTGTTATTATCGTTTATGCTTATGATATTCAATTTTACTTTGCAATGAATAAAACTCTTTACTGTCATTGCTTTCTTGTCCTTAGCTCTGCACATCCACGTGACAATGTCGATATCTCGAGAGCCTTTGACACGGTTTCCCACCAAAAACTCCTAGATAAATTGGAGGGATTTGTTGTAGCAGGGAAATTCCTTAAAATTTTGAAATCTTATCTTAAAGAACTAACTATATTAAGATTAATATGAGGGTGAGTCAAATGAAAACCACAAAACTTTTTATATAATTCTTGAAAAAAATTCTTTTGGTTGTCTGCGCAGCCACTCGTGTACCGATTGTTGTACCTCTTCATCTGAATGTAGTTTCTTTCCACCCACTGCCTCCTGAATTGGCCCAAACATGGTAAACACTAAGGCTTCAACTGCTGCGATATTCTCTGCGTCACAACTCATTGCGCCTGACCCGGTCGAGGAGCATCTGACACGGCTGTCATACCATTCTTGAACTTCACACTCCATTCATAAACTTGCTGCTATGACAAACATGCTTCTTCTATGAATTTCAGTAGGTTTTACTACTCAAACTGAACGCTGTTCTTCTTTTGTGCATGTTTTTATCGGATATATTGAGTCAGAATTGGTAAATAGCAAAGCGACCGTCGTCAGCATATAGGATAGGTCTAGTAGTGAAAATCAAGGGCAGGTCATTTATGAACAAATATAAAAGAAGGGGGGATAGAATCGATCAGAATAGAAAATTTATCTAAATGAGATAAATAATAACTTCTATTCTAGAGAAAAGTAGAAAGCCAAGAAAACATAACGCCCTGGGTGTTATAATAAGTACGTAATTTATAAAGTAGCAGTGATTTAATCGAAGGCCTTAGTGAAGTCCATAAAGGTGGTGGCCACAAAATTGTTCTGAACCATTTCTGATGACAGAAATTCTAATTGTTCGAAACAGGCTGTCTCAAAATTTCGCTTGTGCACAAAACTGTGCTGGCTGATGCTAATTAAATTGTTGGCAAAAATGAATTAAGAAAGCGTTTATAAAAAAACTTTTCAAATATTTTTGAAAAGAAGGATAAACAATAATCGGTAGAGTTTGTTAAAAAAGTGAAGGATCGCCTTTCTTAAACAAAGGTGTAACACGGGCTCTTTTAAGGGGGTTTGGGTAGATACCTGAACTAATCGAATAAATGCGCTTGGGCCAGCGATGACGTTTTTCAGAGTGGTAAGGACATCTGAGCGAAAGCCGGATCAGGGACTGGAGACAATTTCAAACTAGAAATAATCTCGCAACCTCATCTTCAGTTGCAGAAATGACGAAAAAGGAAGGAGGAAAATACGGAATATGATAGGGGTAATCGGTCGACGAAGAAGGGTTTAGACTAAGGGTAGGAGACAATAACGTGTTGAGAACATCTGTGAGAGATGAAGAACAAACTAATTCAGGCTGAGGAAACGGTGAGTGAGATAGGCTGGACCCGTACGATAGATCTCTTATCAACTGTCACTTTTCTTTGGTAGCTTGAAAGCGTAAAAACAAAAAAATTGAAGTATAATTGTTTGGCCTTTATAATAGAGTTCTCAGTATTAGAAAAGTTTTTGAAATTTTTTAAAGAGGTTGGAGATTGGTTACGCCAAAATTTACAATGGAGGAATTTTTTTCTCTTAATCATAAAAGAAATTTGTGGCGTATTTCATGATTTGGGTTTATGATTAGGCTTGTTACGGTATAAAAGGGATCTAGATGGAAAGTACCGGTCGCAGAGAAAATGAAAGTGGGTTAAAAAACAAAAAAAATAAATGGTCGGTACCAATATTATCGGGGAGAAGGGAATTCTAATCAGACAGCGCTAAATAAGAATGCAGAATAGCTACTCGATTCAACAAAACTAAACTGGAAACGACGTGATTACTCTTGCTAGAATTAGTGTTATAAACATTGAAAGTTGTAAGTAAAGGAAAGTGGTCTGTAATAGAGACATCAATAGAATTGCTAAGAAGTATAGCATTAGAGTTAGAAAAGCAAGCATCAATCGCTGAATAGGAATGCTGCTGCATAGAATAGTGAGAAATGAAAAAGAAGTGGAAAAAGACCAAAGTAATTATTGGATCAAGTAACAGGTTAAGGGCAGAGGAAGGTTTGCTAAAATCAATGTTAAAGTACCGGTCAGAAGAATTAGTTTATCTGAGTGATAGAGATCAAATAAAACGGAAGAAAGATATTAGCAGAACAATGAATCATTGCCAGAGAGGAGGGCAGAAGATGGATATATAAGTATCTTGTTACTAGCCACAAGTTTGGTGAAACTTGTGTATATTGTGAAAGAAGAGTAAATGTAAATTGCTTCGAGATGTAAATGCAAATACCACCATCCCTCTTACTAGAGCGGCTAACAGCGACTAGCAATATAATTAAGTTTTACAAAAATGGGGGAACTGCGCCCCCTGACCCCTTCTCACTACTGATACATTCGCTTTATTTTACCGTTTACAGTAAAAATATATGAAGAAATGACTGCACCCGCTCTATGCCTTTTCATTGACGGCTTGAGGTTGTCATTTTTCAAAATTGCAGTTTAAATTTCTGTATTGTAAATTTTTAAAGAAATACTAAATTTGATGTTCTTACACAAAACAATAAAATTCTAATCAGGGGAATTCTAACTTTTTTTTTGTATTATATTTGAATCTTTTATTCATTCCAATTTTATAATCTATCTATCTATATAAAGAAGGATGTTTGTGGGTCTGTTTGTTTGTATGTTTTTTATACAAATCTACAGTTTTATTCCGATCTTGATGAAATTTCGCATACATGACCTTCAAAGCATGAGGAAGGTAACTGTCTACTTCAGATTTCGAAAAAATAATAATTATTGATAAAAAATCGATATTCATGGTTATAGGAGGACATATTAATGAGAAATATCGCATGACCAACAATGCAAGACAAAGTTTTTGCAACAATGGTATCAACACGCAATTCACAAACACTCTGCACGGACCAACAATATATATCTCATGACCAACAATGCAAATAAAAGTTTGTGCAACAATAGGTAGCAACAATGGTTTCAACACGCAATTCACCAATAACAATGAGCTCAAAATTATGATGCAATGATAAAGCAATCCTTTCCAAGAATTATAACAATGAACATAAAATGATGATGCAATATGGATAAGTTTCAATTTGTAACAATGCATAGAATTCCTGTTATTCAGGCTTTTCTTAGAAAAGAGAGTTCTTAGTACTTAACAATTTTTGAAAATCTCTAAAAATGATCAGTAAATGGAGATAATGGAGAGTTAGCAGACTATTGAGAAAGAGTGGAAAGACGACAGAGGAAGCACTCCTTTAGCTCCGTGATGTATTGAGCAAATGGGAAGCAAGTAAATAGAAGAATCCGCGACCGCTAGACTGCACAAAGTGATGAATGGTCAAATTTTGCTTCAACACATCGAGAGAAGAGTGGAAATTGCAACAACACTAAGTATACATTTAAGGTAAGATTACGTGAGTAAGAAATTATTTAAAATAGCAGTGGCATCCTTGGAGAGGTCCAGCCATTGTGAGCCTTTAAAAAGATTTTTTTCGAATTTTCATTAAGAATTTTTACTGTATTAATTCTAAGCATTTTCATGTATTTATTTTTAAGATATTGCAAAATTTAATTTAATTTTTTGAGATTGTTCTGTTTACATCCAAGTAATTATCCCGGGCAACGCCGGGTACCTTTGCTAGTTATTAAATACTTTTCCAAGACTACATACCAACGGATAAGAAAATAAAATGCACGAAAGTTAATTTGGGAATTCATTTGGCGGTGTATAAAATACAGATGTATTAAATGTCTAGCATGTCACTTCTGATTGCTATAGGGGCTCGTCCACGGCCGTCTATATCTAACAGGCCTGACAACTGAGGAATGATGACGTCATGTTAGAGGTCGGTTGCCATGGGAAGCCCCTTCTTAACGGCAATACTTTAACATTGAAATACTTTAATTGATGACAAATTGTGTTTAATCAAATTAAACGAATACTCCAGTAATATGAAAAAAAATTATCTCTGTCAAAATGAGAGACAGACGACCTCATACCTCGCCGACCTCTAGCATGACGTCAGTTGTCAGGCCTGGAGATATAGTTCGGCCGTGGCTCGTCCATATATTACGTCATCATTAGGTAGGGGGGAGGGGTTTGAAAATTCTGACGATTGATGATGACGGGGAGGGGAGTGTGGTAGATTTCACTGACGTCAGCACCAATGAAACGGGGCCGACGATATTTATAAATGGTAAAACAAATTTAATGAACAATTAATTATTCGAATGACGCATTCAAGCTTTGAATTTCAAAGCGAACTAGAGATGGGCGATTATATGATTATAATCGATTAATCTTAATCGCGATTTATGAGAATAGTCGATTAATCATTCGATTAATCATTCGATTAATCGTAACATTTTAAACGATTAATCGATTAATCGCGCTTATTTTGAAGCTTAAGCATCCGACACTTTATAACAAGCATAATCTGCACCTGGCAAGGAAATTTCAAAACATAAAAACATGAACAAGAAAAATACATCCAAATCATATATTTCTTTAAAGTATGTGTACAAAATATTATCTCCTAATGAACTTAGAAACAACAATTTCTGCAGCCTTTTGCCTCTTAAATTAGATCTTACTTTCGTCGCAATTCTTCCAGCTTTAGAAAATAATCTCTCACATGGCACTGAAGTTATTAAGATCGATAAGTATTTTAATGCTATCTTATAAATCGTCGGAAAGGCTGTTCCGTTTTTTTGCCAGTTCTTCAGTGGACATTGCTTTCGAGAACAGACAGGCTGCTGTAGATACAGCCGGAACTCGACAGGCATTCCACTGCCGCACATGGTCTCTTGGCTGCCGTTGTTTCCAGGTGAACTTCAAGAGTGTTTTCCGAACACTAAATAATATCAACGCGCATGAAAAATTAATATAAAATGAAGATATAAAAATTCCTATAAACATATCATTCAACACTAACCTGTCTGGTTTCTTTTGTGTTTCTGTAGACATCAATTGCTTGTAAACGTCATGATGGCTAATTTTTAAATGGTTCCTCAAATTTGTTGTGTTTCCTTTACGTTACGCTTAGCAATCAAAAAAATATAAATTTCATTTTTAATTTATTTTTTTGATTTTATCTTCTTTCTTTCTGTTGTTTCCTTGTCACATTTCTAAGAAAAGCGAGACCTACAGAGAGATCATACCACGGCATCCTAGAAACTACCAGGCCTGAACATGACGTTAATAATGTATTGTTGAAGCAATAAGATTTAATTTAATTTAAAATTTTGAATCCCGGTTTGGGATATGTACATCAAATTAATTACTACTCGCCTGTTACAATAACTTATTTACATGGTATCCATGATTAGGGCAAGTCTTTAACGTACAATTTATAATCTGATTCCTCAGATCATATGAAAAAGCATTCCAATGATTAAACGTATTATAAGGAAAATAAGATTCTAAAAACCTAGAAACCGGAATGGCAAGTATGATTATAAATCTCTGGGTACTACGCGTATTTTCAGAGTCGACCATCCACTCCTTAATAAAATGGACAGGATGGTGAATATCAGTAATTGCCTTATATAATTCTCTCAGTCTTGCATATAGCGATATCTGATTAAATGTTGGTATATTATAAGTTTGACAAATATGCAAAATAGAAGCATGCTTCGGTAGGGCAAATGCAGCCCTTAGGACGTAATTATAGGCCACTTGAACTCTCATCAATAACATCTTAGCTGCTGATGACCATATGATAATTCCATATTCAACTTTAGGTATCAAAATAGTCTTAATGGTCTGAATCAACTCCTTTTTTGACACAATCCTACGTATTCTAGAAAATAGAAATTTAAGGCGATTGAGGTCAGCCACCAACCGCTCAACATTTTCACGAAAAGACAACTTATTATCAAAAATAACGCCCAGTATTTTGCAGTTTTTCAAAGAATGCTGATTCTGTCTATCAATAAGTAAAACATTTGTTTTATTGTCACGGATATTTACGCAAGCAGTGGAAGATTTTTAAAGGAAAGTCATGAAATCGTAAACAGCCATGTAGCCATAACAAAAGATAATTTTATTCATGATAAAATTGCGTAAGCAAATAACAGAAAAGCAAGTACAAAATAAAAACAATAAGTAAGACGTAATCTTTCTTTTAAAGGAAGAAAGATACGGCGAACGTATCCTCTAACACGAGGATTTACGTTCCGTGATTAACAAAATAATCACTGTCTAATCGATAAGAACACGATTGGTACGGCTCCTACGCACGTACACCGGCCTCTGGGCTGAACTTGCGAAATGAGGAGATTAGTCATAACATGAGGCGAATTCTTAAAATTTGATAGTAGGAAAAAGGCTGTACACTGAGGACCCCGTCCTCAAGGAAAACAGCAACGCAATAGGCGTAAAACGGCAGAGGAGTCAGGCAATGCTCCTGCAATATAAAGAGAAAGCATACCATTAGACATGCACATGGAACGCTCAATGCGCGTGAGACTCAGTGTGGGAAAAAATATTTTTATGAGCAAAAGAGAGGGTAGAAGACATAGGTTAAGGAGACCAGCTTACCTCTGCGGTTGAAAAAGGGCACCTAGATCCTCCTCCAAGTAGGCACTTAGTCCCCAGGGCGCAATTATCGTCCAGCTTCCAAATCCAACCTTGGAAAACGTCTTTTCGTGACGTGGCTCAGGAAATTTGATCCAGTATGGGAGTCCGTATATCCAAGCCAGGTTATGGTACGCCGTTAACGAAGAGAAGACTCGATGCAGCCAACGTTCTCGCTGGATTCCGCCACCTTCGGCGTGGACGCCGTTACTCGAAGAACTTTGCGGGTAGTTCTGCGGCGCACATCTGCTGCCTATGACGTCGGTCCTTGCTCGCCCCGGCTCGTTGCTCAATTTGACGGCGACAGGTCCTTTGGAGAAAAATAAACAAGCACTTTGACGCTGCGACGGCCACGCACTCGTTTGTTTGTGCAATTCGTCCTCAGCTTGCTCGGCCAGCAATGGAACTTGATACGGGGATAACTGGGAGACACTTGAACTCATGGGAAAGCTAAATACTCCTCGTTGAGAGCTCGCATTCTCTCTCCTCAATTCCAAAGTTCGTTTCTTTCCGGACGAGTAGCTTAATTGACCTAGTCCCTTGGCTGGTAACTCCTTTCTAACCATCCTCTCATATTTTTCCCCCTGAGTCTCGAAACTCGCGCGTTTGCGCATCTCACGCTTGCTTCCGCTCTCCGCGTTCTTGTGCTGCCATCTATTGCCACTATGATGCATATTGCATTTATTAACATTACGACTATCAATCGTGGCAACAGATGGAGCCAGAGGCTTCTGCCTCTTAGGCTGAATATGCTGTGACGACCTACATTGACGCGCGCTCGTGCCGTTGCTCACAGTACTCTGTGACATTTATCATCATTAAACGATAAATCATGTGCTGCATACCACTCACTTAGTGCTTTAACATCCAAACGAATTTGGCCTCAGCAAGGTGTATTTCAGATTTGTCACAGGACTTAAATAAAAAATTATCATCCACATAGGACAATATGTTAAAATTTAATGGAATGTCAAATATTGGTGCTGACGCAGCAGCAAATAACGCAGTGGCAATCGGAGATCCTTGCAAGACCCCTTGAAGAGGAGCATTCAATCACTTTCTGGGAAGTATAAATATAATTAACCTGATTAAAGAAGTAGTTACTTAGCAGATTCAATAACGATTGGTCAGTGCCCAAAAGGTCTACATACTCAATCAGCTTACTTCTATTAATTGTGTTGAACGCTTTAGACACATCCGTATTAACCAAATAACAAATTTGTCCCATGTCGATAGCATTAACTACATAATTCAAAATGGTCAGTACGGTGTAATCTATCGGCGTTTTGGGCCTACCTTCCAATTGTCGTCTTGGAATTACAGTCCATAGAAATTTAATCAATGGAGAAAATATCAGTTTTTCAGTTAATTTGAAGAGAGCAGAAAAAACACAAATAGCGCGGTAATTCTTATAATCATTAACAGCACCTGCCTTATAAAAAAGGAGTGATTAGCGTTTTTTTGAAATCATCTGGGTAACATTTTAGTTTACGAATTTGGAATAATAAGTGCTGGAAAATCCTATTTAAAAAAGAACCCCAATTTTTAAACACTGGCATGACCAAACAACCATCGCGTCTAGAAATTTTGTTATTAGCTTGCCTCATAATATCATTAATTTGTGAGATAGAAATGAAGTCGTCATAAAAATGATGATCTAACGTATCAGCAGCATACACCATCTCAGGTCGTTGGACCTTGACCTGTTGATTGGGATTATCAACCACTCTAAATGCTGCTGACTATGCTCACATGGAAACATTTGTTTGTCTCGCTTCAAAGTTCGAATGCATGACCACAAATCAAACATTTTAGTATGTGGGTTAGTAACAAAGTTTCGTTTGGCCCTACGAATCTCATACTTAAACTGTTTGGTTAATAGATTTCAAAAGTTGTTTGTTATCTGATGTAGGATTAGTTTTAAATTTTACATAGGCACTTTTCTTATTTTTCCAGAATAACAAGGTTTTGCTGGTCCACCATTTACGCTTATACTGATTAATTTTTGCATATTTAACGATGAGACCAGATTGACTCAGAGCAGCCAAGATATTAGCTTGCATTTCCCGGAGCATGCCATTAACCGAGTCTGACGGAAAGAAACGATCCCAATTGAGTGTGGGCAATAAATTCTTAAATTTACACCAATTAACTTGAACAAAATTATATTTAATTGCAGCAGTCATCTCCAAAGGAATACTCTCAATCCGAAAATCCTTAATCTGACAGCTAATAGCATTATGATCACATTTTGGTAGAACGTCCATGGTAATCTTAAAATTAGTCCAATGAATCGGTACAAAGATCTGGTCGTGAATCGTACTGGATGAAGGTGTAACTCTCGTTGGCGTCGTGACAATCGGATAAACTTTAAGCATTTGACAGATATTTATCACTTGTCGACAATTAAACGAAGAACACTCAAAATCCAAGTTAAAATCTCCTATAATGAGGTTAGTGTTATAAAGCTGATGAGAACATTGGAAAAGTGTTATTAGATAGAAAGAAAAATAACTCCGAAAACACTATTCCACATAATAAATTTTAATGACTCAGATGTACATTTCGGAAACGAAGTTTCCATCATCAGTGACCGAAATGTACATCTGAGTCATTAAAATTTATTATGTGGAATAGTGTTTTCGGAGTTATTTTTCTTTCTATAGTTGTGTCCACAGTTTTTGGCTTGATTGCATTGTGTTATTAGATCATCAACTGGATAGTAAGATGGCCGATAAAAGGCCAATAAATTAAGATTACGTTTATTGATCGAGAGTTGAACATTAATATATTCGAGTCCAGACACAAAATTCTGAGATTGAATCATATTAGGATAGCAACCCCACCTCCTCACGTATTAGGATAGCAACCACTCTTCACGTATTAGGATAGCAACCCCACCTCCTCTAGTGAGCCTGTCTTGTCGGATAATTCGATAGTTATGAATCGATAAAACGTTATCAGAGTGAGCATTTGATAACCATGTTTCAGAGATAACTGCAACATCAGGATTATGCATGGCACTCCATATAGAAATATCGTCACCTTTATTCACCATCGATCTAGCATTTAGATAACTTATGAGTGATCTAGGTGGTAAGGGTGAGAGCAGCTTGCTCTGATTCTCTATTCGAGGCAGGCCTAGCATCGAGAGAAAAGGCGTCTGGTATTAAATTTGGATTTTTGCCATTATATAACCGCACCTTAATTCCTTACGTCCAATTGGTACAATGTAGAATGTCTTCATCATTAATTGACGCAATTCTTGCAAAGAAGAGCATGGAAACAGCACCGGTCTTAAGGAACCATTTCCCACATTGTACCACTTGAAATCCATTGTCACTTAAGGATGTTTTTAACTGGAGAGAGGTCACAGAAACATCCAGATTGCCTATGCAGATTCTAGATGTTGTTTGCTTCCGCAGAAGCAATCCCTAGGCATTATTATTCGTTCTAACACTAGTCTTAGATTTATTATTTAATTGTTTACGCTGACATGTATAGGATTTAGTTAAATCTGATGTATCTGGTACTCCAGGAAAATTTGGTAACGCATTCATTGACGAATCCAACTTCGAATGAGTTCCAAACAAGTTATTGTCATTAATCTCATTAATTAACTTCAAATTTGAATCACTTGAAGTTCAGATTGATTTGTTACCGTGTTTAGATCCTGAGTTAAATCTGGTGATGATACAGGATCATTGTTAATTTGAGCCGTGTATGGCGCTAATATATTAGAGATTAAATTACGGGTTTCGTTAAACATCCGATCAAGTCTCTCTTTTATATTGTCCATCATTTCTTTGATTATAAAAATTTAGAGAATCCATGATACCTTTTACTATAGCATTTGAAACAGTCTTATTCAATACTAGCAAAGGTACCCGGCGTTGCCCGGGATAATTACACTTGGATGTAAACAGAACAATCTCAAAAAATTAAATTAAATTTTGCAATATCTTAAAAATAAACACATGAAAATGCTTAGAATTAATACAGTAAAAATTCTTAATGAAAATTCGAAAAAAATCTTTTTAAAGGCTCACAATGGATGGACCTCTCCAAGGATGCCACTGCTAGTCTAAATAATTTCTTACTCACGTAATCTTACCTCAGATGTATACTTAGTGTTGTTGCAATTTCCACTCTTCTCTCGATGTGGTGAAGCAAAACTTGGCCAGTCATCACTTTGTGCAGTCTAGCGGTCGCCGATTCTTCTATTTACTTGCTTCCCATT
>JAHWFO010010953.1:0-18403 GCA_023313115.1 Rhysida immarginata
CCTAGTAGGACGAGAACTAGGATTGTAGATTGACGTGGTGATAACCCCGGGCATCTGCGGGTTAGGAGATCCAGTAGTCGGGGAAGACACCCTTGTTGATATCATCGAAGTTGATTTCTAGGACATGTCGGGGTCTACGAACCTTAAGGGACCCCTAAAAGCTAGAGAGTGGTCCAATATACAAGCTATCAAAGAATTATCATGACTCTCGATTTTGAGAAGCAATTTCTTGAGGATCATCTGGATGTAACTTCCTATGTGGGCCATACCGACGTCATCATGAATGGAGTCCTTGTTTGCAAGTCTTCTGTCGAGTTGAGCAATGGTTCTGAGTTATATTCTGGAAGGTATGCAGTTCCTTCCACCTTGACCTGCTCATAGAAGCCCAGTCAGGCATTCCCTGAGGCATTCCCGGATCATAAACTTGTACAGCAAAAGCTTCTTATCTAATCCAACTGCACAGTTTTTTTTGCCTTGTTGAGAGTGTATTGAACGTGCTCATTCCAGTTTAATCTAGAATCAATCATAACGCCAAAGTACTTATAGTTCTTAACCCATTCAAGGTTTCTACAACATAGGACGAGGTGCCCTGGGATATACCTGCGTTTTCGAGTAATGAACATGGCTTTGCATATGTCAACACTGAGCATAAGCCACCTTTTGTCGAACCAATCTTCACAATAGTGCAAGGCTTTTGTAAGCGACTAATGACGTGGACTGGGTTCCTTACTGATGTCATGATGACCGCATCATCAGCGAACAAGTAGAGATTACACTTAAAAGAACCCTGGAAGAAGTTAAACAATGCCGGCTCCAGGGGCTGGACAAGGAGTTACCAACAGATAGGATCTGTGTGACAGGAAGGAGTGAACCAGAGCAATCAATTCGTCAGAAAAACCACATTTGACCATTTCAGATAGTGCAGCGAACCTTACCTTGCTTGATTACTCTACTGGGGTTCTGTCAATAGTTAATTTTCGTTTCGACTGGAGGAAGCTCAGGCAAATCTTTCCTTGAGAAGATTCATTAAGTTCCCCATATATCTGAATACTCTAGACAATTCTTTGTGGTCTATGACTCCTCTAATAGAACTGGAGGCAGCAGAAGCATAAGTTTGAATTCCACTGCTTTGGTGCTTTTAAATTTCCTGAGCTGTGGGTATTTTGGGCATTTCGTGAAGCTGGATATGTGTTGACCTGCACATCAGATGCATTTGGGGGGATCTTTGCTTTTAACACTGGAACAATCTCTTGATTGGTGGTCTCCGGCGCACTTGTGGCAGTGGGGCGGTTCAGTGCATCCTTGAGAGATGTACTTGAAACATAAACAATTAAAACATTGCATGGGCTTTTTACTTCCTTAGAAAATTTCGACCGTGACTGTTAGCGGTGCAATATGGTTTAGGCTTAGGAACGTCTTATTATGTTCAGTATTTTGTAGGAGCACCAGGAGAACCGTTGGCATTTGCTTTTTTCAACTTCATTGCTTTTTCCAGGAAGTAATTAGACTTTTTTAGGTTGTCACAAAAATCTTCGAGAGCTTAGGTGATGTCAACATTCCTAATAGCGTACTTAAGCATTTTTGCCGAATTGAACTGGTGGTGCTGAATTTTAAGTAATCTCTGCTTTTGATGGTTTTGTGGGTCTCTTCGCCGGGACACCTAATCTTAATTGCGTCAGTTCTACCAGTATGAGCGGTGATTTTCTCAAGAGGTAAGTGTGTTTTGATCTCATCCAGAATTTCCTTTATAGGATTTCCATGGTGACGAATGATGATTGGAGGGATATAAATAGCTTGGCTTTGTTAGCACGAAGTGCTACAGAGATACTAGCGCTGATATCATCAGTGGACCGAATACTGTCGATCATAATACCTCCTTTGTTCTTCTTATCTGCACTACATGCCAATCACATCCATTAACATCAGCAGTCAGTCTTCAAGTCAATCGAAAATGGACAATAGAACAAGGAAGTGTACATTTGTTCAGGTGGGACGTAAGCAGTGTTTACACGAGTCTCACCTTTCCGGAATAAATTCCACATTAAATACACTGAAATAGGAAAGATGCCTGACAACCCAAAGAGGTCTTCCACATTAAGAAAAAAAAATAAGATTGACGATTGTCAGAAGAGTGGGAGAGGGGGAGGGGAGGGGGTGGTATCACATCTTCCAATAATATGGGGAGGAAACGTTGCCATGTCTTCGAAGTTAACATCAAGAATATGTTTTGTTTTTTTTTTACTTTGTATGCCCCTTCATTTCCATCAGGTTATACAGTATTCCAGCCACCAGGTCGTTGTCATGGCTCTTCATCATCTGCGCCATGTTCATCAGGAGAAATTTAACACTTTCCAATGTGAATCACGTTCAGATCCGAATGAATGTAATGATTCTTTCGGTCCTTCTTACAAGCTGGGCAATGGTCCTCAGGGTAACATTCTGAAACGACTGGGGTTCACTCCATCTGTTTCTACATATAGGTGCCCATGCAGGCATACCATAGAGGAGGATGGTCAGAATCGCTGTCTTGTACAGTAGTAATTTATTGTCGATGCTGACGGGGCTGTTTATACCCCTGAGAGCTGTAAGACAGTACTCAGCCCTCTTTGTTTTGTTCAGAGCATAAGTTACGTGACGTTTCCAGGAAAGCCTTGAGTCGATGATAACGCCAAGATATTTGTAGCTGTCAACCCATTCGAGTTTCTTGTTGAATAGTACCAGGGAATCTGGGGAACACTTAAGCTTTTTGTTAAAGTACACGGCTTTGCATTTTTCGACGTTAAGATTCAATTTCCAGCAATTAAACCAGCCTTCGAACTTCTTCAAGGCGTTCTGCAGCCGAATGATAACGTGAGATAGTTGGTGTGCCCATGCCTTGAAGGCAGTTTCATCAGTGTAGAAATATAAATTACATTTTTCTGGTTTCCGGAAACCATGTACAAAATAATTAAATAAAACGGGCCCAAGGACAGAGCCTTGTGGGACACCGGCCTTTATCTTGCGGGGTGTGGAGAAGTTTTCGCTAAAAAAGGATTTTACCATCAAAATCAAATCAAGAGGACACTCGTCTCTGATCATCTTGTAGATTAGTCCTTCGTGTCACACCTGATCGAAAGCTTTACTGACATCAAGAAAAATCACGCCCCAGTATCTGGAAAGATTTACTGGTGTGCTCAGATCTTCAACGAGTCTCCATATTGCACCTGACAAGATTGGGCGGCTCTAAAGCCAAACTGTTCTTTCCGCACTATTAATTATTATTATTTATCTTATTTTAATAATACTTATGCGCATTTCAACGACCAAGTCATCGTTTTCAGCGTAATACAAACGAGTGTACAGAATGGACCGTTAGTCGTAACATAAAATTCAGAAAGGGGACGAAGATTGATAAACTAAAGACCGTCTCCAGTGGAAACGAAGAAGTCGTCAGCGCGTTTAGAACGAAGAACCCGAAGAATGGACAAATGAATATCAAAGATTCACCAAGAGCTCCTACACACCGCCAATTATCACGTGAATTCAGGACTTGCCTTTTAAGACGATCTTAACCGAGCTCGGGAAGCATGTTCCAGTGATCACTGTTCATTGGAAAAGTGATCACTGTTCATTGGAAAAGTTAAATGTGGAAGCATGTTCCAGTGAAAAAGTTAAATGTGAAGACGAAGAAATTCAATACAGGTTAGTCTCTGAAATTATATCTGACAATATTTTAAAAATTCACCATCATAAACTGAAGTCTGAGGTACTGAAATACGTGATTCGTAATGTGGATGTAAAGTATGATCTGAATGACTTCCATAAGATATGACTTCTGAATGACTGAAAAGATAATCAGAATTAGGAAAGAAAAAAGATCCATTGATATGCCAATCGTTTTGGTTCTGGTCTCCAACACAGAACACAACCAGTCGTTGAAGAGCATCACTGGTATTGGGCCACTGGCAGTGTTAGTTGAGGTCTTTGAGGGGAAAGAAACCACTACAATGCTACAATTGCCTGCGCTTCGGACACGTATCCATGGGCTGCACAGAAGATCTTCGTTGCAACAAATGCACAGGGGGACACCAGCCAAGAGACTGCCCCAAGATTAAAGGATAAGCCCCCCCCACAAAGTGCGCCAGATATGTGAAAAGGATGCTTAATTCCAAAGTGACAGCTGACAAGTCCTTTGCAGCTGCAGTGTCTAAGCCGGAGAAAAAAGGCCTCAACATTAACAACCTATAAGTTATTTATAAACAAACAGGGCGTATATGTCATCAGTTTTTTGATGTAAACAAAATTATTCACAGCTGAGTGGACTACTTACGACCAACTAATTTACAATATGGCTGCACGACGTTATACTGTGATCAACAAAGGTGACCTTCAGTGCGTGATATGGAATGCTAGGGGGATTCCTCGAAAGCATATAGTTTCACAACTGTCTGATGAAGCAGGAAATCCACGTTGCTTTCCTTTGTGAAACGCATCTCACACTTAACCAGCTACCTGGTTATTGTGCATACTGTCACGATTATATGAGTTCAAACTCTGCAATGTATGCTTCTGGGGACGCTGCCATCATCATTAAGAAGGGAATTAAACATCAAGAACTAGTCTTCAATCCAATGCAGGTATAGAATCGGCCTCCATTATCATCAATGACGTCTCCTTGGCGAAGTGAAATTCGTGGTGCTCTACAATTAACCTAAACATTCTCTCGACATTAGCCAGTTCGAATTATGCTCATTTCAAGAATCCAACGCAGGATTGCAGAAAGAAACAAGACCCGTAGGCTTTGGCAGCGGTATCATTTACCTTGTCTAAATACCAAAAACAAGACAGTGCGAAGAGTTCAAGAAGAAGTAAAAGAGCTACAATATCATTCGGAACATGGTTAGAGCTCTTCAGAAGAAGAAGAATGATACTCTTCCTCCACTTCGCACTCCTCGAGGTAATTACGTACAAACTAATCAGATAAAGCTCCAATTATTTCAGATACTTTAGAAATGCAGTTTGTTACCTCTGATAACAATAATCCCGTGAGTCAACTGGTGTCCTAGAGTGTGGAAGATGATCTCATCAACTATGATGAAGTCCCGCAATGTTCAATGAAGTTCAAGATCTAGGCCGGAGAGATAACTACCATCATAAGAAATCTGAAAGAGAAGGCTCCAGTAGACCTCGAAACGGAAGTAACGTGACCATCTGGGTCTTAGCAAACCATTTTGCAGTTAACTATGATACATGAATCAAAGCATTGTCATGTTGAAAAAAACAAGATGGCCCACCCAATATTTTAGTAATTGGAAGGACGCTGTCTTCTAGAACCTGCTGTTAAAATAACAAAAAAAACAAATTTACATAAGATCAAAAACCTAGTAATAATCAAAGTTACCTCTTAAAACACAACAGAATTATACAAAAATATTCCAGATGTACATTTCAGCAACACCGTTGCCATCAGAGACTTTCAATAGAGATACATGCCATTTCATTATTTTCCCATAGAAAAAATGTAATATGCTGATAATAGGCGCCCTCTGAACATTTGCAATGAAACACTCAGGCCATCTATGAATGACGCAAGTAGTAACATTGAGGCAAGGCATTATTGACGTCACAGTAAAACCTGGGCGTGTCCAGTTAAATTTCCGAGTAAAACTTTCCTTGTACAAAGTTTTTTTCAGTTTAGCATTTTTTTTACTTATGTTTTTAATTTTAAAATTATTTTCTGGACATCTTATATTTAAACAAAAACGGCAAAAAAAAGTTTTAAATTTCAAGCACTTTTTTTTGTGTTGAAAATAATTTTCAAGTACAAACTCATCTATTCCTGTTAAAACTTAAATTGCTAAATAGATTTTATAAATATTGCTTTAAGTGCATTTATCCTGCAAAAATATCCACATAATTCCTAATGTGTATTTTATAATTTCCATTATCAGAATCTAAAGATGATAAAATTGAACTATGCGAAAAATGAAATATACAAATACTAATCAATCTCACATGTACAAATTTATAAAAGACAAACAATCGATCAGGAAGAAGTACGAACAGTGAAAATGTAATCACTACAGAAATCTCGAATATCAACTATAGATAATTATATAAACTGTTATATAAACTTTGCCTGTATTTCAGGGCTCTTTGCAAACTTACTCTGTATTTATTTACCTTCATTCGTAGTCGCTTTTTTCGGAGTGGCAGCTAGTTCTCTTGTTGTTTGTTTTTTTCTGCTTTTTTGGTGGTGGTGTGTTGAGAAATGGTAATTTTCTTTTGACAGTTGTAGTGGTTTCCTCCTGAAGTGACTCTTTGGGATCATCTTGGGATTCGTAGTGCACTTCTGATGTACAAATAGCGGAATTGGCATTGATGATCTGTTCTTGGTATTTTGAAGTGGATGGTGAAGGTTCATGGTACTGTGAAGTGGATGGTGCACCATGAGTTGATGTTTTCCATGTTCTTGTAAAAATGGTGGGAACTGCTGATTTAATAGACGGCTTCTCTTGCTGGCGTTATAAAACTGTTCATTTGTGATATATGCTGCACATAGAATGTAATTTTTACTGAATTTTTCAAAAGTTTCAGTAAGCAGGTCGCTTCTTCCATAGGCGGTTAACCATATTTTGCACCTATCAATGTCAAAAATATAAAAACTTTAAGTTAACGACAGCAATAAACTAAGAAAGTATAATTATGCATATGTAATAAATATCATAAAATGAAAAAACACGAATTGATTTATTTTTGAAAAATTTAGTTAATCAATTTCAAAAGATTTTTATTTGGATTTTTATTATCTTTATTAAAATTAAAAAAATAAGAATCATAAACATAATGTAATGAATTTCATAATTTATAATAGGTAAAATTGCTTATTTAGGATTTAATTTGATTTTTAAAAATTTTTGGCGCGTTTTTTAAAATAACCGATATAGCTACTAGAGTTAAAATTTATGATAACAATATATTTTTGGCTTTTAACAATATATCGGTTTTTAACAATCAGTATTTGTTGGAAAAAATGAAGGTTGGATTGTTGTTAGGCACTATGGAAGTTAACAATTGACCGTCGCTGATTTTATATAAATGAATGATTATTGAAAAACAACTCGAAGAGGAAAAAGGATGGCGGCGATCGCGAAGCGCGTCTAGCTGTTCTTTGTTCTGGTCGCGTTAATTCCCCTTTTTCTCGGCTAATAGAAGTAAAGTTTTTCTATCAGTATTTTTATTTGTTATTTAACAGTAATCTTGATATCTAAAGTTTATTAAAATAAAAGAAAATAGAGTTCTCGCTTGCCTACCTTCCTTTTTCTTTGCTCCTGCCTCTTTACTGCTGTTCGATTGTGTGCTGACGCCGCTAGGACTTGCTGTGCTGCCGTTGCCGGGATGGGGGACCCTTCGACTCTCTCCGCGGCCGACGATCACTCTCCGTAGACAGGGCGGAGAGATGTAAAAAACTCAAAATCGACTTTTCCTCGTCGGGGAAGTGTAATGATCGTATGACTTATGGCTCGGCTGGGAATTCGGCTGAAAATCATTCTTCCCCTCTCTATACTGCTAAAAAGCACAAGAAAAGAAACAAGAAAAATAACATAAACAAAAAAGGCTCGTCTAATGATGTTTCCAATCAAGAAGTTGTTTCTGGAAATATTAGTCACCTGTCAAAGTCTAAGCCTGCTGGATCTCTTATATCTCCTGGGTCCGCGTCGGATCATCAAAAGGTGCTGAGTTCATCCAAAGACGTCCAACCCATGCAAACCTCTCAAGACCAAGAGTCCCTACGGAGTGAGCTCCAGTCCCAGCTCGCGTTGGCTGCTAGTCCGTGGTTAATTGTGTCAGTATCTTGCTCTAGTGGAAAGATGCCCCTTTCTAATCTGCTGCAGCGTTCTGGAGAAACTAGCAACGGCTCTGGCGAATCCATTTCCCCGGGCCTCTTTCGCAGAACTCTTGCTTCTCTCATCGGTTCCTCTCCTACTGTATCTAAATTAAGCTCGGGAAAATTTCTCGTTAAGTTTTCCTCCAAGGCCCAGGCCCTTTCTTGCCTGAAATTCTCTGACATTGACATTTTTACCTTGGATTTTGAAGTCCCGAAGTTTTTAACTTCTTCTGCGGGTTTTGTCTTTGGGATACGGTGCTCTGTTACCCTGGAAGACCTCCAAGCCCATGCTGACAAGGGTGACATCATCACTGACATTAAACACTTTAGCCCCTCGTATGATGGTGCCCGTTACGGAAAGGTTCTCTTGTACTTCAACTCCCCCAGTTCGCCTGAAAAAATTAAGTTCGAACATGAGTCGTTTCCCGTCATTCGTCCTCCTCCCAGGCCTATGCAATGCATAGTCTGCCATAAGCTGGGTCACACGAAAGCTAGATGTAATGGCTCCCCATTCTGTTCTAAGTGCTTGTCACCAGATCATACCAGGAAGGACTGCACTTCTCCTTCATTCCTCTGTGCCAACTGTAGTGGCGATCACTCTTCCTACTACAGGGGGTGTAGTAAATTTAGATATGAGGCTCTTATCCGCACTAAAATGATAGATTTATATGTTTCCGACCATGAAGCGAAACGACTTACGGACATGGAATTAGGTAGTGACGCCCCAAATCACAGGTCTTTAGCTGTCGTAACTAATGTGAACCCGACCTCAACAAGCCTAAGCTATCCACCCCGTCAGTGTTCTCAAGTTGGATTTAGTCCTTCGCAATCTCCAAACGTGGCTGATCCCCTGGCTCTAAACAATGATATGATCAATTGCAATACCCTCTCAGGCATTACCTGTTCGACATGTGGCCGAGATAGTCTCTCACCAATCTTTTCGTATCACTCTCCAATTCTTCCGTCTCCGTCGTTCAGTGACCCACCGTCCCAAAATGTCCTGTCTCAGAATACTCAAAACGTCTTGTCTCAGAATACCCAGAATGTCTCGTCCCAGAATGCTAACTCACCTCGTTATGACTACCTTCTCTCCCAGATACCCTGGTCTCAGTTGTCCCCCTTCCCAGAGGGACCCCAGCGAGGTGGAAACTCCTCTCACGTTAATAATGACTCTTTAACCTGTGATGGTACCAAACCGACTGGTCTAGGTAACCATATGGTGGATCAGCTCGTAGGCAATTGCCTAAAACTATTTATTTCGACGCTTGTGGATCTTCCTGCTGCTCAGGACAGCCTCAAATGTGTTGGGGACGTGTTTCAAATTATGGCTTCACACTCGACCCACTCTCCCAAGTGGTTAACTGATGTTTCCTGATGGTGGAGTGATATGCTCTCCCCCCTCCCTCATGATGGCGTCATCACCCAGTAAGCACCTTGATGTCCTTCACTGGAACGTCAGGGGCCTGATGGCCAATTGGGAGAACGCCATTCTACTCAGACAAAAAGCCCAAATACTTATATTATGTGAAACTTTCTTACACCCGGACAGGACTATTGGTTTTCCCCGATCGCAAACATATACAAATAGTAGAGAAAAATACGGAGGAGGCAATTTAGTCTCCATTGATCACCGACTTCCCCACTTTACTAATTATTTAAAACATCTTGAAGAGGTGGCTATCATTGACTTAGTGGTTTATCTCCAGGGAATATGGCTTCATATTTACTGTATATATGTGACGGGTTATTTAAAGAGAGAGCGTTGGTCTGTTTTAATGGATTTGCTAGATCCTCCTTTCATTGCCATTGGGGATTTCAACGCCAAGAACCCGCTCTGGGGCTGTGATGGATACAACCCCAATGGCAACTACTTGGAAGAAATTTTAATCAGTAAAAACCTCACTGTGCACTACACAGCTGATCATACTTATCAATCGGACAGGCTGCACTGGTCTTCTTCAAATCTGGACATTGCCATAACTTCTTCGGATTTTCCCTTTCAGACTCACTTGGAAACTATCCCGGGATCGTTTGGAAGTGACCACCAGCCTCTTCGCTTTCGAATCTTCTTAAATCCCTGTGTTGCAAGCCCACCATCTTCATCTTGTCTTCCAGAAGTCTCCTCTTGTTCTTCCTGGTGGTCGGCTGCGCCTAGTGAGACTTTCTCCTCTCCAGATTTGAGCCCACTTGGACACCTGGACATCCAAAATCTCCTGCAAATATTTCAAGCGCGATTGCTTAAATGTAAACGTTCAAAGTCTTCGCTTCCTATTAGACCGTGCTGGTGGTTTCCTGACTGCGAGAAAGCCACTTGGCTCCGTAATAAAGCAAGGAGGGAATTTCTTAAGTGTTGGTGTTTGGTATGCTGGCTGGCTTTAAAGAAAATGAAGGCGAAGTGTAAACGGCAACTTAAATGCAATTCGGAGAGCAATGTCTGGAGAGTCTTGAGAGTGTTTCAAAAGCGCCCCTCCTCCTCTCCCCCTCTGATTCACAGTGGAGGTTCCTTACTCGTTCCTAATGCTTCTACATCGGCAAATTTACATCTCGCTGTAGGTTCGAAGCCGGATGTATTTCTACCTTGGCCTAAGCCTTTCCCTAGCTACTATCTCTT
The DNA here is from genome assembly GCA_023313115.1 of Rhysida immarginata. Lineage (NCBI taxonomy): Eukaryota > Metazoa > Arthropoda > Chilopoda > Scolopendromorpha > Scolopendridae > Rhysida > Rhysida immarginata. Next base: position 10,479 of record JAHWFO010010953.1, read on the forward strand.
CGCAACTCACATCCAATCATGGGAACAGTTGTTTTCCAAGGCTTTTCTAAAAGCGGCTTTTAGGTCCAAGTTCTCGTCCCTGGGGCCGGATGGTTTGTAAAATTCCACCTTCAAGCAATTGGGGGATGGTCAGCTCTTTCTCCTCTTGAAAGCGTTCAATGCCTCTTGGACTTCGGGCATTATTTCATCTAGCTGGAAGACTTCCATCATTCATCCAGTCCTAAAACCCAGCAAGTCTCCATCAGCACCCTCTAGTTACAGGCTAATCGCTCTGACCTCGTGCTTTGTTAAAATCTTGGAGCGGCTAGTCAATAGCAGGCTTCAGCACTTCCTTGAGGTAAATGCTGCCCTTCTGGAATATAGTCTTGGCTTCCAAAAGGGCCAAATCCACTCTGTAATCAAGTTAGTCGACGACATCTTCTTGGCCTGGGAGAGTGGAAAGCATATTGGAATTATCTTTCTGGACATCAGTAAGGCTTTCGATTCGGTTCCTCTGGAAGTCCTCTACAATAAGCTAGTTAGCATCCACACCCCGAGGAGGCTTGTCATTTGGATCATGTCATTTCTAAAAAAAAAGGCGAGTGGGGATAAAGTATCCTGGTGGGATTGTGTGGACAGAACAGTGTCATGGTCTTCCTCAGGGTTCTATACTTAGCCCCACACTTTTTAATATCTTCGCTGCTGATGCCTTTCTCAACGTCTCAGCGGAAGTTGGTAGAAGCATATTTGCTGACGGCATGGCCCTCTGGGCCTCTGCTAAAACTATTCCGGAGATTCGAGTCAAGCTCCAAGAATCCTGTGATCTCATTTCTGACTGGGGTCGGTCTAATGGTGTCTCTTTTTTGCCTGATAAATCCGTGGTGGTATGTATTCCAAAGGAGGGCCTCCTCCCTCTCTCTCAGTCTACTTACAGGGCTCTAAGCTTCCTATTCGACGGATCCACAAATTTCTGGGTGTTTCGATCGACGATAAGTTAAGCTGGTGTCGTTTTGTTTCTTCGCTTAAATCCAGTATTACAAAGAACTTGGCTCGTGCTAGGTTGGTGGTGAAATCAAGATGGGGCCCACCTTGGGTCTACTCTTATCAGCTCTGTCGTCAGATCTCCTGACATTTATGCCTTTATTCTCTTGTTAGCTAAAAGCTCCGTAATCGAACCATTGGTTAGGGAGGAGAGGAAAATCCTGAGGTCTTGCTTAAGAGCCCCCTGCTCTTCTCCCTGTCCGGTGCTGTATTTAGAGGCGGGTGTCCCCCCTCCCTCACTCAGATGGGAAGCTAAAGCTGTCAGCCAACTCTACTCCTTTTGCCAAGCATCCCTGCGGTTTTATGGTGGTCTCCCTTTCCATGCAAACTGTATCGCTCTTCTGCGGTCTAACCGCCTGCGAGTCTTGGCTACCAATTTACTAGACAAATTTGGCTGTGCCAATGTGCATATGTGTGAGATTGCTATTCTTGAATACCTCTGGCCTTCTCCACCGAGTGGGTCAGCCAGGCCCCATCTCCGTTTATGCGTAACGATCTCTTTAACTCGTTCTAGCAGAGTACCTTTTCGGGGGTACTCTAGATATTTCACGGATGCTTCACTAGCTCCATTCGATCCTATCAGGGGGATTGGTGTCTTTAGGAGAGGAGGAGGAGTAATTACTGCACAAAAGATCGCCCCTGCTACCAGTTCTTTCCAGCTCGAGCTTATTTCCATCCATAAAGCTCTTATGGCGATTTCTTCCCAGCCTCCTGCAAACTATTTAGTCATATCGGATTCTAGAAGTGCTCTCTTTTCCATCCAAGGTGCCTTCGATAAGAGCAATGGTTCTTCAGAGGCCTACTCGGTTATCTGATAGTCCTAATTCAAGAATTGTTCTCATATTGTTTCCGCGTAAGTTTCCTCTGGGTCCCTAGCCACAAAGATATATATGGAAATGACCTTTCTGATAAATTAGCTAACTGGGCCAGGTTGGAGAAAAGACTCATAAAGCCAGCGCGAGTTGACCCTGCTTCTCTTCTCTCCCTTGTTCAACTGAGGTCTGTGGTGCTCTGGAACGAACTTTGGGCGGCTGAATCCAAAGGATCCCATTACAAAGCGTTATTTTCTAAAACTGGGGATGTGAAAAAAGCAACTCCTAAATGGTTATCATCTCTCCAAAGGTCCGTATTATTCCGTCTTAGAAGTGGGCACGTACCTTTTAATTTGTTCCTCCACAAGATAAATATCTCTGCATCTGACTTGTGTCAGTGCGCGCTCGTGAATCAGTGGAACATGTGCTTTTGTTTTGTTCTCGTTTTCAACGCCAGAGGGCGCTCCTTGCTCAAGGCCTTTCTAGCCGGAACTTAGCGGTTTCGCTGAAAACACTTTTACTGGCTTCACCTATGAGCCATTCCCAAAAGCGCTCCGTTATCAGGCTGTTAATGTGTTTTTGTGCGGTTCTGGATTATTGGGGACAATTCTAGGACCCCTGCGCTCTTGATAGTTATGGCCACTAACTAATCTGCTTTACCTGTGATATCCATCAGCTAGCCTCCGTATCTCTAGGAGGTGAAGGCTGTGAAGAAGAAGAGGAAGTTAACAATTAATAAAGAAGACATTTACTGTAAATAAATGTACCTCTCAGGCTCCGTTTGAAATCTGAAGAACGAAAGGTGCTTTACACCACGACGCTGGGTACAAAATTTTGCAGCAGACCGCTGACCAGACATGCCTTAGTAAAACAATCTGACAAGTTCTATGATGGTTTTCACTCCTCGATTTGATCGTTGCTAAACCATAGCCTAATAATGAGAAGTTTATCCACTCTCGTTTTCAAATGTTGTCTAAATTCCCTAGTGGCGGACTAACTCTAAGTCAAATCCATTGTTTACTACCGCAATCATAACGGAGACAAAATGTCGTTTATTAAATTGGAGAAATTTTTATGAAGAAATTTAATTTCCAAGTCATTTACACTAAACGTTTTTCTATTTTTTTTTTTCAAAAAGAAAAAAAAAAAAACTCCAAGAAAATAAAACAACCGTGAGCTATATGAATTAAGGTTGTTATAACGGAACTCTTATTGAAAATAGTTTGAAATAAAAAGGATTTTGCCATATTAGAAAATTTGATGAATGGTTTTCATTGGATTCCCTAAATTAGATGAAATAAAATCTTTTTAAAAAAATTATAGGACCTCTAAAGTTTTTTTATTCTTGCTGTTATGAATAGAAAATTGCATACTTACCTTTTTTTGCAGTCAGATAAAATGCGATGAAGAAAATCGTAAAAAGCTTTTGATAACGACCTGTCATTAACAAAACTCAATAGCAAAACTGTACCTGAATAGATCCAGAAAAGAGAAGGAGATAGCTGAACGCTTGGTGCGCTGCTGTCGTTATTATTGTTGTAGGACGTCGATCTGGCAACAGCTATAACAATGAAACCGACCCGGAGTGAACAGACTTCTCATTATTAGGCTTTGGCTAAACTTTGAACATCTAGCGAAACTTATAATCGAAACTATGACGTCGTCGTCGTCGTTACTGCACCATCTGAACATATCCAATGAAACACCTAAGAGTCCGTATTACATGAAAATTAAGTAAATGACATGTCTCCTTATTGAAAGTCTCTGGTTGTCATCAACAGCAAAATGTGAATAAGTGGTGACAAAAACCAAAAAAATAAAAGAATAATGACTAATACGATGTGATTTCCGGTTTTCGACATGATTAGTAGTTGTTCTAGGTGGTTTCCATTTTACTGCCGTTAACCAGCTGATAAGTTTGGAGTCGCTGACTACAACAGCCGAAAGGAAAAGCAAAAACAAGTACTGTAGGTGGACATCTGACGACATGAGGAATTGTTTGAATGCTCTTTTAAAAGGTGATGAAATTGCACCTGGTTTAATTTAGGAAGAGAGAAGGTAATATAATAACGCTCTAAAGAATCTCCCGAAGAAGATCATTAATGACAACTCGAATGTCAGAAGCGACTGTTGGAAGTTTTTCTATATCCTGACTGCTCTGAAACAGTGTATTGTGTTAAATATCCCAAAGCAGGAGCAGATTTCTGCAATTCCTGTGAGCAACCAACCTATCAGCTCACTTCCATTGATGTCTAAAGCCCTGGAGAAAACGATCCTCACCAGGTTCACAGACCACTGTATCACCAATGGTCTAGTTCGTTAAAAGCAGTTCGGCTTTCGTGCCCCCACTCGAGTCAGATGCAGATATGGAAGCTCGTTAAAGATCTAAGCACCCCTTGAACTTTTCCAGGTAATGTCGCGTGGTTTTTCTCGATGTTAGTAAAGCTCTCGATCAGGTGTGGCATGAGGCGCTAATCTACAAGATGATAAGAGATGGGGTTCCCTCTAATTTGATTTCGATGTTGAAATCCTTTCTAACCAACAGGTTCTTTCAAGCTAAAGTTATTTAAAACTTATCCATGCCCCGTAAAGTAAAGGCCGGTGTCGTACAAGGTTCTGTCCTCGGGCCCGTTTAATTATTTTCTGCACGATTTCCCAAAACACGAAAAGTATAATTTATATATCTATGGTGATGATACTTCCATCATGGCATGGGCGCACAAGCCATCTCACAAGTTATCACTCGTCTGCAAAATGCCTTGAAGAAGTTTGAAGTTTGGTTTAATTGCTGGAAACTGAATCTGAATGTCAGAAAATGCAAAGCTAAACACTTCAACAAAAATCTTTAGCATCCCACGGATTCCCTTTTTCTACTCAATAAGAAACTCGTATGAGTTGACAACTAAAGTACCTTGGCGTTTTCAAGACTCAAGACTCACCTGGAATTGTCACGTGACTTACACTATGAACAAAGCGAAAAGCGCAAAGTACAGTCTCAGCTTTCCTGGATCGAAACAGTCCCCTCAGCATCTACAACAATTTACTACTATACAATTCAGTGGTTCGGACCATCCTCCTCTATGGTTTCCCTGCATGGACGACTGTATGTAAAAGCAGATGGAGTGAGCTCCAGTCGTTCCAGAATGTTACCCTGAGGAGTATTGTCCAGATTGGAAAAAAAATCGTCAAAAATCAATACATCCACTAGGATCTAAACATCACTCACACCATACATTTACCCAAGATCTCCTGTAGAGTATGGTGCAGACGAGGAACACTTATGAGAGCGATTTTGTGGCTGGTATAATGGAAGACGCGATGGAAGTGAATTGGAAGTGGCATACGAAATATACGAGGATCAGTCAAATGAAAGCCGGAAATTTTTACAGCTCTTTTATTGCACACAGAGATGGAACAAAATGTAGTTCCCCTCGTACAGTACTTTTCAATGTAGTCCCCCTGCTTTTCGAAGCATTTCCGCCACCGAGTCAAGAGGGCATGGATACCTCGAGAAAAAATCTTTTGGCTGCGCGTGCAGCCATTCATGCACCGCCTATTTCACCTCCATGTTAGTCGCGAACTTGTGGCCACCGAAGGAGTCCTTTAGTGAGCCAAAGATGTGGAAGTCGGAGAGCGCGAGATCGGGAGAGTAACGAGAATGGGGAGGTACTCCAGGCACAAGTTCTGGATAGTCACCACGGTCGCACGAGCTGTATGAGGTCCGCGTTGTCATGCTGAATGAGACGCCTGTTGAGAAGAGTCCGGGTATAGCAGGTTTCAGAATGACATGCACCAATTTAATATAAATGGCACTGGGTCACCGTCTTGCCCTTATCCATGTAATCTTCTACTATGGGACCTTTGTGTCCAAAAACAAGGTCAGCATCACCTTTCCTGTGGATGCCTGGCTGTGGAACTTTTTCGGCTTTGGTGATCTAGTGCCGCTATTCCTTACTGGAGCGCTTGGTCTGTGGTTGGTAGTGATGGACCCAGGACTCGTCTACAGTTCACAATCCGCTCCAAAAGAGTGTCACTTTCAAGTTCGTAGCGGCGCAGCAGCTCCTAGCAGGCATTGGCTCGCCTCTCCTTCATTTTGGGCGTCAGCTGACGAAGGGCCCATCTTGTGGCCAGTTTCTGATATTTCAGCTCATCATGGACAATATGCTGAGCAGAGCCATGAATGACCTGTAATGCCATTGCAGTGTCACCGACGGTGACCCGTCTATCTTGCAAAACCATCTCTTCCGCCGCTGCAGTCGCCTTGGCTGTCACAAGATGATGTGCCTGGCCTGGCCTTGTCGCATCCGCCTAATTTATTGTGCCGTTGCTGAATTTCTTATACCATTCGTACATTTGAGTCTGCGACACGGATGTCGGCAGCATAATGTACCAACATGTGTTTTTGGATTTCTATTGGATTCTGCCTTAACAGTGTAGGAAACGGATCACTCCACGCTGCTCTTCTTTGGTGCATTCCAACAGAGAGGCTGACATATTGGAAACGCCCATATGGTGCCGCTGGATCACGTGGGGACGTGGGACCAACGCCAGGTGATGGCGGGGGAGATCATGCGCATGCGTACTGGGTCTGATCGCAATAGGAGCGGTTTTCAATTTTCTACAGCAGTTTTCCGGTTTTCATTTGACTAAGCCTCGTAGAAAGCAGAGACATTGTCTTGACATCAATTTTGAGTACATTAGCAACGTCCCCTCTTTCCCCCCCCCCCCTGCCCGACAGTTGTCTATCTTATTTTTTCACAATGTGCAAGACCTCTTGGATTAGTCAGGCTACTTCAGTGTACTTCCTTTGGAATTTATTCTGGAAGGGTCAGCCTCGTGAAAGCACTGCTTCCGTCCCACCTGAACAAAGGTAGACTTCACTGTTCAATTGTCAATTTATTGTCGCGTACAGTGTAGAGGCTTCACTTTTTTCGTTATTTGGTTCCTAATTGTGGGGGGTTTCTTGTGCTTGTTTAGGATGTTGTTAACCGCGTCCATCACTGGATTGCACTCAAAATTCGTCTGGTTGTTCAGGATCTTGTCATGGTCAGTCTTTAAGTATTTTCTAGTGTGTAGTGCCTCATGCATCAGTATCCTCTTCAGATATCGTTCAAAACAGACATGATTTCCGGTGTATGGGTCCAAATGGAAGCTTCTTGTTTATAAAGTATGGGTCCGAAAAAGCCAATCGACCATCGCCCTTGATCCAAGATCTTCGATCCTCGTTAAATTGTTCTCGGAAGGAGCTGTTCATTGATCCGACGTAAAACCAACCACAATTAGGGCATGTTAGTTTGTAAACTTTGCTTGCGGAAAAGAGTTTTGTTGCCGACGTGTTGGGTTTAACGCTAACTTGCACTTTTTTTTCATCTTGAAGGATACATTTCGGAAAACTTTGATATCCTTGAAATTTCGGGGGCAGTACAAGTGAAAGCAGCATACTTCTGGTCTGCTGTTGCATCCTTTCGAATGCTGGAAGATCGTTTTTTCCGGTTGTACAGCGGTTGGACAAAAATATGGAAACACCTAACAAAAAACATATTATCACCTTTGATATGGAGCTGGATAACCCTTGTCTTGTAGAACAGCTTGGAGCCTCCTTGGAATAGACAAATAGAGATCCTGTATGATTTGTAAGGGAATCTTGTACCATTATTCATGCAAAACAATGGCAAGTTCCTTCAATGATGATTGAGGTGGATAGCGTGCTCGCAAGTTTCTTTCCAAAACAGACCACAAAGGCTCAAAAATATTAATATCTGGTGGTTGTGGGGGCCATGGCAGATGTGACACTTCACCCTCATGCTGAGAAAACCAGTCCTGGACAATGCGAGCTGCGTGAACCGGCGCCTTATCATCTTGGTAAAAGGCATCACCTTTGGGGAACAAAGTTTGCACCATCGGATGAACCTGGTCACACAAAACGTTGAGATAGTCCTTGGCAGTGATGTGGCCTTGCAGGGTAACGATACGGCCGACAGAATACCAGGATATTGCTGCCCAAACCATGACTGAACCTCCACCATGTTTTACTTGTGGCGACCCACACCCTCTGTGTTGTTCTAACTTTGAAGGACAATAATGATCTCTAAA
>JAHWFO010010953.1:18803-39465 GCA_023313115.1 Rhysida immarginata
TCTCTAAAGTAGATTATAAACAGTTTGGGATGATTTTATAACTTTTGGTATAAAACAGATTATAATTGAAACCGTTGGAATTGTTAAACAATACGTTCGTGAAGTTAAGGTATTTTATTTTCGGAGTTGGTTGACAGCGGTGTTAATTTACAGTTAGCTCTGTCAAGTCGAGTGGAGATCGTCTTTTCGAGCGACGAGCGACGACAACGAGAAGACAGGGTAATGGTGCGCATTCCTTTTCTCATTTGTCATATCACATGGTCACAGAAACTCAGTAAAATGTTAGAATGTTGTATTGTAGCCCCTTCAGACACAGACCTTAAATTCGATTGTAAAAATTTTGTTTTTACATTTATTATATTGATACTGTTACATTAAACATAACCAGCAGTTTTTTATTTATTAATATTTTTTATTATCTTTTTACATGTATGGCTATATGGCGAAATATACATATTTATTAGAGAATCAACAGATTTTATTCATGTCATTTATTTAGTACGAAATTTTACAAAACATAAAAAAATACCGCACTTTTGACAAGGTAAATGTCCAAGATACAAGTTGGAAACATATGTTGCCAAGGTGACTGAAGGGGTTAAAGAAACCTTGCTTGATTAACTTTTATTTGTGAGAGGAAAAGTAAATAATCTATCGAATTTAAATGTTTAAGATTTCATATATAGTGCCTAAAATCGCAACCACTTGTTAAAATAATTAAACAGAGTTTTAAAGAATCTTGTGTGAAGTAGAATAATGTTAATTATGAAAGTTAAGCAGTTAATCTTTAAATATTATAATTAAAGGAGAATTCAGATATTTTGATTGACAAAAACAAAAGAATTTATCATAAAAGAGGTGTAGCAACTTACCTTTGGAGATATATAACTATTTTATTTACTGTATATAATGTTTTATTATAGAATAAATGTGTGTCTTTTTTAAATAAAACTCTCATTCCAATTGTTTCTCCCGAAATAATTTTCATTACACTATAAACCCCGGTGCACTTTCACGACCGGGTCGGACCAAATTGAACCTCGGCTACCCGTTTATTTGTACAAACAGAAGGGCGGACCAGACTCTATCTTATCTTATCTTATCTTAAAAGTGGGCTGTCAGTCAGCAGCCGAGGCAGTTGACCGCAAAGGCACTTATTCCTCTAAGGAATATTGCGCCATACCCAAAAGGAGAGCTAAGATCACCTAATGGTAGCCAGACAGACTTAAAAAGCGAGTCAAGCTGCCCACGGGGTCCAAGTAAATATCTTCAAGAAAGGTTAAACCAATCGTGAAGTGGCGAAAATGTGTCAAAGCGACGCGGTCAAAGAGAATGTGGTAGGCTGTTTCTTCCGCCAAACCACATTTCGAACATAGTGGCTCTTCCAGAAGGATTCCTATTCTATGACCAGTAAGAAAGCCAATGATAGTCCGTATTTTGTTTCTATTGAGTTGTAGAATGCCTGATGTTAGACTAAGAGAAGATCTCTTAATCATGAGTCTGGCATGTTTTTGATCAGTGGTATGATCCCACCTTTCCATCATTTCTCGATGAGAGATAATATTTATCTCCTTAACTGCATTTTGTTTAGAAATCCCGCAGAAGGGTTCAGGGCCAGTAAAAGTAAACTTGGCACCCTGTTTGGCTAAGGTATCAGCTACCTCGTTTCCGACAACACCTTTGTGTCCAGGAACCCATTTCAAGGTGACACTGTTGTGTAAAGAAAGGTCCTGTAGGAGCTGTCGACATTCCAGTGTAAGTTTGGAATTAACCCTAGAGGATTTAATGGCTTTAAGGGCCGCTTGACTGTCGTTGAGTATAAAAAATACGACGATGTACATAGAATTTATCCATGCACATCTGCAGACAGTAAATAATGGCCAGTAATTCAGCCTGGAAGACAGTAATCCAAAGACCCAATCGACGAAAGCGAAGGGTTTTGGGACTGCCGCAATAAACGCCCAGGCCCGAAAGGCCGTGATGACGAGAGCCATCAGTATACCAAATGATGGCACCCTTGGGAAATTGCAAAAACCCATCTGGCTCTACCACGGGGTCAATTATGACCTCGCTCGAGGGCTCAGGGAGGGCCTGAGTAACTGCAATATCAGAAGGCATCTGGAGAATATGACTGGTAAAGGCCTGGCTAATGAAAGTATGAGACTTCGCCCCAGGGAAGTCCACCCATAGTACTTGATTACTCAGTCTGTATGAACTTTTCCTGGCTACACCTTTGATAAAAATATCAAGTGGAGTCAGAGAAAGGATAATCTCTAAAGCCTTGGTTGGCGTGGTAGAGACAGCACCCGTTATACTCAAACACGCCAATCTTTGAAGAGAAGCCAGTTTGGTTCCAACGGTCAGTTGCTCAGACTTACGCCACCAATTAGAGCGCAGTATGTCAAAATAGGTCTGATCGCCGTGACATATAGCCAGTAGATCACCTTAGGAGTAAGACCCCATGATTTACCAAGGGCTCGACGACAACGATAAAGTCCAACTTTAACTTGATTAATTTTATAATCAAGATGTTGGTTCCAAGTCAACCTACTATCAAGGATAACTCCTAGGATTTAGACTTCATTCCTCACAATGATTTTCTCACCAAACAGAGTTGGTATGAAATCATAGGAGATGGTTTCTCTTCGGCCTGTAAAGGGAACTAGAGTGGTCTTCGAGGGATTATCCCTTATGCATCTGAACACCATGATAGAATTTTGTACAGAGCCATTTGTACAAGATCAAAAATGGTGCGCTTGTCGATCCCAGAAACGTAGATGAGAATATCATCTGCGTAACCCTGGGCGTAAATACCTTGATTGTTAAGAAAAGAAATGAGGTCGTCCACAACCAAGTTCTAGAGCAGGGGGGAAAGAATACCGCCCTGCGGACAGCCCCTGGAGGGACGAGCAACAATTCCCTCGCCCAACAAATCAGATATAATGATTCTATCCGCTAAGAGGACCTGAATCCAGTTGCAGATTAGTGGTGAAATTGCTTTGGCGGTTAGAGTCGTAGGAAGTGTTATCGAACGCTCCCTCAATATCGAGAAAAACAGCTAGAGCAAACTCTTTATACTCCAGAGTTTTCTCGATCCTTACCACTAAATGGTGTAAAGCTGCCTCTGTAGATTTGCTAACCTGATAAGCAAATTGGTTAGCATGAAAGGGACAAAAGTCCCAAAAACTTCACGAATTCGCCCATTGATGATCTTCTCAAAACATTTGAGCACAAAGGAAGACAAACTGATCGGTCGAAAATTCTTGGCTAGGTCGTAGCGACCCTTACCAGACTCTAACTAAAATTGGTGTTTTAAATGTTTTTTAATGGCGCAGACGACTGCATTAATTAGGGTTTGGGACCCGTACATTTGGCGCAGTGGCGACAGGATTCATTATAAATATTAGTGTTTGGAGAAATTATTAAATCATGATACTTTGAAAATTGTTTGGAGAGACAATGGGAGGTGGAGGTGTCAAGAGAAAGAAATGATCATTACAATTTGGTTTTGGGTAAAGTATTTAATGGCGATATTTATGGTATTTAAAAAGTCTTTGGATCTTGCTTGCTTAGAAGTTAAGATTAGTAATATTAAGTTTCTAATATAAGTTTTGGGGATTCCGTTTATCATATTCATGGCAAATCAAGGCAAAAAGGGAATGTAAAGAGAGAAGGTGATATGGGAGGAGCGGTGTTGCTCCCCTCTTGAAAGCTTCAATTTCCTATCTCGGTGTGAAGAAACCTAAGAAAAAAAAATATAGAAAATTTTAGTATACTTATTGGGAAAAAACGTTTACAATGGAAGTTATTGATGAAGAAAGGGAGTATAGAGAATTGTATAAAGAAATACCCTTATGTAATGGGAAGGGGGATGTTGAGGAATTTTTTCGTTGTGTAGAGGAAGTCGCCCTCGCAGGAGCATGGGGAGAAAAAACCACGGTGAATATGGCTAGATTAAGATTAAGAGGAGATGCACGTATGTATGTTAGAGAAAGCGGTAGATTCCATGACCATGAAAATTAAGTACAATTTAAGACCACATTAATGGATAGGTTTAGTAGCAGGACATTGGAGGAAAGAGAAGAGGAATTTAGAGGCTGTAAGCAAAGGGAAGGAGAGGAGATTCAAGCATACGCGACTAGATTAGTGGCACTAGGGAGAAGATTAATACCTCCTGTGGAGAAGCTAAAAGGGGAAGATGAGGATTTGGTGGAGGCTAGGAGGGAAATGAGGCAGTTAATTCTAATGCAGAGAATAAAACAGCGTTTTGAAGAAGGTATACTGCCACATATCAGGAATGATATGATGTATACAAAGGTGGAGACGTGGGAACAGGCAGTGGGATTGGCGGAAAGGATAGAACATATCCATAATAAACAAGAGTCTGCTATGATAGGAATGGTAGAGGAAAAAGTTGATTGGCAGACAGGGATAGTAAACAGAGTGACAAATAGATATGAAAGAAAAATAGAAGAAGCAGTAACAAAGGCGATGGGGATTATTTCGCAAAGTGGCCTAAGAACAGACAATATGGAGGGAATAAGCAGAAAGAAAAGAATAAAAGAAAATCTAAAATAATAAAAGGGAAATGTGAGTCCACAATTGGTAACAGAAAACGAGGTAGGACCCTCCTCGGCTCAGTAAGGTCGAGACGGGGAGGTGTAACAGAGAACATAGGAGAAAAAACTAAAAAACGTTTACCAGAGAAAGTTAGTTGCATTATGGTAGAGGCATTAATAGGAACTTTTAAAACAAAAATGCTCGTTGATACGGGAAGTAAAGTTACCTTACTGTCAGAAAAAATGATCGATAAATTAAAGGAGAAGGGACATATAATTAAAGCTATTGAAAAACCTAAACTAGAACTCATGGGAATCATGGGATATGGATTTTCTACTAAAGGAGCGTATGAGGTAGCCATGAGGCTAGGTGATCGAGATTATATGATTGAATGTTATGCTTAGGAGAAGCAATGGCCACTTAAATGTGAAGGAATTTTGGGTCAAGATACGTTTGTGTCTAGAAAACTTGCTATTGATTTTGAGGAACAAGCCATTAGAGATGGAGATAATAAAATATATTTTGTAGATGATGAAGAGGATTTAGGAAATAATTTTTTAACATGTAGGAAGAAGGTTGAGAGAGATTATATGGAGATGGTGTCAGTGCACTTGAAAAAGAGAGTTATTATTCCTCCATTATCGGAAATTGTGAGCGAAGGAGTAGTAAAAGGAAAAGGCTTAAATGGGAGACAGGGTGTAATTGAAGCCTATGATTTAAGAACACCAGGATTAAAGACTGCCAATGTATTGGTAGAGGTGACAGATAAACATACTGTACCTATTCGAATAATAAATTGCTCCCAAGAAGAATTAACTCTAGATAAAGGGAAGAGAGTAGGAAGTTTACAAGAAGCAGAATAACCCCCTTGTGTTATGAATCATATTATTGAGATAAGGGATGAAAAAACGAAAGAACCATTAGATAGAGAAGAATATTTAAATCTACTTAAACTAGATCATATGGAAAGAAAAGAAAGAGAGCAACTTGAGGAGTTATTATGGAAATTCAGAATCTGTTTTGCACAGAGTGAATTTGATCTGGGATATGCACATGCCTTTCATCACAGTATAGATACTGGAGATGCGAGACCTATTGCACAAGCTCCGTACCGTATTCCGTACGCACAGCGAGAGATAATGGATCAGATTATTGACAATTTACTGAAAAACGATGTAATTAAAGAATCAACGTCTCCATGGGCAGCACTCGCCCTCTTAGTTAAGAAAAAGGATGGAACCTTTAGGTTTGTTGTTGATTATAGGAAATTAAACAAGGTGACACGCCTTGACATTTTCCCTTTACCGTTGATATCGGAGACGCTTTCAGTGCTAGGTAAAGCTAAAATATTTAGCGTGTTGGATGCAAATCAAGGATATTTTCAGTTAGGGATAGAGGATGGATATAAGACTGGATTTGTAGTCCCAGGAGGCAAATATGAATTTAAGCGATTACCTATGGGATGGCTAATTCACCGAGTATTTGGGAAAGGACTGCAGAGCATATTATTAGACAGATAAAAGGGAAGTTTGCACTTGTCTATTTAGACGATTTTTTGCATAATTCAGCTGATTATTTACAGCATTTAAAGGACCTTGAGTTCCTATTTGAACGCATAAAGGAGGCAAATATTAAAATGAAGCCAAAGAAGTGTCAGTTTGTGAAGTCAGAAGTCAAGTTTTTGGGCCATATCGTCACTGAGAGGGGTATTGCGCCAGACCCTGATAAAATACATGCAGTAAAAGAATTTCCTAGGCCAACCACAGTTAAAGAAGTACAATCCTTCTTAGGATTAGCGGGATATTATCGACGTCATATAGATTCGTTTAGTCATATAGCTAAACCTCTTTCGAATCTGACGAAAAAAGAAGTTCCATTTGAATGGACAGAAGAAACAGAAGCTGCATTTCAAGCTTTAAAAGATGCTCTTATTACAGCACCGGTTTTGAGGAGCCCAGACTTCTCTAAAGAATTTATTGTATCAACAGATGCAAGTGATTTGGCGCTTGTAGCAATTCTATCACAGAAGATGGACGGAGAAGAATTTCCTATCGTGTATGCGAGTCGTCTCTTAAAAAAGAGCGAAATAAACTATAGCACAACTGAAAAAGAGTGCTTGGCAGTTATTTATGCCGTGAAACAATTCAGAGTATATTTGTATAGGTAGATTTTTTAGATAGTCACTGATCATCGACCATTGAAGTGGTTGTTTAATATAAAACCTCCCAGGTCGAGGCTATCTAGATGGGGGATGACGCTCCAAGAATTTGATTTTGAAATAATACATAAGCCAGGACTCATACATGGCAATGCTGATTGTCTCAGTCGTATAGCCATTGGTGCAGTCACGGAGTATGAACCAGTCATTTCTCGTGAATTAATTGCAGAAGAGCAAAAACGGGATTCAATTCTAAGTCCTATTATTGAACGATTGAAGTCCTATGGTTCAATGGACTTCGAAGGTTATTTTCTAGATGATGACGACATGTTATACAATTTAAAAGAAAGTGCTTCTAGGAGAGAGAAATGGGAAAGAGTAGTAGTACCGGAAAGATATAAGAAATATGTTATGAGACTGTATCATGATATTCCAATGAGTGGACACATTAAAGCAAAAAGAATGAGGAAGAAAGTAAATAAACAATTTTATTGGAAGGGATGAATAAAGATATTCAGGAATATTGTCGTAATTGTGAGAGTTGTCAGAAGAAAACACCCCTTCTGAAAAGGAAGGAGCAGCCTTTTCAAAAATTTCCTAGTGCGGAACGACCTTTTTATCGAGTAGGTGCTGACCTCGTGGGTCCGTTTCCAATAATTGATAAAGGAAATAAATATATTCTTGTATTAGTCGACCATTTTAGTCGATATTCGGAGGCTATTGCACTCCCTGATCAGAAAGCTGAGACGGTGGCGAGAGCATTAGTAGAAACGGTGTTTGCTCGTTATTCAATCCCGACACAATTACTCACGGATCGTGGAGCGAATTTCACTTCAGCATTAATGAAGGAATTATGCAAATTATTGGGGATAAAGAATTTATTCACTACAGCGTATCATCCAGCGTCGAACGGAGCTGTAGAACGCTACAACAAAACAATGGTAGCAATGTTGAAGCATTATGTTAATAAGCAGTAATGTAACTGGGACATTTCTTTGCCGTACATAAGCTTCGCTTATAACTCGACTCCCCACAGTGCAGTGAGAGAAACACCTTTCTTTTTATTTTACGGAAGAGAGCCAACTCTACCGTTAGAAATATTAACGACCCCTAGGCGTGTAATCTATGATTTAGATGACAATTATGCTCATGAAGCTGAACTTAGACTGCAAGATGCCTACGAGATAGCGAGTAAAACTCTCGAGGAGCAGCAGCAAAAGCGAAAAAGTTATCATGACCCTAAGCAGCGACCTTATACCTTTAAAGTCGGTGATTATGTTTATTTGCACTCACCTTTAGTCAAAAGAGGCTTAATGAAAAAGTTAGCTGACAATTTTAAAGGACCATATGAAATAGTGAGACAGTTGTCTCCAGTGAATTTCATAATACAAGAGGTCAATGGACATGATAAACAGCTAGTTCATGCTAAGAGACTTAAACCAGCATATGGAATGCAAAGGCAAACAGAGAATCAATCATCTCAAAATCCTGAGTCTGAACATAGACCAGAAACAGAAACGGAAGATTCTCACCTTCCTACCGACAATTATACGTATTGGCAGAGGAACCTGCAGATACCTAGAGGTAATATTGTACCTCCACACCCCGTGGAACCAATAAGACGAGAGGAACCTGTTCGTCCTCCACATGGGTATAATTTAAGGAGCTTACGCCCTGTTGCTGAAGAAGAAAGGGTTAGAAGTTCCCCCCGTGATTCCTTAGTCATTAGGCGAGCACAAAACGCAGGGAATGTAAACATGATCGACGTAATGGAGAATCATGAACCAGGGGACGCAATTAAAACCTTCGATAGGGAAATAACCATAGAAAGTCAGCGAGGGGAAGAAATAAACGTAAAAATGGAGAAAATAGAACGGATATTAGAACAAGTAGTGGGAGATATGCAGGAAATAAAACAAGAAGGACCACCAATGGGTGAACAAATGAGAGAGGTAAAGAATCAAATCGAAGAAATAAGTAAAAGTATGGGAGAAATGGTTAAAAAATTTAATGAAATACGAGAGGAAAGGAAGCCAGAAAAATTCCTCTCCCCTCAACCACAGGCATTTATTTATCCTTCATATCAAACAATCGATTCGCCTATGCAGCAGCAGATTGTTTATCCTTTGCAAAATACTCATTGCAAACCCGAGGTGCCAGAGCAAGCGTTAGAAATTCAGCGAATGCGGAGTCAAATAGAAGCAATGAGCGAAACCATTGCAGTCTTAACAGAAAAGGGAAAAAAGAATGCCCCTCCCCCACCGCATGCTCAATCAGCATATCAATCATATGTAGATAGATCGCCTATGATGCAACCGTATACACCTTCTTATAATCATCCAATGGAATATAAAAATCCAGTATCGGCGGAGGAATGGATAGCGCCTCCCCGAAACGTGGGAATTACCCAACCAGTGCGCGATTACGGAAGTAATAAACCTGTAATCATGATGGGCAGTAATACGCCTATGACACAGGAGAATTTTATGAATTATTCCATACCTGTCATGAACAAGGTAGAGACTACTTATTCAGAAGTATCTCCAACTGTGAACGCAACTCATTCCTTGACAGTGAAATATCTTTCACCAGAACAGCGACGGTCCCTATTAGTGGAACTTACAGATACCCAGGGACGCTAAAACTTTCTATTCATCCGCATTTTTATCACATGAGAGCAGACAGTACCCTCCATGAACCTAATTTAATAATAGTCAGTTTAATTTATTTTGTTCCTAAGTGCACAGTTACGCAAGCTAGAATAAATCTTTTCAGATTAGTAGGCGTTTATGAAAACGGAACGGTCATTCTGAAATAATCAACAGGTGACAATTTTCCTTAATCATTTTCATTTTTATTGTTAATGCTATAATAATGGCAGAAATCAAGTTTTAACACATGGAGTAGGAGTTATTGTTTATTGTATGGACTAGGGTAGTGGGATCGTGGGTGTTTTGCTAACTATCCCCTATCCTCCCTCCTTGTTCTGGAGTTGACCTGAATTGCTGGGGAGATTTGCATTCCCGTCCTCCAGTTTGAGAGGTTGGTTCAGGCAAGAGCGGGTTTTATTATTCTTTTAAATAATCATTCAAGTATTGGCGTATATTAATTGGCGTTATAATTTGTAATTTAAAATTTTTTAGGGATATACAACTTTATAAATCTCGCTAACTTTTGTCGAGATTCATTATTTTGCGTTCGGCAACTTATTTATTTTTGCCAGCTTTAATTTTGTCATTGTTTACGGTGACTTTCAGTGTAGGAGACCTGAAGTCGCCGCTTCCTTTTAAGGATAACATGGCGTCGGAGGAGAAATCAGGTGAATATGATTCTCTTTTCCACGCAAGAATTCTTTCTTGACCATGTCAGTTGGAAAGACAGTTTCTTGAAGTAAAAGAATCGCGGAGGTAAGATCATTATGTAGAATGGGGAGAAGGTTTTCCTTCTCATTTCTTTGTGTGATATAAATAGAAGTAAGAAATGCTTTTAAGTGATATCCATTTGACTTAGGGAAAAATAAAAATTTTTTTTCCTGAAAAATTACGAATAACTTTAAGATCTTTATATTAATAAAGAATCATTTCTTTTGGTTGAGAGTGGACGAATGAATTTTAAATAAACAGTTGTTTATATTTAAATAATAATTATTGATAAGAAATTAATTAATTAAAGCTTTTGCGTCGTTTATTGACATTGAATTGTTAAGAAGGAATTTAGTTGTGTATTTTACGCACTGTTATTGGTATAATGGTTGTTGTTAAGTTTGAATAGTTTTATTCATTAAGTCATTTTATGGAGTTCTGGTGACCAAAAAATAATATGATATGGAATGAGTGAAGTTTAGTGCATTATTACTTGAACAATGAACTTTGATGACGTAATTGACTTTTACGAGAGCGAGTGAAGAAGGCGTCTTCCTCTTTTCTCGATTTTTCTTTCTATTTCATGACGACACGAGGAAATAATCGGAGCGCAGCAGAAAGTCCTTGTGACGACATCGAACCGATTTCAGTCATCGGAGATGAGGAATCACCCCCTCCTCCTCGCCGTGATTTTCCATTATCGAGTGGATCGATTTAAATACAACTAGCAATGCGATTGAGATGGATGAAGAACTTGGTGACTAGGATAATTTCTTTTTCAAACGGATGACATGAAAACCGGAAAATTAAGCGATTTCCTAAGGAATTATCATCAACTACTATAACGGAATAGTGAACACTTTAGAACTGAGTGAGTAAATGTGAATTACGAACTTGCAACTTTTCAAGTCTACAATTTGGATTCCATTTCATCGGTGTTACTCAAGAACTTTCGTGATCATGCGAAAATGAACTAAAAACACGTGAGTCAATTATTATGAACTATATTGTGAACTTTTGTGTAGTTTTTCGCGTATTCAATTTGAGCATTCATGAACTTTTGAAAATCTAACAGTGACTATTTTTTCAAACAATTCTTTTGAAGACTTATGTAAACAATAAAGGCGTATTGCCCAGATTTTTTGGAGAATCTTTGTGAAAAAGAAATTAACATTCTCCTTGTTGTAACAATTTTTGTAACAATTTTGTGACTTACCAGAATTATGACTGTAATTTTTGAATTTCAATCAGAATTTTGTTATTGATGCTTCAATAAAGATTTTGTTAGCTGTGTGCAGGAGGAGAAGTGATCTTTGTGATGTAGACAGGTGAGTTAAGGTATGCGTATTCATGCCCCATCGTGGAAGACCCCCGGAAGACCTCAGTAGCGACTTCGGACCAGGTATGGCTCAGAAGATTTGAAGTTTATTTTATTTGTGTTTGTCGAAAATTTGTCATCAGTAGATGGACAAATTTTGAATTTTCTGGAGCCATGTGGCGACCCGCACCCTCTGTGTTGTTCTAACTTTGAAGGACAATAATGATCTCTAAAGTAGATTATAAACAGTTTGGGATGATTTTATAACTTTTGTTATAAAACAGATTATAATTGAAACTGTTGGAATTGTTAAACAATACGTTCGTGAAGTTAAGGTATTTTATTTTCGGAGTTGGTTGACAGCGGCGTTAATTTACAGTTAGCTCTGTCGAGTCGAGTGGAGATCGTCTTTTCACCTTGAAACCCCCCCCCCTCCTCCTCGATAGCGAGCTCTGTGCCGTGTCTATAAATTCCTGAGTACCTATTACATTTTTTGACCAATCAGCGATGATTATTTTATCGTCAGTGAGCGGCGTCTCTTTACAATTTTTAGAGAGACTATTGAGCAGTTGATGGTGAGATCTACAGAGAACCTGACGTTGTGAGTTTGTCTGGAAGAATGGAGGAGGATGAGACGAACCATGAAAAAGTCGTATATTGTTATAGAGTGAAACACTTTCACTAAGAAAACTACCTTTAGTTAGAAACAGTTTTATTATTCCCTACCAAAGAACAAATAAAAAATGAATATTATTATGATTATTGTTATGACTTAAGCCTAATATTAGTTAAAAATATTCGCGGAGCCCGACGAGAAGAAATCACGCCACCCCCCGCCACTCACCGCAGCGAGCGACGAGCGACGACAACGAGAAGACAGGGTAATGGTGTGCTTTCCTTTTCTCATTTGTCATATCACATGGTCACAGAAACTCAGTAAAATGTTAGAATGTTGTATTTTAGAGAAACCTTGCTTGATTAACTTTTATTTGTGAGAGGAAAAGTAAATAATCTATCGAATTTAAATGTTTAAGATTTCATATATAGTGCCTAAAATCGCAACCACTTGTTAAAATAATTAAACGGTGTTTTAAAGAATCTTGTGTGAAGTAGAATAATGTTAATTATGAAAGTTAAGCAGTTAATCTTTAAATATTATAATTCAAGGAGAATTCAGATATTTTGATTGACAAAAACAAAAGAATTTATTATAAAAGAGGTGTAGCAACTTAATAGTCCTTTTGAGTAGCAACTTACCTTTGGAGATATATAACTATTTTATTTACTGTATATAATGTTTTATTATAGAATAAATGTGTGTCTTTTTTAAATAAAACCCTCATTCCAATTGTTTCTCCCAAAATAATTTTCATTACACTATAAACCCCGGTGCACTTTCACAACCGGGTCGGACCAAATTGAACCTCGGCTACCCGTTTATTTGTACAAATGGAAGGGCGGACTAGACTCTAACTAAAATTGGTGTTTTAAATAATGTTTTTTAATGGCGCAGGCGACTGCATTAATTAGGGTTTGGGACCCGTACATACTGTTGGCTGCAAACAATCTTGATCATAAGCTTGCTTTGGTGTACTCCAGATGTAAACTCGGCCAACAGTTGGAAATAGTGTGAACGAAGACTCATCCGACCATATGACCTTTTTCCATTGCTCCAAAGACCAGGTTTTATGAACATGGCACCACTCTCTTCGGATTTTAGCATTGCGATCAGTGATCAGTGGCTTTGGGATTGCAGCACGTCCAGAAATACCCTGTTTGTGGAGTTCCCTTCGAACTGTTTTGGTGCTGACAGGGTGTGTGAGGGTGGCATTCAGTTCTGCAGTAACTTTTGCAGCTGTAGTCTTCTTATTACTTACCACAATCCTACGCAGTGTTTGTTTGTCTCGATCATTCAACACATTTTTCCGTCCATGCTGATGTTTATCAGACTAGTTTTTCCACTCCTGATGTATGCAGTTGTAATCTTGGATACTGTGCATCTTGAAACACCAAATATTTCAGACACCTTTGTTACAGAAGCACCCACCATACGGGTTCCAACAATTTGCCCACGCTCAAATTCTGTTAGTTCAGCCATATTGCACTAAAAACTCAACAGAATACAGCATATAAACAAACGAAGCTTTTTATCTACTTGCTGAAGGTTTATTGCCAATACTAAATAGGGGTGAAAGCAGCACATCACTCAAATTTGCATAAAATTTGCATTTTACTTCAGACATGCATTTTCTGTGGTGTTTCTATATTTTTGTCCAACCCCTGTATATTGTGTTAACAACTGCATCGGGAAAGGAATTTCTTCTGGCACACTCATAAGTCGTTGATTTCTTCCTTTTTATCAATCGGTTACCGGATAGACGATATCCTGGTTAAAGTAATATCAAAGGGTCGCTGCTTTGTGTTGTGGTGGAGACTGGAATCGAAGTGATGATGTTGTTGGTGGTTGTCGGATTATGGTATATGCTGAAGTCCATGATTTTTCTGTGTCCATTTCTCTGAATTGCAAACTCAGGGAATTTAAGTTTTCCTTGTATCTCCTGGATTTGGTTGGCGTCTGTCTTAGTTCCGTTCAGTATAATAAACATATAATCCACATAGCGAACGTAAACAACCACATGTTTCTTATCTACTAGGGGTTTATATGTTTTTCATCCAGTGCATGAAGGAACTCTTCGGATATGTTGGCGCTAATTGGAAATTCCCATTAAGACGCCACTTTTCATGAAATGGAAACGTTGCATTTTGCTAATCTAAGACCCCTTTTTAGTTATTTTAATTTAAAAGCAGTGCGAATACTTGGTTGTATGCAACTTTTATGCGGCATAAGTTTATTCTTGATGTGAAGGCCCAAATTACAATAGAGATCGCGTTTGAGAGCAGTACTTGACGCAACTCATGCTGATAATTTTTAAAGATTTTCAAGAAATTGTCAAGTACCAAGAACTCTCAATTCTAAGAAGAGCCTGAATAATAGGAATTATATGCATTGTTAAAAATCGAAAATTATCTACACCAAGAAGGAGTTATCTGACCTTATCCATATTTAGAAGGGGGGGAGGTTCGTCTACCTCCGACTAGTAAATGATTAGGTAGATGCATGCTCATGGTACATGACCATTTGGGTTGATACAGGATATCTGGGTGCCTGTATAGGCAATCAGTTGACACCTGTGCGAGACATTCCATGCAGTAGGGAGGAACGTACAATACTGTAATCTGCATAACGGTCTCAGTGCCGCAACGACGACAACTTCAACCGTTCACGCAATTAACGGACTTTGAATGAGGTTGGATTATTGGCCTCTCCCAGACTGGATGGTCAACCAGACGGATTACTGTCCATGTGTCGTGGGATGCACGGAAGGTAGGCCAATGTTGGAGACAATGGCAAGAGGAAGGCAAACATGCCAGAAGACCAGGTTCTGGGGCCCGAAGAAGCACGTCAGCTCGTACCAATAGGTGGATATTGCGAACAGCGCTAGCGGACAGAACCATCACCCTGCAGCAACTGCGCGACAACATCACTAGTCCCGGTACTGCTTCAGTGTCAATAACGACAATAGCACGCCGGTTACAAGCCATGACAATATCTGCCAGGCGTCCATTGTTATGTCTTCCTTTGACACCTGAGCACCACGCGATAGGGCTGCAATGGTGTCGTGAACGAGTGGGCTGGCGAATGGAATGGTGCCCAGTGGTCTTCAGCGAAAAATCCCGCTTTTGTTTGGACACCAACGACAGACGCGGATGGGTGTGGCGCAAACCATTGGAAAGTGCCAATAAACAATGCATCTGGGATCGCCATCATGGACCAACACCCTGGATTATGGTCTGGGGTGGCATTGGCTACGATACCAGAACGCCTTTAGTCATCATCCAAGGCACCCTGACAGCAGCACGTTATGTCACAGAGATTCTGCAGCCCCTATTACTGCCGTTTCTGCACACCATACCCGGCACAGTCTTTCAGCAGGATAATGCCAGACCTCACAGAGCAAACATGAGCTTGGCATGTCTGCTTGATGTCAACTGCGTGCCATAGCCCACGAGGTCCTCAGAATTTTCCCAGACCTATGAGCACATGTGGCACATGGTGGAACGTCATTTACGATCACCCTGCAATCTCCATGAACTGACACAGTAGGTTCACCAGGCCTGGGAAGACGTACCTGAAGATGACATTCGCCACCTGTATGATCACCTACACCTGCGGTTGGAACAATGCATCGCCGCTAAAGGTGGTGCCACGACCTACTAATGTCGCTTTCCATTGGGTCAACCTGTAAAAATGAGTGAAAACGTCTTGGCTGTGATACACTGTCATATCAATGAATTATGACAAGCACCCCTTCAAAGGATAGGCATGGATTGCCCCAACAACGATTCCACATTGCAAAATTTGCATAACAGGGTGAGAAAGCTATAAAACTGGAGCATCAAACGGCAGGCACATGAGCCTCAAGATGGGTAAACGTCCGGATTTAACAGAGATCCAAAAAGCGATGATAATAGGCTATTGCAGCGAGGGTGGCACCATCTCCAAAACGGCTCTATTTTTGAACAGTTCACGGTCCGCTGTAGTGAAAGTGTACAAAGAGTGGACAGCAGGGACAGGAATCGCGTCCCAATGCCATCACTTAAAGGGTCATGAACCATCGACCAACGGGGTGAGCACGCCTACGACGATTCATAAAAGGTGGCAGGAGAGCCATAGTCTCTCAACTAACCACCAGATTCAACAGTGGTGCCAACAGACGTGTGTCCAACTTTATCATTGAATGCACCTTGCTAAAGATGGGACTGAATAGTCGACGCATGGTTGCTGCACCCATGTTGTCCAGGGGTCATCGTCAACGACACCTAGACTTTGCACGTGAGCACCACCATTGGACCACAGACGAGTGAGCTAAGGTCGCCTTCTCCGACGAGTCAAGGTTTTTGCTCCATAGGATTGACAGGCGATGGCGAGTGCATTGTGAACGTCATGAAAAGGGACTGCAGAAGGCTATTGTGGGCTAGAAAGAGGCTGGTGGAGTTAGTGTGCTTGTGTGGGGCATCTTCTGATGGAAGCAGTTAGCCACTGATTCGTGTTGAAGGCAATTTGAATGCCTGTGGCTCTCTGTTAATCGTAGCGGACCAGGTGAACCCGTACATGCTCACCATGTTTCCCCAGTGTGATGGTGTGTTCCAGCAGGACAATGCACCCTGCCACAAGGTACTGTCTTGTTCTGGATTGGTTCGTGGAACACTACTAACTTTCGAGTGCTTCCTTGGCCCGCTAATTCTCCGGATATCAATCCAATCGAACATCTGTGGGGGCACCTTTTTGCCATGACTGACAACTGGACCCTCCATCTATGACTCTCAAAGTTCAGCGCTTGAAGTGGAATGGACTGCCATACCATCGAACACATACAGCGCACTTCTTGCATCTATGCCACGACACTTAGCAGCATTTACAGCGGTGAAGGGTGGCTACTCCCATTATTTAGCGGGTGGTTATAATTAAGTGATATGACTGTGTATATATTGTTGATCCGTGCACAATGTTTGTGAATTGCGTGTTGATACCATTGTGGATACTATTGTTGCAGAAACCTTTCCTTGCATTGTTGGTCATGAGATATATACTGTTGGTCTGAACAGATTGATTTTGAATTGCGTGTTGATACCATTGTTGATAACTATTGTTGCACAAACTTTGCCCTGCATTGTTGGTCATGAGATTTTTCTCATTAATATGCCTTGCCGTCCTAATGAATATCGATAATGGTTATTTTTTCAAAATCTGAGGTAAACACTGAGCTTTCCCATGCTTTGAAGGCCAAGTATGCAAAATTTCACCAAGATCGGATTAAAACTGTAGATTTGTATAAGAAACAGACCCACAAACCCACCCACAAACAAACATTCTTCTTTATGTACTAGCAGAGGTACCCAGCATTGCCCGGAATAATTAAACTTGTAGGTAAATAGAACAATCTCAAAAAATTAAATTATAACTCCTAATTGGTTAAATAAAAACTCAGGTAATACAACACAGAGCAAAAGGACTATCCATTCTAAGAAAAAAAGAAAAACAGGAATTTTACATGATATACAGGGATTTTATATCCCTTCTTGACTTGCCTCACCACTGCGGAGCATCACCAGATATTTTAGACTCAAGTTTTTCTTGCCCTTGACAAGAAGCTCTTATACCATCTTGCTCTATTTGAAACTCCCATTGTTCAGATGTTTCAAATGCCTGTATAAATTTTTCTATTTTAGCTCCAAAGTTTCTCTGACCAATACTCATTCTTTCTCTTCCCTTTCCAGGCACACAATTTTTTGCTAGTCATCTGGAAGTTTAATAGGGGGTTCAAGGGACACACGTGTGACACCTTTTCTTCCTCAATAGACGCTGCCTTATTTATGGCCTGTCACTGCATCATATTTTATTTTATGCTCATTATTAATAATTATTAGAAACGAACGTATAATCATCGCATTATCATTGTCTCAGTTTCGAAAATATTCACATTCACACAGAATATAGTCAAAATGTATTTTTACGAAATGTTTGGATCGGAAGTGCTACCAAATAAGCTAAATGATATCCTCTGTATGGCTCGGGCTTTTTTTGGATTAAATTTTGAAACGTCTTAAAAACAAACACATGAAAACGCTTAGAATAAGTACAGTAAAAAATCTTAATGAAAATTCGAAAAAAAAAATTTTAAAAATCAATGGATGCACCAGTCCAGATATGCCACTGCTAGTCTAAATAATTTCTTACTCACGTCAGATGTACACTTGATGTTGTTGCAATTCCGTTTCTTGAAGCAAAACTTGTACATTCATCACTTATGTAGTCTAGCAGTCGCCGATTCTTCTATTTACCTGCTTAGTGTCATGGACGTTGTCCATCACTTTCGGACTCATTTCTTCTATCCTTCAAAACAGAAAGGTGGACAACATAATCACCACCATCATCAAGAGCAACACGAGTGACCACAATCACGGCGAAGAGCGGGATTTTCGTTATGATGTAGCGAAGAACACAGAGAAGGACTTGGTAATGGAGGAATGGAACAGAGCAGACAGAAAGATGGTTCAAAAAAGCAGCCCTGATGCAAATCACGGTTCCAGAACCTTTTAATGATATGGGAAGCGAGCGAGGGAACGCCACAGAGCAATGAAACAGAGTATACCAAAGAGAGAAGGGAGTAACGTGGTTCCTGCTACAACGAATTCGCCAACATGGCAATATGATGAAGCCATCACAGAGACTCTTCCCTCGTCTGCTTTAGTGAGTTTTCCAAGACATCCACTCAGGACAATTTCTGTTAGGACTAATTTACTCGTAAGTGCTGTCTTTTAAATAGGCTTAAGAGCCAGGCTTGCCAAGCTTACTTTTTCTGAACTATCATATTATGAGATATGTTACAATTCTAACATCCAAGGACTATGGCCGTTCGGTCTATCCACTTCTGTTAATCACAATTTAGGCTTCGTGTACGAGGACAGGCCTCTACAATAAAATACATAGCCTACCATTCGAGCCTTCCCCCATCTTTTCCTGTAACAAATAGTAAGGGACACAAAATTCATACTTATCTGACTGTTTAATGGCCGTATTAGCATTCTTTGCTCTGTTCCAGTGTCTAAACCACTTCTAGCAGAGGCCATTCATCTTCTTATTACGACTTACTGGCTTGTGACTGTTCCAACCTGTATGTGTGAATACCAATATCCCAATTACTGTCATTTTTGTATGATTCTTCATCGTGCTTCGTTAAGGAGTTATTTAATGTTTTTACCAGAGGTAAGAGTGGTGGTACTCGCCATCTTTAATTAATGTGCGTAGAGCAAGTGATTATTTAATTATAGCCGTCCGGTTCGACGGTCAACCTTGATTCATCAGTGAGTGCTTCAAGTGTGCTTATTATTCAAAAATATAAAAGAAAAGGATGCGAAGGAGCCTTCCTGATTCTTGTGTGTCCTGCAACTTTCAACCAAGTGATTTTGTGTCATTTATGTGCTATTTATGTTTCAGAATACGAATCATTTACTGTTATTGGTTTAGTAAACGAATTGCTTTAGAAGAATAAGCTTAACTCATACTTAGTCTATAAGTGAATAGATTTAAGTATTTGCCCCATTTTCAATCCTACATTTACATATTTAATCCTACATTTATTCAATAAATATTCTCAATATTAAATTCGCCTTATGCCACCGTGTTTTATTTTCCATTGTGCATCCATTATAATTCTGCTACATTCCTACATGTGACAGAGGAGGTGCTTGGTAGCAGAGCGTGGTTCCATGACCCTCCCTGTTTATCTGGTGCTTGTGGTGATTTGTGCATCCTTTATCATGCCAGTGTGTTAAAAAAGAAAAAAAATAATAAGTGTTGGTGCTTATAGTTATAAAATTCAGAATTGTGCTAGAGTTGAATGTCAAGTTTGTGGTGCAGTGGTGCTAAAATGTGGTGTGATGTCTAAAAAGTAAAGTGTTATTGGCAAGTGTCTCATTTTTCGCCGGTTGTGCCTAAAAATGAAATAGGCAGTGCAATAGAAGTGAGAAAGTGTGTCTCTATATCATGGATGGGCATGCTTGAGGTCAATGAGAGCCGCATTGCAGATTTTCATATATTATAAAGAGCCACATTCCGGTTTTTCATATATTATAAAGAGCCACACGATAGTTACATAGTATTAAATACACTATCGCAAATATCAAAATATTAGTTACTTAGTTAATTTAATAATATTCAGTGAAAAAGTTTCTGAAAAAACAGGTTTAATTTCTCAATGGGAGCCACATTTAACTCAACGAAAAGCCAATTTAACTCTTGGAGCCTCATTTGCCCACGTCTGCTCTATATCGTGCGTCGAGCGCGAGAGCGATGACAAAGAAAAAAAGAACTGAGCAAGATAAGCTGGAGCAGCAAATAATCAAAGGGCTGCAAAACACCCAATACAGGAAGGACATAGCATTTTTTAACCATTGCTCATTGGCCCAGCAGCTGCAGTTGGTGCCAGAAAGTGAGAAGATACAATTATATATTAACGCCTTCCCGAATGAGACACAGAAGAAGCTCCGACAAGGGGAGTTAAACTCGACTGATAGAATTATGTGCAGAGCTGCCGAAATTTTGGGAGGCGAGATAAAGATAATTCCTTATATCGATTTTTATCAAAGATTTCTTCAAAATTCTCAGTAACAAATTTCATTACTTTTGAACTGTGCTTTTCC
>JAHWFO010010962.1:3058-16248 GCA_023313115.1 Rhysida immarginata
GGTGCCGCGCTGGAAACGAATAACCGCGGGTTCGAATCCAGCCGCTGGCCAGCGTAAGCTGTGAGGCCATTTAGCCAGACTTGGTCTGAGATTTGAATGTCTGTTTCAGTTTAAGCCATAGCTATGTGTCTGGTGTATTACAGTTTAGTTGTTTAGCCAATAAGCTTTTGCTGTACAATTTTAGCATCTAAGTTTTTGGTATTTCTTTCTAGCTGAAGAGTATTTGTTTAGAATATAGGCTAGATTTAACTTATGTATTTGTGTTGCCAATCCTTTAAGTTTGAAAGGAGTTTAAGGCTTAAATACTATTTATTTTTACATAGAGGTGTCTTAAGGTTAATTGCATTGTTGATTTAATTACTGCCTTTATGTTTTGAGTTAGGATAGGCATAGTTTGCCTTCGATAGCAGGAGTTACGATTTGCTATTTATTTAATTTCTGCATTTTTTTATCTTGTCAATAAACATTACTTTATTTCTTTTAATCAGTGCACTGTTGTATGTCAATTTTATATTCCACTGCGCTACTCTACTTTTAGCTTTATTTACATGTGACAGACTATCATTAATTTTACATTATCTTCATTCATGGCCCACAAAGCAAGCATAGACCTCTTTTGCATACTCCCAAGATTTCTCAAACATTTGACTTAGAGCAAAGATGTGATCCGTCGTGCTTCGGCAAGTTGGAAACCACACTGCTCCCCAGACAGTTTGGAGTCGACTATTTCCCGACCTCTCTTCTCCAGACACTTGGTGTACACTTTCCCAGGAATGCTGAGCAAAGAGATGCCTCGATAGTTGTTGCAATCTTTCTGATCTCCCTTTTTGAAGACAGGGATCACAATTCCTGTCTGCCATTGCTTAGGGGCCTGACCAGATATCCAAGTAACCTGACACACTCAAGTGAGCCACAGTATACCATCCTGGTTTAAGGCCTTTAACATCTCGGAATGGATTTCATCATCACCTGCAGCTTTGCCAGTCTTCAGGGACTTAATTGCCCATCTGAATTCTGCTTGGTGATACTACCGTGACTATTCTCCGCTCCAAGGTGCACCTCAGGTGTCACTGGATTAAGAAGATATGCAAAGTATTCCTTCCACCTACGCAACACACTCTCCTCCGTTTTCAGAAACCTCCCATCTGCACTCTTAATAGTTTGTGATGAAAGAGACTTCTGTCCACGGAGGCGGTGCACGGTCTGCCAGAATACCTTGTTTGCCGAACCATAGTCTGCCTCCAATTTCTCCCCGAACTTCTCCCAGGCCTTGGCTTTAGCTGTTGATACTGTCTTTGCTGCTGCTTTTCGCGCCTCAGTGTACCACACTTGACTCGAAGGCGACTTATTTGCAAGCCATAGCAAATAGGCTTCCTTCTTTGCCTTGACAGCTTCTTGGACTTCACCATTCCACCATGCAGTCCTTCTCTCACTGTCCTGCGCCACACTCACCCGCTTACGACCACAGCACAATGCAGCCGAAGTAATCACAACAGTTTTAAACAACTGCCACTCCTCTTCAACAGTACCAGGATCACTGGGCAGTTCTTTGAAACTTGAAGATATGTTGTCTGCAAAGATCTTCCTCACAGCTCAATCCTCCAATGCCTCCCATTTGATGATCCAAGTCTGTCTGAACCTAGTGTTTCGCTTGATTGGCATGGATTCAGAGAACCGCAGGGTGCAGACAACAAGGTGGTAATCAGTTGATAGTTCTGCCCCTGTTCTCACACGAGTATCCAACACTGATCGGAATAAGTCGGCTGATACGATTACAAAATCAATCAGTGACTTCTGGTCCATTGCATCCCTATACCAGGTATCTAGTATCTAGTACAGAGGGTAGATTATCGCAAGCGATAATCTGCGGCACCTACTCCTACGAGGGAGTTTTGCGCCATCCCAGTAAATAACGACTGTTACGAGATGACAGTAGCAGCCGGGACCGACGGCTTAACGTGCCCTCCGAAGCACGGGGGGTATTCATGATGGAAGAGCTGCTGGGGATAAACGAACCAGAGGCTGTCATCAACTGCCAGAAAACCAGCTATGGTCAATCGGCAAATGGGTCAGACCAAAGTCCCCCAACAGCCGCGCCCCAAATAGCTGTCCCGCCAGCAGTGGCCCTCAAGCCCTGGCCTTCACCCAACCAGCAGCTGGCCGCGCCTGAAGTTGCTGAACTCCATCGATTGGCAAGCCAACCAACGAGACAACCAGGCCACGGCCACCCCCATACCAGGTATACTTATGGACATCCCTGTGCTGGAAGAAGGTATTTGTGATGGATAGTCCATTGTTGCAACAGAGATCCAATAAGCACCTCCCGTTCGCATTTAAATCGGGGTTACCATTCCTCCCAATCACGCCTTTCCACGTTTGGTCATCAGCCCTTACGTGTGCATTGCAGTCGCTCACCAGGACGACAGAGTCTGCGCAGATCCCTCTCCTGCTAAGAGCAGCATAAACTTCATCTAGAAAGAGTGGCTACTCTGTAACTGCATTCGGAGCATTTGCAACGAATACAGAGAGAGACCGTTTCCCCAGCTGAAGCCCCAGGAGACACACAATCTTCCACCTAAAGGTCCAATCTGCAACATAATCTGCCAGTCGGGTACTTATGAGTATCCCCACTCTCGCCTGGGCAGTCATGTTAGGGTCGACACCTGAGTAGAAGAGCTTTCACCCACCTTCTAAGTCCACAGTTCCAGAACCCGGATATTTCGTGGTAGTAATACCTATGATATCCAGTCGATATCGCTTGGCTTCCTCCACTAACTCTGATTCCTTTCCTGTCATGGAGAATACGTTCCAAGTGCCGATTGACAGCACCCCATCCCGTTGTCGCTTTACCCGTTTCTCCTCCTGGGTAAAGGCATGCGCTGCCCCCGACCGTTTCCCCAAACGCATAGCGAGTGCACTGGTGGGGTATCTCGGAGGCATTGCTCCGAGATAACAGCCGGGAGACTGTGGACTATTTTTCGAACGAGAGCCTCTGCCTAACTCCCGAACGCGGATGACTTTAACCTGCGCCACACACGACGCAGTATGAATTCTCTCATTCGTTGACATCATGAGATATGTGTTTGTTTGGATACTCTTCGTCTCACTTCTCAACCATGACCTTTCTGGTAAGAGTGACCCTTAAGTAGCAGTGCTACAACCAGCATAGCTCATAGAATCCCTGAAGACCCAAACCCCTGAACCATGGTAAGGGGGCATCCACTCAGGGGTTTGTGGACCTCGAAAAAGCATATGACAAAGTTCCACTAAGGTCAACGGCAATCGTGGAGTGAGTGAAAGAAACGGAAATCATCTTATCGAAACGTACGTGATATGGCTCTCATCTCCGTAATCCACACACAGGGCAATGGTAGATACATAACCGCATGCGATCCACAGATCCTCAAATCCAGATTTTAAACCATTGTTATTCTCAAAAATATTTTTTAAGAATAAAGCCTTATGTTTTATCTTTAAGTTAAAAAAAAAATCATTAAAGTACTATTTGACCACAATGGCCAAAGGAAACAAAGAGGAAAGAAATATTAACGTCGAACTGAGTTATTGCAAAACCCTAGCAACGAACAATACTATTGTTATTAAAATACAAAAATTGACACCTAACTTTAGTTATTAATAAATCTACGCATTTTAAACTTGAGAATCTCGCAATAAATTCAGATGAGACCAATGAACTCCTAATCCTTTTTTAGCTTCACTCAAAAATAAACAAATCGCAATTAGGCGAATTCGTAAATTTCCCTTATTAATATAAACCATATCTCTACGAGTGACTGTCTTTAAACAAATATTCCTAACTAAGTTCGTCTGGCCAGACTAAAAAATAATTCGTTACTGTTTACTTCTGAATGAAGTTGGGACAGTGCTAACTCTTCGAGCAAAACGCATTAGAACGCGTTGTGCGAACCCTTTGATTTGTAATTATACTGGAGGGGGTCACTTTAACATCCTATTAAAGGGAATGAAGCTGGATTGGAATTTTCATATCGGTCTTAAAGGAGGGAAAAGCTAAATTTGACAAGAAAGAAAACTTGTTAGCCAAAGAATAGCTTATATTATTTGCTAGACTCCCAGCTTAATGGAAATATTCTCTAATCAAAAAACTATCTGCTTTCCTAAGCAGGTAAAAAAAAAACGGAGCGTTACACCGGATAAATGTTATTAAGTCAAGACCGTTCACCGTGGGTGTGGACTCCTCCAAGGGTGTGTACTGTCGGCCCTCTTGTTCATTATCTTTATGGACTGGATAGACAGGGGTAGCCGAGGCGAAGAGCGTGTTTGTGTGGGCGAGTGCCTGGTAGAGAGGTCGCTCTTTGCTGACGACCTTGTCCTCCTTGGATCTTCTCGCACGAACCTTCAGCATGCACTAAACCGGTTTGCAGCCACATGTGCAGAAGCTGGGATGAAGATCAGTGTGGCTAAAACTGAGGTTCTGGTCCTTTCAAGACAGCCTGCTCAGTGCGCTCTCCATGTTAGGGGAGCCTCATTGAGACAGGTGGAGAAATTCAAGTATCTCGGGATTGCATTCACGAGTGACGGACGGCAGGAGAAAGAATTGGATGCTCGGATCGGTGCAGCAAGCTGTGTCAGACGTGAACTGTGGCGATCCGTGGTAACGAAACGCAAGCTGGGTAACAAAGCCAACCTCTCGGTCTTCAAATCTATCTTTGTCCCCATTCTCACCTATGGTCATGAGGCTTGGGTAATGACCGAAAGAGTGCGATCGCGGGTACAAGCGGCCGAAATGAGATTTCTGAGAGGTGTGGCAGGTGTTACCCTACTAGATAGAGTGTACAGCAGCACAATAAGGGAATCTTTAGGTGTTGAGCCGCTACTTCTTCTGCATTGAGAGATCTCAGTTGCGCTGGTATGGCTACGTGATACAGATGCCGCAAACTAGTCTTCCCAGGCAGTTGTTATTTTCCAAGCCGGTGGGTAAAAGACCAAGGGGTCGGCCTAGAACCAAGGAGGCTAGACTACATGGAGAATCTGGGTTCGAGTCGCTTGGGTATTAACAAGGAGGACATGCGCCTGATGGCGGAAGATCGCGATCACTGGAGATTCTCCATAGGGCTGCTAACCCCGCGACCCTAACGGATAAGCGGGTTTGAAAAGTAAGTAAGTATTCATTCCAAGCACATCATTCCAAGTCGTTTGATATATTCCATGCCATATTTTAGCATTGAAAGTTCCAAAGAACCATAATGTTTCCACTAAATCAGGTGCCTTGGAATCAATTACGACTATCATTAATTTTACGTTATATTCATTCATGACACATCGTCCCAATTTGTTTGATATTTTACATGCTATATCTTATCATTTAAAATATTTGAGGGTGTCATAAGGTTACCATTAGAGCACGTGCCATTGTTTCGATTAAAACCATTTTCAAAATGGTTCATTCCTGATACCATATTTTTAATTGGCGAAAATAGTAATTTATATCCGCGTCTATCTCGTCATTACGGTTTGTTTAATATATTAATATATCTCTTCATTGAAAATTTCTAGGTGGGGTCGTGAAGGTACCATTTGTGCACGTGCTATTGAACGATTTGGATAATATTTGTTATTGGTTCGTGCCATGTACCATTTTCTTCGATTGACGAAAATAGTAATGAATAACCGCTTATATCTCGTCATTAGGATTTGTTTGATAGAAAAAAGTCAATAC
This sequence comes from Rhysida immarginata, assembly GCA_023313115.1. NCBI lineage: Eukaryota > Metazoa > Arthropoda > Chilopoda > Scolopendromorpha > Scolopendridae > Rhysida > Rhysida immarginata. The sequence continues at coordinate 8,757 of JAHWFO010010962.1, forward strand.
GTGAAAATCAATTATCCCCCATTTTTTCACCCTTAGGGGTGGAATTTTTTTTTCAAAATTAAATGGGACCAATTTCGAGGTATACTATATCTAATAAAAAAAAGAATCATCAAAATCGGACTACACCATAAAAAGTTATGCGTGGTCATACATAAAAAAAAAATATACGCGTCGACTTGAGAATCTCCGATTTTTTCGTCGGTTAAAAAACTTACAAGAGATCATCAGTAAACTAACAGTGAAGCACCCACAACCGCCTAAGCTAAGAGCACAAGTCAAGATACACAAGGTAGGCAACCCTATCTGCCCTATTGTCAACTGTCAGAAAGAATCTTTTTACTACATAGCTAAATTTGTGGCCAAGTGGCTCAACGATAATTACCCACTAACCAACAAGTATACCATCAAAAATAGCATAGCATTACTCAACCAACTCAAATAAGTCCAAGTCGATGCACATATGGGGTTGATGTCACTAGACCTAACCAACCTCTACACAAATTTCCCACTAAACGAAACGATCCAAATCATTAGCAACAAATTAGAAAAGAACAAAGTCGACTCCAACGAACGCACAGACAAATTGGCGCTATTAGAACTACTGCAACAACAGAACTACGTCACCTTCAATGAAGAATTCTTTCCCATCACAGAAGGGATCGCCATGGTCTCTCCAATAAGCGCTGTTGTTTCCGAGATTTTTCTTCAATACATCAAAGAGCCAATGGTAGACAAACTAATTCAAAACTCAACAATCGTAGTCTACAAAAGGTATGTTGACGACACCATGATAATATTTGATGAACGGAAAAGCACCAGCAATGAAATATTGGAAATATTTAATAGCTTTCATCAGTCCCTGACATGTACTTTACAATATGAAAAGAATGAATGCATTAGCTTCCTAAATGTCAACATCCGGAGAAAACCTCAATCACAAAACCGGGAATTCGACATATCCAGAAAACCGTCCACATCTGCTAATATCATCCCAAATGGATCTAATCACTCCATGCAGCACAGGACAGCTGCTTTGGCCCATAACTTCAGACGAGCTCTCACATACCCCATCACCACTGAAGCCAAGAACAAAGAGATTGCCACCACATATCACTGGCCCGCCTGAACGACTTCCCAGACACACTCACTACCTCAATATTCAACACAGTCAAGAGATCACTACGACTTGAGACTGCAGGGTGCAGCAAGCTCACTTTTAGAAGAGTTAGGTAACTCAGGCCATGATATTACTAAAATATTAATAAATGCAGTAACTTCTTGAGAGGTTTAGAATTACCATTTTGATGAATTTTTGATTTGAATTTGTAAAAAATTTAAGGAAGCAGTGAAAATTTTAAATTGGTAGTCTTGGAAGTTTAATCTGCATATTATTTATGAGAATGAACTTTAAATGTTCTGTGAAAATAGAAAACGGCTACCAGATAATATTACTTTGATCTACTCAATTTTAGAAGTTGCATAAAATTTATAGTGGGGTTTCAGAAGCTACCATGGCTAATCGGGGAAAATGTACCTATTTATTGAGATACTGTTCATAATTCCCCATTTTCATTTGAACGTCATCGAATGATTGGTCACTCATTAAAATGTCCTTTGTAGACGTTTTTGCCATGTTTGAGCTAGAACGGAAATAGGGTAATACAGGAATATTTTTTCAGGTGCTATTTTGGTGAATAATAAATCTTCAGAATTTTATTATTTGGGTATATAGAGTTATTCATTGTCAGTTTTGTGTTTTGGGAATAATTTTACTGGGTAGTTTATTTAATTTTGGGTTAGTCTCTTTTGGGTAGAATTTATTATATCAATTTTTAATTTCTATAATTAAATGATGGCCATTTGTCACGAGAAAAATAATCTAACCTTAATATAAATTGCTGATTTTAACTCAACGGAGAAGGAGAGTCTTCCCTTGCCACCGATATTGTTTTCACCATTCTCAGGTTGCAGAGGAGCACCGTCGACTACTGAGTCAGCTCAGAAGACCATTTCATCACAGCCTCAATGACCACTACCTGCATGTAAGTATCAATGTTGATCTTCAATTACATCAACCCTCCTAGAATATTCCAGAACTGAATAATTGTCATGAATTCATCAAACAACCAGGTATTTTCGAGAACAACCACGTATTAATTTCGTGGTTGTTCAAGATGGAGAACAGCTCAAAATTAAGTCTCGATTGAAAATTTAAGTGCGCTTCATTTCAACCTTATAAGATTTCCATGGACAAGAACTCGTGTGGTAATTATCTCATGTGAACTGAATTCTAAATGTTTACGAACCAATTAAGAGTATTTACTAGACAAGCGACCTAATTATGAATCATTGTCATGTGATGTGGCCGGCCATCTGGCTGAGAGGGCTAGTGTCACAAGGTATTGTGAACAATAGCGCGAGCGCGGGCGATCGGAGTTCTTCTCGGTTAACCGTTCTTCTCAGGGCAAGCTGCGAAGGAATCATAAAGCCCAGGCTCCATCTGTTGCCACAAGCGATAACTGTAATATTAATAAGTGCAAGGCGCATCATTGTGGCAATAGATGGCAGAACAAGATTCCGCCACAAGAAAGCGAAACAAAGATGCGCAAAAGCGCGAAATATGAGACTCGAGGAGCGAATAGTGATAAGAGTGACAGAAAGCATGAGCCAGTCAAGAGGAGAGGACCAAGAAGAGAGTCTTCTCGCTATAAAGAGACTCATGATTGTTTCCGAGGCAGCGAGTGCTACGAATATTCAGAGACTTGAATTCTGATGAGCACGAGTGCTTCGTCGAGTGCCTCCTTCGCTATTCCGCCGACCGAGCCGTTTTCAAGAGACGCTAAAAGTGGCAACAAAGCCCTTCCCATCCTCTTGCCTCCCATTTTAGCAATAGAATAATCCTAGCCCTTCAAGGTCGAGGTTTCACCAGAGACAAATGAAAGAAAGAGACTGGCTGTGACCTATTCATTTTGCTGAGCGCTACTGGTGCCAGCGGAAGTGCAGCATTCGCCATGTTACGATTGGCATATATGGACCGCATGCACGGTCGAGCGGCGCTACCGTCGATTGTGTTTCAAAGCGAGGCTGCGCTGGCAAGCTTTAGTTAGGGTTAAGCTGTACCCATGTGTTGGCAGTACGGTGAAATTTTAATGAGTTGTGATTTTTGCTTTTCTCTATTTATTGCTAACCTAATAATTAATCTCATATAAAATGGCACATTGCTGTGTGCCTGGATGTACAAATGATCACCGCTACAACAAAGAAAAAATTTTTCATCGATTTCCTACTGACAACAAACGTCATAAGCTATGGATAGTCCAAATAAAGAGGGATATTGGACCTTTATTTCAGGTAAATAAATTCATAAGTTAAACATACATTAAAGTAAATCATTTTCATGGCTCTTAACATATGTAATAAAATTAATAACATTTAAATAAAATTGTATAGATGGAACACTGATTTATAAATAATTAAGGTGATTTTTATTTTTAAAATTAAATAACCATACTTAATTTTAATTAAAAAAAAGTTTACAATTTACTGCATGTGTCAATAAATCACTGCTTTGTGGGAAAATAAATATTGCTAGTGAGAGAAGGCAAGTATGCAAACATATCAATCAAAAAAACTATGCATTTGCCACCACCAATTATTTATGTGGGTATGAAGCATTTATTTTATGTATTTTTCAAGCTAATCATACACATACACCAAAAGCACATGCATAATAAAAAAATTACCATTATTTACTAAACTTTTGTTTTTAGATTATCATTTTCTTGTCATCTGTTTAAATAACACCTTCCAAAATGTACAATAAAAAGAATTAAATTGTACATATTTCAACACAGTAATTTTTATTTTTGCTAATTTAATTTTGACTAACCTTGATAATCATGTATATAAGACTCCACAAGAAATTTGTATCCTCTTTGAAAATTTGCTTTAACTGTTTTTCCAAACAATATTCAATATCACTATGGCAAATATTGGGTAAAGATTCTAAACTCGTAGTCCAGTTAATTGACATTTCAAAAACAGCAGTAATTTACTTGTAATAAAACGCTGCTATGCTAACAAACCGTACTGCCAACACATGGGTACAGCTTTACCCTAACTAAAGCTTGCCAGTCCAGCCTCGCTTTGAAACAAAATCGATGGTGGCGCCGCTCGACCGTGCATGTGGTCCATTATGCTTTTCTAAATTTAAAGGAGAACTAATCAAGGAGATTGGAAACGAGCCGGAGGGAGCAGGAGCACTAGCCCAACAAGACAAACCCGGAGAGATAAGGAATGCAGCCAACCCGACGAGCAGCGACAGTGACGTAGAAGAGGCTACAAGCAACGACGTCCACGTCGGAAACGAAGGCTTTCGTCCGGAATTGTGGCTGCACGAGTTCCTATCACCAAGCCCGGAATATTGCAACTTAGTGCTTATTGAAGTCATACCTCACTGGATTCAACCAGTCCCACAGCGGGGAAGGATAGAAGGACCTGAGTGTGGATGGTAGTAATGCCCTGGGGACTAACGGCATACCTACAAGACGACCTAGGTGCCATTTTAAAATCACAGAGGTAAGCTGGCTTTTGCATATCCATGCTTTCTATGTTCTCTCTATTTGCTAAATTCACTTTCCTCCCGCGCCGAGTCTCGAGCGCGTCTTTACAGCGTATGTGTGACTGATGTCTATTCCTTGTATATTGCAGGAGCAGCGTCAGACTCCTCTGTCATTGAACGCCATTGTGTCGCTGTTTACTGGGGGAGGAGCCCCACGGACAGCACGCTTTATTCTACAACGGAATTTCCTCTAAACCATGTTTATTTCAAGTCATCGTCGCGAGCAGCGTTCGTCGCCACGTTAATCCTGCTATTGCAGCTGCTTGAAAGACTGTATGTTAGCCCACGGGTTATCCCGGGCATTGACTTTTCTTATTATTTCATGTTAATTAATGGAATACTTAATAAGAGACAATTCAGTTTATACAATTGAATCTTTTCCTCAGTGTCTGTGTATATCACAGGGATTTGCATCCCATGAACATAAATCCTCGTGTCAGAGGCTATATTCAGAGAGTTCCATTTAGTTAAGGAAGGGGAACTTCTTATATCTTTATGCTTGTTTGTTTTTATTACTTTTCTGTTATGAAATTAAATAAATATTTAATGATGTGTCTACATTGCTGTTTTGTACTTTAGCTTATTTAATTTTCCACTGTGTACTCAAATATCCGTGGCAGCTAGGACATAGGCTATCTAGTTCTCGAGTCTTTCTGGTCGTGGGTTCATATCCCGCCATGTGCATGGATGTTTGCGTTTGTCTCGGGCTGCATACAGACATAACTTGTGTAAAGGGTGCAAAATGACCTTAAGGACCGCATCACAGTTAAAGGTCTCAAAAAGGACTCTACCGCTGGCTTGGCTGAGCTGAATTTGAGCGCGAGACCTTCTTTAGAGTCTTTTCGCATTATAACTATCCTGCAGACACCAGCTCAAGTGATGCAAATTTGTAGGCGTGTTCTCTGGAAACCTTTGCATAGTCATAGCAACGGTGACACGGCCGAGATCCGCATATGCTAGACATGTGGTTTTTATGTCACCTTCACGGAGGAATGTAAAAAAATTTTAAAAAAAGTTGTTTTTGAAGTTTTGTTTCTTAGGAAATCGAAATTTTAACAGATTTAAAAACTATTTTTCCTTAATTAATTATTAATTCGTATATTAAATCTGTAGATATATAAATTGAAGTACTATATTATGATATAATATCGGATATAATATTATAAATTAATACAAGCCAAATCTCTTATTCTACAATATACAGGGTCTTTATAATTAAAGTTCCATTTTGACATGGCCATAAAAAAAAACTACTGGACCAAAAGCTATAATACTTGGTAATAATATACAAGAGGGCATGGGAAGTTCATACCCACCAAAAAAAGAAAACTTACTTCAAAAGGTCACCACCAGCATGGAATGGCGCTCTATGCAATATTCGTATACGAAATTAGACACGAAGACACAGGTTAACAAGTCTTTAATAGTTACTAAAATTAGTTACATGTTCAATGTGGCCTCCACCATTTACTGAAAGCAGGTTACACCGGATTACTGTGTAATTTCATATTATTTTCCAGTTATATCATGCATGCGGGGTCCATGCTTTCGTGCTGTTTCCGCCAGATTCTCACGCGGCCGTCTGCATGATATAACTGGAATCGTGACTCGTCAGACCACATGATTTGTTTCCACTGCTCGATAGTCCAGTCCTTGTGCTCCTGAGCGAATTGCAGTAGTTTCCGCTTGTTGGCTGCAGACAGCAAAGGTGTGCGGATAGGTCTTCGGCTTCCGTATCCCATGCAATGCAGTGTGCGGCGGACAGTGCATTCAGAGACTGTTTTGGAGGACCCCTGATTAAGGTCAGCAGTGATTTGATGCACAGTTGCCCTTCTGTTATCCTTTACCATTCGTGACAGTCTCCGTTCTGCCCGATCATCAACAATCCGCGGGCGGCCACAACGCGAACGTTCAGACCCCGTCTTCCGGCTAACCGTCCAGTCTTTAAATACTTTAATGACGGCTGCTCTTGAGCACCCCACGAATGCTGCTGTTCGCTGATACTCGCTCCATAGCTCCGAGCACCTACAATCATCCCGCGTTCAAAGGCTGTTAAATCGCATTGTTTACCCATAGTTGAAGAATGGAACACGTCTATTGTTGTCGATGACACTCAGCTTCCCTTTTAATATTGGTCCGGCCCGCTAGCAACTTTGTGGCGACGTCCGTGCGCGCATTTGCATAAACATGTCAGGTGGTCATAATAATATGCTCACTCTGTGTATAACAACGTCATTTATTTTTTTCTTAAATTTGTATAAAAGCTTGTGAAGTTGTTATCGGGGACGATATTCTTTGTTTATTTTTTCCTATCATAATTCTAACATTAGGGAAACCAGTAAATTTATGTTCAGATTTATATAAACATCCTTAAGTATAAATAATTTATATTTGGAATTGTGTGGATCAGAGGTAAACATCGTTTCCTTGAGAAATGCTTTATAAACGGAGCGTAATTTTGCACATTACTTTTATAATTATTTATTTATTTATTTTTTATTTAACTATCAAATTACATTTTGTTATTTTCTAAATGACAATAATAATAATAATAATAATAATAATAATAATAATAATAATAATAATAATTGATATCTCCATCCCCAATACACACAATTTACAAAAGACATACACTGACAAAATCACTAAATATACGGATCTTGCACACGAAATAAAACGCCTTTGGGGAATTAACAGAGTACACATTGTTCCTATCATTCTTTCCGCCACTGGGATTATTCCACACTCGCTACACAAAAGCCTATCAACACTAAATTTAAACCCACACTTATACAAAACCTTACAGAAAGCCACAATTCTAAACACATGTCACATAGTAAGGAAATTCCTACACTCAAACATCAATACTCC
>JAHWFO010010963.1:1823-15268 GCA_023313115.1 Rhysida immarginata
GGGGGGGGGTTCTAGAAATTTAGGCGTCGACTACTAAGATCATTTTACGCCTTTTACACAAGTTAACAAACATCCATGCCCACGGCAGGATACAAAGTCCATGGACAGAAGATGATTAAATTTTGATCGTTCATTTGATTGGTTATGTTTTGTAAATTTTCTAAAATGTTTGATTTATTGTTGAGTTTATGAAAAGAGATTTTAAATAGAAATATATAAATAATTTTGGAAGTGTAAGTCATTTTGTTTGTGTTTGGAAGTGCTGTTTTAATTTAATAATTTCTAAATTTAAAATTGCAAAATATGTGAAATCACACAAGGGGAGGGGGGTCACACAAATGTGACCATCTGTGACAAGGACGGGGGAGGGGTCCAAAAATCATGAAATTCGTGTGACGTAATTTATGGATGGCCCCTTGTAGCATATCCGAAATATTCTGGGAATTTTTCAAAACGTCCGGCAATCACTGAGAAGACGTTGCGCGGCCTGTATTGCAGCTGAAGGGAGCCATTTCGAGCACTTAATCTTTTTTCTCATTTCATTTCTCATCTTATTCATCAAACAATTTCCATTTCACTAAACAACACGTAAGCCAACTGTTTTTTTATTATGCATTTTAAAATCATCTACAAATTTTAACTACTTGAAGACTATTACAAAAAATATTTTTCGCTATAATTGTTATAAAATCAAGAAAAGCTTGCTTATTAAATTAGAAATCAATTATTAAACTGAAACGTAAACATTTTCGAACATAAATTTCCAATGCTTAGTTTGTACTTTCGCGCCTCTGACGACAAACCGGAAGGGACGTCACGAAACTTTAAAGCGCTATAACTTTTTAACGGAGCCTCAGAGCGAAAAACGCGACTCGACTAGACTGTTCCACTCTCTACTGCCTTTTCATTTTGGCACGACCTTATAGAATCACCCTGTATACTATTCTTAAAACAAAGTTATAACATTAGATATACAGGGTGAGGAATTTATCTTCATACAACTGAATATCTCGGAAGCTAAGCATTGTACGACAAAATGTCCAAAATCAAAAGTCACTTATTTCGCGGGGGAAATTCACTAGTTAAAAAATTACCCCCCCCCCTCTTGTGATGGAGGCTGGGGGGAGGGGGGGGTAACTTTGAAATCTTAAAAAGAAATCCATATTTTTAATGGTATATTCAGATTGTATACAATATTGGATAATGTTTTATTCTTCGTGTTTTTTCAATTGATCCAACCGTTTAGGAGATACAGGCCCTGAAAGTGTGGAACTTTTAAAGTTTAGGACCCAATTTTATCGATGAAGACAAAGAGATAGAGTGGGTCTGCAGACATTCCTATTCTATTTGTTGATGGTTTTTAAGATTCCGAAGTCAGAATTTCAAAAATTCAAAATTTTTTAGTGCACAAGTAAACTTTTGTGGGCAGCAGTCCTATGGAGACATAGTCTATGTGTGTGTATTGAAAAAAAGTGGATTTTGGAAATTTCGACTTCGGATTCTTAAAAACCATTAAAAAGTAGAATAGGAATGTCTGTAAGACCCACTCTCGATCTCTTTGTCTTCATCGATAAAATTGGGCTCAAAACTTTAAAGATTCCACACTTTCAGGGTCTCTATCTCCTAAACGGTTGGATCAATTGAAAAAACACCAAGAATAAAACATTTCTCCAATATTGTGTACAATCTGAATACGCCATTAAAAATAGGGGTTCCTATTTAAGATTTCAAAGTTACCCCTCCTCCCAGCCCCCCTTCACAAGTTTCCCCTCGGATGCTTAGTTTCCGAGATATTCAGTTGTCTGAAGATAAATGCCTCATCCTGTATAAGTTTAAGTGAAACTCTTTTTATGAAGATTCTTATTTCCAAATAATAATAATAATAATAATAATAATAATAATAATATCTTACTTTAATTAAAGATTATTTTATGAAGAGAAAAAATGTTATTGATGGTGATCCTCCGAGTTATCAAGATTCGTTACGTGGAGTGATACAAGGCTCTAGCATAGGCCCTTTATTATTCGCAGTAGCCACTTCATCCTTATATTATCATAAATTTAATTTGCAAATAACTAGCTACGTGGATGATAATATTCTGTATTCACCTTACATAGAAAAAGAATACGAGGTAATAATGGAAAAAGTAAGAGAAGATCTCTATTGGATAGAGAATTGGTATAGCAGCCGAGGTATGAAGCTGAATGCTACAAAAACAAAAATATTAACTATTTCTCGTAAATCAGAAATGAGACAATCAGTGACCTTCCTGGGCTACACGTTCGACAACACGCTACAGTTTAATACCTTATGCGAAAAAATTATCACGGGACTTAAAACCCGAGGTTATCTCATGAAAAGATTGAGAACCTTCTTATCAAATTAGGAACTAAAAGTGGTCATCGAAATGAAAATTATCCCCTATCTGTATTTTACTGTCGTATTGTGGGCCAGTTCACCTCAACATAATATACAAAGAATAAAAGTAGCATACAACGATTTGCTCAGAACAGCATTTAGAGCATCCAAGTATGATTCAATTACTCAGTTATGTTATAAACTAAAGGTACCGACACTTGATGCACTACGAACCATGGGTCTCTTGGTCGAACTTTCAGGGGCGCTTCGGAATCCAATTCACCCAGCGTCGTTTATATCCAAGTGGCTACAAAAATCAGAGGTATCGAGCAACAAGGAAAAATAAAATCGAAATTTCTCACAAGATAACGAACTTTCTCGCGAGACACTTTCCATACAAAGCGATAACGTTATGGAATAATTTACCATTAGAGATCCGAAATATACCCATTTCATGTGTAGCACCAAGGTGCCAAGTAACATGTGTTCATTTCAGGAGAAGAATTAAAGAACTTTACCAATATAATCAAGAAAGGTGACTTAGACTTTAATCGCCTGTTCCAGGTTGTTTTAACGTGACCACGACGTATTTTCGTCGGATTTTTTCAATCTATCTTTTTATTCCCTTGGGAATGCTGACCACATAATAATTAATAATAATAAATGTATCAACAACAGAGAATAACCGACAATATAAACCGAAGGGCGAAGCCCTTTGTGCGGCGCCGCCCCCCCCCCCACAGGACAAAGCCCAAATTCAAGAGAAAAAAAAACAAATAAAAACAATGAAAAGCTAAGTTGAACCAACTAATATACAGGGTGTATCAGGTTCGATGGTCATAAAGTACCTAGCGTGATCCTTTGCATGATTACAAACTCAAAGTTCCTTATGCAAAATGTTCAAAACTCAAATGTTAAGGGTCTAAACATCACGCGAAGTTTGCTGAAAACCTGTCGAAAACGTCTTTTAATCTCAACAATTGCCGCCGATTTAATTGTAATCGCCCCTTTGAATTTAATGAACTGCTGGTGCGGAAAGTTCATAGTTGACGTAACGACGCAATTTAAATTTTGAGTTTTCGACATTTTCGATAAGGAACTTTAAGTTTGTAATCATGCAAAGAATCACGCTAGGTACTTTATGACCATCGAATCTGATACACCCTGTATACTAAAGATTAATAATAGTTTTTTAATAATAATGTAAAGAATTGAATCAAAAAGATAGATCATTCCCACAGACAGAGGCCTACAGCGGAAAGGAAGGAAATAAAAACAATAACAAAAAGAAAGTTTAAAAAAGAGAAAGCTTCTTTTTTGAAAAAAACATCCAAATGTCAAAAAATAACATTGTTAGTCAGGATAAATATGAACTTAAAAACAGAATCGGAATGAACTAAATTAGTTCGACATTTACCATTGAAACAGCAACAAGTCTGTAGGATTCTTTTGGAACCCGATACACGAAACCCTGTAAGTTCAAAGATACGCACAGATCGTAAAGTTCCATTTAAGATAGATTAAAAAAAAGTATTATTTATCACTTTGGCAACAATTGTCTGAAGATTAAAATTTTTAAAAAAGTATGTTAAATAGTGAATAGACGGAAAATTGGTTTTTAAAAATTACTACAAGAAAATTATGCCTTTACTAAACTTAGAAAACGGTGCCGGTGCAGTAAATAAACTATTTCCTTTCAAGTAAAATTACGAGAGGCGATTGATAAATAAGGTCTCCATGGCTGTAACTTTTTTATTTGTTAACCGATTTTCAAATTTTTTTTTGTATCTTATACTCACATTTGTCCTCTATGTAATGCACTATTCACTTTTCGACATTCCTTTCCAAGCATTGCGCCAACGCGTGACTAGTTGGATGAACCCGTCGGAGAGGAATTCCGGAGTTGTTGTCGACACCAAGATTGAATGGCAGCGTTTACCTCGCTGTCAGAACCAACTCATATCCCTTAAGGGGCTCTTTCTTCTTTGGGAAGTGGTGAAAGTCGCAATGTGCAAAGTCATTCATTTTTGAACTTCAGTCATTCATCTTTGAACTGTAGGCACTGCAACGCCTCTGGTGTGTGGTGACTCGTGTGCGGGCGGACGTTATCGTACTCCAGAAGAGGGTACAAAGCTGCTATTCAATCCTGGTGTCGACAACAACTCCGGAATTCCTCTCCGACGGGTTCACCCAACTAGTCACGCGTTGGCGCAATGCGTGGAAAGGGATGGGGACTATGTCAAAAACATGGAGACCTTATTTATCAATCGCCCCTCGTACTATAATGGCATCTGTATCGGAAGATTACGTTAAATCCATCGACACTTATGTTATAAGAACTCAACGTCTGAAGGAACAACTGCAAGAAGTGAACTGTATTTTCACCGATGAACAACTACAGCTGTAATGACCTTCAAGTATAATGGTGTTGCGTCTTCGATCCCAAAGTGGGACGACCAGCGTTTTACTTTCACCAAAGTCAAAGAAGCTTTGCTTAAAAGTAATCGCAGTACACCTAAAACTGCTGAAGCATATGTCCCCGTGCGTCCACAACAAAAGAAAATCGAATCGAATCCATCCTTTAAAGATTCAAAGTCCAATACAGTTAAGTGTTTTCGATGTAATAAGCTTGGGCACACCATAAAGAACTCCAGATTCCGTAAACAATTAAACTCCAAAACTTACAACAAGTAGAAAGATCACAATTCATTTATACTCTCTCTACCAGCAATTAAAAGTGATGATACTAAGATTATTGTACTAACCATGTTGTACTACCATGGTACAAACCGTCGTGACTGGTACAAGACGTTTTGTGAACTATCCTCCCACTTCTGTATTACCAGCTTTTGGCAATACAAATGAAAGCAAATTGTGTGCTACTGGTGTTGGTGATATAAGTATAAAATTTTATTACAACAAAAGTTAATTCACAGTTGGTACATTCCGAGATGTTTACTACATTCCAAATTGCCGTAGAAATCTTATTTCAGTGCGCCAAATGGAAAAGAAAAGCAAATTAGTATCGTTTAAAAACGGTATTCTTCAAATCTATGACAACTCAATTGGCAAAATAAAAGCAGAAGATCGAGTACGAGCTGACTCTATGTAGCTATGTTGAAAGTGCTAAATTCAAACAATAACATTGTCACTCATGTCACAGAAGTTTCTCCGATTTGGTATCATCGATTTTGTCATATTAGTCAATCTAAATTGCAACAACTCATGGATAAAGACATGGTGCATGGAATCATGGACACTCACACCTATACAATCAATTGTGATGAGTGTTATATTGGAAAAATGACAAAAGCCCCTTCAGTGAACATGAATGCACGTACTACTAAAGAAGTATTACAGGTAACATATTTGGATGTCTGTGGTCCAATGGTGGATCGAGATACTTTGCCACGTTTGTAGACGATTTTTCCAGAAATTTAACAGTAGCCTGCATTCGTAATAAATCCCATGTGATCGACGCTGTTTTACACCTATTTTGCACGTGCAGAAAGATTTACTGGAAAGAAAGCGATCAGATTTCGCAGTGACAGTGCTCAACAATATTATAACGTGGAGCAGAAGAAATTTTTGGATGATCGTGGAATTATCCATGAACGCTCCAATATTGAATCGCGACAAATGAATTCAATTGCAGAAAGAGTTAATTGCACCCTACTCGACATGATACGTGCAAGTCTGTCATCTGCCAAACTTCCACAAGAATTTTCGGCAGAAGCACTCGTAGGCGCTGCATATGTGAAGAATAAAGCACCCAACTCTATACCAAAAGAAAAAGTTCCAGAAGATTACGTAAACCAAGTAGCCGTCATCTCCGAGTATACGGTTGTTTAGCGTATGCCTATACAGTTAAACAAGGCAGGTGAAAACTAGATGATAGAGGCACCCCATGTGTTATAGTTGGATATCATCACACACCAAAGATAACAGACTGTGGACTCCAAGGCCAACAAAGGCAACGGTGGTATTATTGAGACCAAACATGTAAAATTCAACGAGAACGTCTCAGGTTATGGTGAAGGTCATGACTACGTTGATGAAAACCAGTTTCAGGTGCGCCCTATAACTGAAAAAGTCATTTGCACTGATTTAGCAAAGGAACACCCAGATTCTGAAATCATTTATGATCATGAAGACCCCCTTATTCAATCTTTGCAGTACAGGATGGCCTCCACAACAAGAAGATACAGTCGATAATGTGATGGCCAACGCAACCAATCAGTTACAAGCTAAACAAAGAACCAAAGTTATTCGAAATCCGGGAATCGAAAAAAAAGCCTAAGAAACTTGAACTCAATTTATTAAACGTAAAAGAACCCATAACTGTTGATGAAGCATTGTCCTCACCACAAGCAAATGAATGGCGTGAAGCTATGGACGAGGAATTAAAGACATTAATAGAAAGACATGTGACTTTTAAGTGCCCTGGCCTGTCTTTCTAGTTGGCTTTGGAGTAACAATATATGACGTTTCAGTTGTTTGGCTTTCTTTCTAGGAGGTGTTGCATGTATTAATTTCATCAAACATTGTTGAGACAACATACAAACACGACCAGCCGATTGTTCACACATGCAAGCAAATAAACATAAGTCAAGTCTATTTCATATTCAGGGCGTGTCAAAAGTCGTTGGACACCTTCCTATCTTGGATACCAATGTACTTACGCTAATTCCAATACAGGGAATAAACAGGAACTTGAGGGTGCTCTGTCTGATGGAGCACCTTTCGTCATCTCAAATATTCAATTTAGGACACATCCAAACTCTATCTCGAAAACCGTAAGAGATACACAAACATTTCCAATTGCACATTTGTTCAACAGCAAATTCCAAACAAAATAAAAAAAAAAGTTCAGTTTAGTTTCTTTTTGAGCGTTGGTTGTAGACGACATTCTGATTAACAGTCGTTAAAAATGCGGAAGGTAATGGGAAACCACCACAGTCACTTATCCCAAGAAATCTCCTAATGGCCATAGTTACCAACCTGAATACATCAAACACACACTGTCTTGTAATGTTTATGTGGGGAATTTCTAAATTGTTTCGCGCACTTTTAAGGATAACTCTGTATAAATTACTTTAATAGAACAGTAAAAATTAAAGAAGTTATGATGTATATGAATGTATATTTTATGTATACATAAACGAGGTGTGGCAATTATAAAACGAGACTGCGCACCTCCTATCGCGCAGCTGCATGGGGGTAGGTTGGTATTGGAATGCAGTTGAACATCCCATATACACTTCACGTTGCTCTGTAGCACTACCACGATCATCAGAAATACCCTTAATCAGAAATACTGCAAAGAAGTCCTAATGAACCTGAGTATGGAAAGAGTATGGAAGAAAAGAGCGGATTTGTGAAAGAACGACTCATGGATTCTGCATCAGGACAACGCGCCAGCCCACATTGCCCTATCTGTGAAACAGTTTTTAGCGGACAAGCACATTCCTGTGCTCGAACATCCTCCGTATTCACCAGATCTGGCAAAAATGAAAAGTGCATTTTCAGTCTGTTGAAGAAGTAAAAGCAAAAATGGCAGAATTGTTGAAGAGGGTGACAATGGATGACCTAGAGCATTGCTTTGAACAGTTGAAGGCACGTATAGATAGGGGAGGGAAGTATGTTGAAGGGGATAAAGTTAGTTGTAACTTTGTTTGCAATAAATCCTATTTCTGACACCAGCCTCGTTATTTAATTGCCACACCTCGTATTTCCAGAAAAATGGATTGTGTAAAGTTTTTTGTCGTTAAAGAAGTGGTTTACAAAAATTGTCTCCTTGCCATTAATTCAAATTTATAACAAAGGTCGTATTAAACTTTTATTTTTTGTAATGTTTTTACCATTGAATTAAATAAATGCATCATTTCTATACTATTGTTTGTCAGTTAAACTGATTCTAAAACTTAATATAGACTTAAAAAATTATTAGCTCAACTAGATAAAAACAGTATTAACTTGGTGTTTCCTCGATTTAAGTATTATATTACAACCTGTGACAATAAAGTTCGGTGAATGACGTCAAATTGCTAACGGTCGTAAGAGTACACCATTGTCGTATCCTGCTCCAGACAGGTCGAGACATGTTTAAACAAATTTGAGAGAATCAGCGCTGCGAGTGTGTTTATTGTGTTTAAACAGGACATTGAAGAGAGAAGGAGTAGTACGCTCGGTCGAAACCCAAAATGGATCAGCGAACGAAAGAGACTCATGAAATGATGACAACAGTTTACAAAGAAAGTGCTATTACTTTGAAGTGTGTTTATGAGTGGTTTAAACGGTTCCGAGGAGGCCGGAACCCCGTAGAAGACGCCCCCCGAAGTGGCCAGACATCCAACGTAATGTTACGACCTAACTGAAGGCTATCCCTAAAAACGACTCCGCCAGGAGTTTCCAGGACTTGTACAGGCGTTCCCAGAAGTGCATTACCATCGACGGGGATTACTTTGAAGGATAGTAACTGCTGTTTCATGTAAGCGAGCAATTTGCCATCATTCACCGAACTTTATTGTCCGGTTCTAGTTAACATTGCACAAAGTTTGCTAGATAACAATGCTGACAGCCCAATAAAAGAATAAAACTGTAGTACAATAGCATGAAAAACGAAGACAAAAAACACCTATATAATTTTATAATGAGCTTAAAGAATTTTAAACAGTTTTTAAAATTAAATGTGGACAAGAGATTTTGTGTCTTCTTCTTTCACTGATAGTCGAAATAAAACAAAAAACTCGATTCAAAGCACAGTATCTACTTTCGTATTTTTTTGTTTGTTTGGTAAAGCGAACCAGATGACGCCTTCCAGAGTCAATGTGAATTCATGACATTGTCTGTTAAGATTCATTATAACCAAGAAGATTATGCACCAAATCATGATCTTCCAGTTTTCACTTCTTAAACGATTTCCTGGTATAATGAACCAATTGACAATTAAAAGGCATATTTTCTATGTTGATTGAATAGCATTATTGATATTTACAAAAATTTATTATAGAAAATTAATATTGATTTCAAAAGACTAGAATAACATTAGCTAGAAATAGTGTTATTGTAATTGACAGCGAAAGTAATGTAGTACTGTTTCATTTGCCAAAACGCTGAGGTAAGCCGCGCATGCATCCTGATTGTGATAAAGTTGACATCAAGAGACTTGCCCGAGGTTAAAATGAAAAGTTGGTCAGCAGCTGCAGGTGACAAGTGAAAGACTTCTCAACAGTTCCATTCAATTAAAACCTTGTCGATGAGTTATTGGATTACAGATTCAACGGGATTCTCTTTCCTCCTCTACATCAAACAGAATGAGCTCACCACCCTAAAAGACTGGAAACCACAGCCTAAGCTAATCATTAATAGGCGCTTGATAAAAGAGCGTCTCTTTTCATATTTATAAATTTGAATTATACGGGATGCCCCAGTAGAATGTGACGGTTATCAAACTTATTTATTGAAACAGTAGAATACATGAAAAAAAAATAGTAACATCGAAAGTTTTTTATTTTTAATTTAGTACGAGGTCTGTTCAAAAAATACGTAGACTGACGTCATAAAACAAAATCTACTTTATTCAGAAGTTACACATCTGGGTCCCCTTCAAAGTACTCTCCTCCCCGACGCACACACTTATCCCAACGGTGTTTCCACTTTTGGAAACAGTCTTGGAACGCTTCTTTTGTGATGTCCTTCAGCGCCTTCGTCGCATTTGCCTTTATGTCGGGAATCGTCTCAAATCTCCTTCCTTTCAAAGGTCTTTTGAGTTTGGGAAACAAAAAGTAGTCACAAGCAGCGAGGTCAGGTGAGTAGGGTGGGTGAGGAAGAACAGTGATCGAGTTCTGAGGGCTGAATGGGCTGAAGCGTTGTCGTGATGAAACAACCAGTCACCACTCGTACATTTCTGGCCTTTTCCATTTCTGGCAGTTTTTCCGAGTTTAATACAAAATTTTACAGCAACTCTTTGCTCGTTCAAGTCACTCATTCTAACAATCCGCCAAACGAAAAAAAACACACTTCACAAACAACCGCGTAGCTAATCAACCAATAATGATATTTGCAATCATAAAACTGCCTTGTAATCAGCGGATCTGTCAGAAGATGGCGACACCAAGCGATTTTGATTGGGACCAACAGGGCCCGCGCAATTCAAACAGTCTACGTATTTTTTGAACAGACCTCGTATACTTCTTTCACTTTTTGAAAATGACATCAGCTAAGTTTAGATGGAGCATCACATCTTTGCTGTGTATACGTTTTATAAGTGTAAAAGCGTTGCCGACGAGCAGAGAGAAATTCGATTATATTTTCACATTGCTCGAAATGGTTCTATCCCATCATGGAACATTATATTAAAGTGGGTTGAACAGTTAATGCTAATAAGATTGTTAGGTTGTGTTAGGTCGCCTGGATGAATTTTTCCCAGAATGAATGTGTTTGTCGCCTGGATGTCATTTTCTAAAAGTGGAACAGGTATCTTAAATTGCAGATAAATCGACTGTACAAAATAATAGCAAGCCGGTAAGTATTCTTCAATTAAATTAGGCTTGTCAAGAGTTAAAATTCTTCTTTAACTCTAAAGTAACATCAATCCAGCAATAGAATGATAAATATCACATGGACAATCTTCATAAAGTAAATATATTAGCCTCTATCAAATTAATAGGATTAGAGGGCGACTACAATTTGAAGCCGTCCTGGCTTTACAAGAATAACAAAAAAATGTAATACAGTTCACTTGAATCTTGTTTAAGGGTAGCATCCCCCTCGAAAAGGCAAAATTGAATACTTGAGAGAAAATGGTCATCACCCTTTTATTATATGATTGCTATGAACCTAAATTTTAAATTAAATTAACAAAAACATTAATCTTTAATTTTTTTGTATTAAAAAACAGCATTTTTGTGTTAAAAAAGCCCCAATTAGCATAAATTTCTTGTCAACTTTATGATGAAGTTATTAGTCCAATTGAGTTGAAATTTTTTTTCTGGTTTCTATTTAATGTGTATTACATTTTGAACTAGAATTATTGAATTAGCTCTATCCATTCAGGTGGGGGGGAAAATGAATTTTAGTCACGTTATCTTGCTTAATACATATTTCAAACTCAAACCAAGAAAATATTAATTTTCACATATCAATGATTCACATATCATGATTATGTATGAAAAAATTGGAAAAAAAATTTTCATAATATGTTAATTCTTTAAAAAGATATTACGCCAAGACTGATGGTGATAATGTGAAAATAAGAAAGCTGAGAAAATTAGGTTTAAAGTTGAAATATCAATTTATTTTTGTTTTCACCAATTTTTAAAAACCACCAGCTACATAGTCTTATCTTCGATTTTCACTGATATCATATCCACAATTAATAAAGCACTGAGGACAGGGAAATTGATTAATAAATGTCGAAACCAGTTCACAGTCAATAAATCTGTATCCACTGATATTAGTTTCAGAATTCAACTCACTCTTGCAAAAACTGTTGTGAATACCTGATGCGCTTAACTTCCTGAAAGAAGTAATTTTTTCAGTAGCGTTTTTGTCTGTATCGGCGGCACCTTCTTCGTAGATTTATTGTTCGTGAAGCGATTTCCATGAATCGTCTCTTCTTTGGCCGATCGCTTCTTCTACCTGGCATTATTAATTATTTTATAGTTTATAAAATGATTAATAAACTAGAGGTGATGTTTGGAACTGAAATTGATCACAAGGTAACAAAGATGACTGCATTACAGGAGAAAGACGCTAATGGAGGCAGTCATATTGCTAGTTCACGCACGTTTTGTAAACTGCTTTCTGATTGGTTAATACCACGCATAGCTATAACATGCAATGCTATCAACAGCCAATAAAATTACTTGTTTCATTGATTTAGAAACTTTGAAATAAAGTTATAGAGCTCCCTTTTCTTGACTTAGTACAGTTTAAATTTTTTAAAACGGATAATTAGAACTCAAGTTATAGCAATTTTAATTTTATGCATATATAATGAGCTCTTAAACAGAAATACTGACGCAAATAAATTAATCAATACCTTAATTTCTAATTAACGTTCCGATTTTAAAATTTTGATATGGATTTCACAAAAACCTGAAAATGCTAAAAACGAAAAAAAATTTTTTTCAATTTTTCGTCAAAATTTTGATTTTTCGAGGGGGATGCTACCCTTAAGAAGTTGGTGAGCGAAGGAATTAGAAAATCCTCGTATTCTAAGTTGCAAGCAGAGACAGTCGGAGAAGGAGACTGGCCAATTCATCATTTTTTGTGTAACCACTTCCTGTTTTAGAGCTTAGGCAACATTATCCAGGTGGCGCTTTTGAGTTTCGAATTTACAGTTTGTGTTTCGATTTAAACCAGAGACTGTTTCTCCGACTGTCTCTGATTTAAACGCTGCGTGAAAATGAGAGATTGCCGACAAGCACTCTCGTCACTATCTTGATACGTGCTTGATTAGTTTGCTCTCCTCTAGTCTAAACAACCCTAAATGGGTAGTAAATTTTGTGCGGCAAAATATTGTAACCAATCGGTATGGTGAAAAGGAACTTTCTTTTTTTTGAATCTCCATTAGAGGAAGAAAGGTGAGTGATGGAAATCCAAAAAAAAGAAAGTTCCTTTTCACCATTAATTGTATAAAAATATATAAATAAAAATTAATAAATATAACGAATATAAAGATGCAGTAAAATAAACGAAATGGATGGAAGCAACTGGAAAAGGTACACGTCACATAATAATAGCTGGTATACGTCATATAATAACAACCCCTTAAGCTTGAGCAACATTTTCCAGGAGGAGCCATCAATAAAAACGGTTACAGATTTTAGTATGGAAAAAGTGAAAATTGTCCAGTCTCATTATCTTAACAGTCTCTGGTTGCAAGCTTCTCACGCCATCGAACTCTTCCCAATCGTGAGCGGTCCACTTCGCTGCTGAAGGGGGAAGGATAATCCAATATACGGGCGGCAGATTGTAAAAGATTATCATTAGCAACATTAAACATAGTTCACGGTAATTGTTCAACAAACTTAGAAACAAATTAATAACTGACTACGTCCTTATAAGGTAGTTGATACAA